>CM002481.1:1342178-1381129 GCA_000325765.3 Leersia perrieri
TTTATCGTGTATCGATCTATATTTGTGCGTCTTGATTATCTAGCAATTTAGTTGCTTTTATCTTGTTCTTGCTTGTTCTCGATTGCTTGCAGGAATAGGGTTGATCTGCACCGGCAAGATCAACAAACTCTCGGAGAGGTGTATCGATGGCTAATGCGCAACACAACAACGTCTCGTACGGTTGTAGTCGGATCGTCAACGTTTCTCCCAAATCGTAGTTATCTCAACTCACCGAAAGATCGGGCCATCCTCGTTCACATAAAAGGTGCCTGCAGTTCTCACAAGGAAATTTCCTGATACACTTAGAGATGGTTTTGTTGTAGCCCTGAGAACAAAAAGATAATTCAGGGTTCCATGTTGCAAGACAGAGACTTGCTGTTGTTGGTGATTGGGTCCTTGACATTGTGTCAAATGCTACAAACAGGGATCCTGCTGCTCAATTCTTAGTAAGTTTTAGACTCTACACGGCTATTAAGGAGTAAATATAGTTTTAATCTCCCATTTTAGTTTTTGTGTTTACTTCAGTGGTCTTAATCCTGCTGCTCATTCCTGCTGTTCAGATTTTACTTTTATATAACGCATATCTGGCACTGGCACTTGTACTTACCCAATTGTGGTAAACTATTGCAGGTACCATCTCTCCTTTTGCTGCTAGCTATTACACTTCAAAAATAGGTTTATTGAGGTCTGTTATCGTTTCTCCCTTTGAAATTAATGACACTTCTAGCCACCGTGGACTTATAAATCTTTTCTGTTTTATTTTGACCTTTTAGCAGATTTATTCAAACTTAGCAAAAGCTAGTGTTCGGCCTTGTATGAGATATCGAATGGTCATTTGGGATTTCAATGCTTAGGTTTTTCCGGTCATCTGTTTTACTTTCCGTAGTTAATATGATGCATCTTCTCCTACTTGTTTCATCACCTGTGCATGACTTTGTTTAATACTTAGGTTTGATAGCCTAAGAATTTTGTAGATTGGTGACCTCTACTTGTACAAGTTGCACTAGTACAGGCAGATACACCCAACTAAAAGTGAGATAAGTTCGAATTGCTCAAATTTGCATCATACATAGGTCTTCTTGTGCAACATTTCCATTTCCGATTCTTTTTCTGCTCTTAATTTTGTTGGAGACAGTAGTAAAAAAAGGCTTTAAAACAGAGGCATTTTGATTTCTTCCTGACACCGAGGGTTGCTGATGCTCTACATTTAACTTTTTTAAATGTGCCGAAGATTGATAGAAGGATGGAGTTTGTCTTTTCAAGTCATACATTTGATGTTTGGGAGAGCTGGATGCTGGAGGGTTGCAAGCTTATCAATTGCAGAAATTCATCGGTATGAACTTTATTTGCATCTAAGAAAACATCTACATCATCTGGTGCATCTCTTCCCCCTTCTATCCTCCTACAATAGCAAGCTTTAAGTAGGCTCTTTCTCCTTTCTTTTTTTTGGTTTAAATGGAACTATCGCATTGCATCATTGTCCTACCTCATGCCCAAGCACTTATTTGTGTTAATACTCAGCTTCCTGCTGTTTGGAATATTATGTAGGCTGTATTGGACGTCTGTATCGAGGTCCTTGCCGCTGCAATTGAAGAAGATGGAGTAACTCGGTGGCTGGATCAGCCTACTGGGAACTTAAAAATGGATTGGATTGACTCGTACTTGTTGGTTTGGTCTGTTGCCAACTCTTTCAGCCTCTAAGCATTCAGTTTTCGACTTTCTAGTACAAGAACCTTGTGGGCAGGGCACAAATGATAAGTTTTATCCTTTCATTCCCTTGCACGATTGATATTTACCGTGGGAAGCCTACGATGGCGTTGTGATGATCTGTATATTGCTGCTTCATGTGTCGTTGCAGATTTCCTGTCTGTCATGAGATGTCGAAAGCTCCCTTCCATCTATTGACCCCGAATCTCTTACTCATTATTATTTTCGTGTTTTTTGAAAATACAATGTCATTGAAAAGAAGTCCTCGTTTTCTCGTTTTTGCGTTGAATCGAACGGCTCCTCTCTCAATTTGCTGGCAGCGTACGCTGCTGCCCACATGTCTCGTTCGTCCTGTCGCTACGATTTGAGATCGAAATGCAGACTTAAATCATTTCTAGTTGGTCTTGTCGCTACAAAATAAGAACAGACTTAAATCGCGAGATTAATCAACAATATCAACTGGAGTCTATTGACTGACCTGAATCAAAAGCTAACAGCTTACTTTTACTATTTAAACAAAAAAAAAACATCTGATAAGAGAAGTCTGATATCCTATACTACTCAGTTTTAGTCTTTCTGAACTGAATCCGATGTTTCTGAAATCTGAACCGAAAGTTTTAGTCTTTCTGAACCGAATCCGATGTTTCTGAAATCTGAACCGAAAAAACGGAGGGAAGTCCGATAAATCTGATAGATGAGCGCCCGCTGTGCCCGCGGGGCCAGAGGTACCCTCCTATACTCGATCACCATTAGTTCTTCGTGGGGCCGAGGGAACCCAGCGCGTTGCTCAAAGTCAGCGGGGAGGAGCGTGCGGCGTCTTGCTTTAACCCGCCCCTTGACTTCATATTGGTCAACTGGAACATTCTTGGCGTCAAGCTCTCTCCGGTTGTGTTTTAGGTTCTTCTTGAAGGTGGCTTTATACTCCTTAAGCTTTGCATCCAGATCCACGCCGTATCCTCTCCACTCCTCATCAGCAGCATCTGCTTCGAGGACCATGTCACTGAAGCCAACTAAGGTGGTGATGAAGAAGAAGGAATCCCGGTACATGCCACGATCATAGATGTCTCCATAATTCCACATGAATCTGACAGGATTCAAAAGCATAGCCTTCTTTTCTTCGGCATCTAGCCATCTTTTGTTTTCATATGCAAGCGTGAGAGAGTTAACTAACTCTCCCATCGTTCTGAACCCATGGCATGAAAAGCCTTCTAGCTGCAAAGAAAATTAAGTTAGACTGAACTTATTAAATCTATTAACTTAATAAAGTAATAGAAAAGGAAGCAAATGAAAGTAATAGAAAAAGAAGCAAATGAAAGTTATAGAGCAACGAAAGATAAATACTTCAACAGAATAATTAATTGAAAAGTACAATGATTAATTAATACAAAAAGAATAGATGTCTCATGAGTATTAAAAAAAAGGGCTGAGATAATACATAAAACTATTAATTTAAATTTCCAGTCATACTAATGTGCGGTCAACGAAAGATTATGGTAATAGTGATTTGAACTCCCTATGTTTCCTCTATTTCATGTACTCCCTATGTTTCCTCTATTTCAAAATATAAGAGTTTTTGATTTTTAATTGCAATGTTTCACCATTCGTCATATTCATAGAATTATGAAAGTACCATTTATTTTATTTGTGATTTTGTCGAAGCGTGAGCTCGTCGAGCGGGGATCCGGGGAACCCCCTTCGTTGTTCGGCACAGGGGTACGAGTTAGAGCCTAAAGTGTGGATGAGAAGATGATGGGAAAAAACCAAAAAACAAGCAAAGAGACAGTGGTTTTTTATACAGGTTCAGACCGCTGGGAAGCGTCATACCCTACTCCTGTTCTTGTTCTTGATGATGGAAAGATGGCTACAAGTATTTGGTGTGATGATTTTTTGTGCAACAATCAGAGTATAATTCTTCTGCCAATCCCTTTTCTGACCTCTAGAGTGTGTTTGTTCTCTACCAATTCAGCCTCTTCTTCCACTGAGGACCAGGGCCTCCTTTTATAGTGTAAGGGGCTACCACACACGTCCTGCATGCTACCAACTATTATACAACTATATGGGGGGAGAAAAAACCCTCCCTTGTGTTAATTGACTGTTGCTGCCTTGTCCTGTCAGGTGCCGCGCCATGTCCCCCTCCCCATGCTGCCACGTCTGGAGAGCTGGTGGAGAAAAACGGCTGGAGAGCGTGTGATGCTCCTAGCGATGCGTGAGGTTAGCCTACCTACTCCAAGCGGGGCCCACATGTCAGCGGGCCACCAGCCGAACTAGGGATGACATGCAGAATAGGGCACTCATTGCCTCCCTCCCACGCAGCCATCCAACACATTAAATGCGACGGTGACCGGGCGTGGGAGGGGCATGCGTCGTTCGCCTATGACAGTGCTGTCAGAGAGTGAAGACTTTCTCCCTTGAAACGGGCAAAAAGGGTGATGATGAGAGAACTGACAGCTGCGCCTCACATTGCATTAAATGCGACAGAGCAGGCGTTAGTCCTCTCCCCTGGCATTGAACGGGGTGGTTGGCGGTTAATCACGCTCCCCGCACTTCCCCTAGCAGGAAGAGAGGTGCAGGTAGGGTGCATGGGGGTTCGGTACCCCGGACCCCAGCTTGATGTGAGGCAGGCCTCTGGATGGCACCCCGGGCCTTACCCCTGCGGGGTGGCCACGTGGCTTCCTAGGGCCCGAACCTCAGTAAATCCTATAGGACTTGGCCTAGCCGCTAACTAGTTGAAACATGCTCTCCAAGCCATATGTTGCGTCCTCGTGATACCCCCGGGCCCATATCACCGATAGTAGCCCCCGGCGTTGGCTGGGGCCGGCGACCAGGTTCGGGCACAGTTAACACCACATCATCGCATAATGGGCCCGGGCATTCCTATGGCGGTGCGGGGGAATAAGCGACTTGACGTAGTCAACGGGATCCCGTCTTCCCACACGCGTAATTACCGCGGGTAATCATCTCACTGGTGCTCAGCGAGAATCGAGGGGTCACGGTAGATTGGGTGCGATGTTAATGTGCCTGCCACGCGCGTTCATGAGAGGGGAAGGGAAAAGCACGTTGCGGCGCTTGGTCCACTCACCGGTGTCGCTTCGTGGGGAGGCATGGGACTTGGGCCACGCTCACGTGGGGGGCCCTCCTTTCAGTCGCCTGCCGCTCCAGCTGACACACGCGACGCGCTCAGTGGCCGCGTAAGTCGAGGCGACGCGACACGGGGGAGTGGAGCGAGATTGTCGTCGTGGTATTCGAGAGGGCAACTGTTGCCTATAAAAATCCACCTTGAGAGAGGAGGGCGATTTCTTTCGCATTCCCCAACTCTTGCTCTCAGTTCCCAAGCGGCAAGCGCTCTCGCCTTCTCAACTTCCACTCTCCACCGCCAACCCTTCGTCTTTGTCGCCAGCAAGCACTTCGCTCATGGCTCGCGACTCGCTGTTGATGCTGGGGAGCGTCCTCCAAAAATCCAAGATCCGATCTCCGGAGACCCGCAGTCTCCCAGCCAAGTTCCTCCCGCTCGGCGTCCGCAGTGGCGACGACATACCGGAGCCACAATATCCCCAGAAGATGGTGTTCTTCAACTCTTACGCACTGATTGGGCTGGCCCCTCCTTTCTCCTCCTTTCACAAGGTGCTCGAATTTTACAATCTTCAGCTGCACCACCTCACGCCTAACGCCCTCTTTTACCTCGCCAGGCGTTCAGCCGTCGCTTGTGCTATTCTAGCACTTCTTCAGGCTATGCAAGGCAGGAACGCAGGGGGCAGTGGGTTTCGTCGCCGTCCAACCGCGCAACGAGAAGGGCATGGGCTTCATCGACATCTACCCTCGCTCGAGATGGGAGGATTGGAGAGCGCACTGGTTCTACACTGCGCTTGAGGACCACCCCCGGCTCCGGCTCCCGATGGGGCCTCCTGAGCAGCAGCAGAACTGGGGGGCGAGAGAGCGGATCGGGAAGGAGCTCGACGGCGTGCTAAACCGCCTTGAGGGTCTCCACAGAGGGGGGCTTTCCAGCCATGCCGTCTTCCGGGACTACCTGACGCGGAGGATGGCGCCACTCCAGGCGCGGGTGCACCTGGCGTGGTTGTACACCGGCCCCAACGACAACACACGCCTGTTCACGCATGATTGGGCGGAGGATGCACGCGACATAATGATCCGGTGTGACGCCCGTTCTGACGCCGTTGTGCCAGGACTCAGCGCGCTCAGATATCCTGCCGGTGCTGAAGCCGTGGGCGACGGCGAGGGTTCCTCGTCGGCCGCGACTGCCGCCGTCAAGGCTGACGATGACGACTACGACGACGACGACGACAACGTCCCCATTGGACATCTGGGCCGCGGGGCACGTGCCGGGGAGCGCCGTAGGGCCTTCTGACGCCAAGGGGAAGCGAAAGAGACAAGACAGCGACATCCCGCCTCCTCCTTCACCCCCACATGGTGGCTGTGCGGAGCACGCCGCTCCTTGTCACCCAGCCGAGAGTGCACCGACGGCGACGAGCACGCCGACGAGGGCCGGGGGCGCACCGTCAGCAACGGCCACGCCGTTGGATGCTGGGGGCCGCGACAAATCTACGCCAGCAGGGACCAGGGCCCCTAGTGTGAGCCCATCGAGTCCTTCTAGCGGTCCGGCGCGGACGAACCGGCTCTACAAGGCGGGTGAGAACCAGCCGTGCCGGAGGGAGAAAGTCTCCCAGGTGTCGTGGAGCTACGACGCTGCCTAGAGGTATTTTGCATTATTTTTTATCTTTGCGATGTGTTTCTTGCACATACCGCCACTTGTGTTTTGAAGCATGCTGTTGTTTTGCTGTTTTTCTCGTAGCCGTGAGCACCAACATTTTCACCCCAAGCCCGTTCCCAAGGGCGGCCTGGCCACAAGCACAACCGGGGAGGTGCAGGAGGGGTCCGAGTCGACAGGGCCCACTCCCTCAACTGCATCGGGTGCCGGCTCGGGTTCGAGGCAGGTGGCGCCCACCGTGGGGGCCCACCTCGAGGCAGAGGCAGCAAGGGCCCGCCAGGGGCAACCTGGTGGGCTACTCCCGACGGCAGGCTCGGGACAGAAGGAGCCATCCCCAGGGCAGGGGCAACAGCAACGCGCCCGGGGGAACCCGGGGGGCCACCCCCGCCAAAGGGTTCAGGGCCCACAGAAGAGGTCGGGGTTGGAGAAGGGGCGTCGGCGGCACACAAGGAGCAGCGTCCAGGGTCGCCGCCAAGCCGCCCACAACCATCAGCGCCCGCGGCCTCGACACGCCGCGAGCCGCCAGCAGCACGGGCGTCAATGCCCGTCCGTGAGGCGACGCCGGCGCGGGAGGCAACGGCCAAGGGCTCGGCATGCAACAAGTCCCCGTCTTCCCCACCAATCCTCGCCCACAGGGAAGATGCGCAGGAGGGCGTTACGGTCGCCCTCGACTCTGAGCCCCTGGTGCGAACACAGGAGAGGGCGATCGAAATTGTGTTCCGGGCGCTGCAGGAGGCTAACACGATCTCCCTGGGGGGTCTCAGGGCACAGATCGAGGCCCTCGCGAGCAAGGAGGTAGAGGTGGCGCGCCGTGAGGAGCTGGTCGAAGATGGGCGTGCCGAGCTGGTGGCCCGGGCGCGGGCCGAGAGCTTGGTGCGGCAGCGCCTGGTTGAGGATATAGCGCGACGGGAGGCGCAGCTCGACGAGGTGCTGCGGGACACTATCGCAGAGCAAGTCACCATCGACAACACCTTACCGCTGCTCACTATTGCTGAAGCGACGGTGCGCTCCACTGCCGCAGATTTCACACGCGAGTTCGAGGCACGTGACCGCGAGCTGGTGCGCTGCGACGGCGTTCTGCATGATGCCGAGCTCATTACCACTGAAACCAACGCCACGCTCCAACTCCGCGAGGAATCTGTGACGGAGCGGGAGCAGGACGTGGAGAAGGCGTTGCAGCAGCTCTGGGATTGAGAAACCGCCGTGGCCGAGGCCGATCGGAACTCGAGCGCACGGGAGGTCAACGTGGCCGTCCGGGAGAATGTCATCGCCGAGCGCGAGGCCGGAGTGCTGTGGCACGAGACGACCGTTCAGCAAGCGGAGGAGGAGCTTTCCCGGGGCCTGGGCGCGGTCTCCGACCGTGAGTGGCAGCACGAGGAAGCCATGCGTCGGCAGCGAGAGGAGCTGGAGCAGACGTCTGGCATTGAACGTGGTGGTTGGCGGTTAATCACGCTCCCCGCACTTCCCTCAGCAGGAAGAGAGGTGCGGGTAGGGTGCATGGGGGTTTGGGTACCCCGAACCCCAGCTTGATGTGAGGCAGGCCTCCGGGCGGCACCCTAGGCCTTACCCCTACGGGGTGGCCACGTGGCTGCCTAGGGCCCGAACCTCGCTAACAACCAGTTGAAACATACTCTCCAAGCCATATGTTGCGTCCTCGTGATACCTCGGGCCCATATCACCGACAGACTTAATTTATTATCCAAAAGTACTTTAAGCACAACTTATCTTTTTTTAGTTGCACTAAATTTTTGAATAAGACGAATGGTCAAATATCGCAAGCAAAAAGTGAAAATCTTGCATTAGGAAACGGAGGGAGCAGTTTCTATTGGTGATTTGCAAAAAAAAAACAAAGAAAAGAAAAAAGTCTCGTGTAAAAAAAAAAGGAAAGAATGGTCCTGAACAGTACTATCAGTAATTACATATATAAACATGTAAATATTCTTGTCTGAAAAAGTATTACAACAAGATTTTTTTTTAAGTTGATGAAATCTACTAGGTAGAATGGATATCTACAAGATAGAATCTTTTGATTGGGGCATTAAACAATAATAAAAAAAACATGTCAATAATAATTGTAAATGGAGGAATAATATTGCACCGATTTATTATATATAATATTCTGATTTTTTTCAAATGTATCTTATTAGGACTAATGATTTATAGAATTTATAATAATTACTAAATTTAAGTACTCCCTTCATCCCAAATTATAAGCCATATTTCGTTTTGTTAGAATAAAGATTTAACCCATAAGATATCATTGTCGTGATGAAAAAACATAATCTAATACATAATCATAACAAAACACATTTGAATATCAATCTATGTCTTAAAAATATTTTTAATAGAGAAATTGTTGGTCAAACTATTGTCCTAATAAATCAAATTCTAGTTTGGAACTAATCTAGTACCATGAGCACGTATAAACGTGAAAATTAAAACTGATCGCTCTAAACTAGTACATATAAAATTAACAAATTACCTCAGCCTCCGGGTCAAAATCAGGAACTGCTGCTGGATTAAGCATCTGCCAGACTCTACACAAAAGTGATATCTGTTAGTTTTTTGACCGTCCTGCAAATTAATGACCTCAAGGGGAAGAAAACTAAAATGTTTTTTGACGAAGAAAAAGAACTGAAATGTATTACGGATGAACAGTTAATCTCTAAGAAAAAGGATGAAAAGGAGTTAAAAGAGTACAGACCCATCAGCCTGCGCAACGTAATTTATAAAGTAATTGTACGTGTTTGGTGAACCGTATGAGACCGCTGCTACAAGAAATTATATTGCCGGAGCAAAGTGCATTTGTTCTAGGACGAATGATAACGGACAACACGCTCATAGCTTTTGAATGCTTTCATACAATTTGTCGAAGGAAGAAGGAAATCAACACTTCTATGCAAGCTTGACCTTGCAAAGGCGTATGACCGTGTCGATTGGCAATATTTGGAGGGGGTAATGAGGAAGATGGGATTTGCAGATAAATAGGTGCACTGGCTAAAATGTAGGGCGTTACTTCATTCCAGTACGCTGTCTGCTTCAACGGCTCGCTGTTGGCGCCTTTACAACAAGCGGACCATTTGTCACCTTATCTGTTCCTATTTGTGGCGGATGGACTATCTACGATCCTGACGCTGTCAGGATCCTATTGGACTGAATATGGCCCATCCGCTCCTCGCCCCAACCCAGCCCAATTAAGCAAAGCAATAGCAATACAAAAGGAACAGAGACTGCACTACTTGGCCATCGAACAGAACTGGAAGTCTGGAACCGAAGCCAAGGCGGCGACGGCGGCGGTCGGTGGGCGTCCTTGTCGATTCTATCCCTATCCTCCACTCTCCGTCTTGTTCCTCTTCACCCCTTCTAGAAGCTTCCTGAATCTTCTAGTTTGTATCCACTTTCATCTTGTACTTCTACCCCTCAATTCTGTACTCGAATTTGCATCGGTTCCATTGTTATTTGAATTGGAGTGTGGGTTGCTGACAGACGCATGCCGAGAACCCAGCAACAGTTAAATCCGTTCAAGGTTTGCATGCGTGCACCAGCGATTACACATCTCTCTATTCACAGATGGCAGCCTCCTCTTCTTTCAAGCGAACCAGCAGCAAGCTTTGGGGGTGAAGGATGCTCTCACATTGTATGAAAAGTGTACGGGTCTACAACTCAGCTTAGAACACACTCATCTCCCTGAAGATAACCGAAACGACATTAGAAACCTTCTGCATGTAAGTCGGGAGAGTTTCGAAGATAGGTATCTTGGGCTTCCTACCCCTAGTGGTTGGATGAGAGCGGGTAGATTCCAAGCCTTGAAAGAACGCTACAAGAAGCGCCTAACAGATTGATGCGAGAAACACTTGTCCATAGGCAGAAAGGAAGTGCTCATCAAGTCGGTGTTGCAGGCTCTTCCAACATATATATGTTATGAGTGTGTTCAAACTCCTGGCTGGTCTGTGTAAAGAATACATGCAGTTGATTCGAAAATTTTGGTGGGGTGCAGATCGAAGACACAAAAAAGTTCATTGGATATCATGGAGTCAGCTCATTAAACCTAAAGGGAAGGGTGGCATCAGCTTTAGAGATCGTAAACTCTTTAATCAAGTCCTTCTAGGTAGCAAGACAGACACGGAGAATAATTCAGTATCCGGATAGTCTTTGTGCACAGGATATACGTGCAAAATATTATTCGAGAGGAGAACTGGCAGACACAGTTTCCCTGTAGACACCTCTGATTCTTGGAAGGGGATCATGTATGGATTGGATTGATATGGCGTATTGGCGCTGGTACCAAAGTGAAGATTTGGAGAGATAATTGGATTCCAAGCACTGATGATCTCAGGAAAACGTACAAGGACGCAGATCAAATGGGTCTCCGAGTTGATGAAGCCAAATGTACCTACCTGAGTGTGATAGATGAACAGCTCGTACGTCACGTATGCCATCCGATGGATGCTGATGAAATTTTAAGATCAAGCTTCCAACGCGACCGATGGAGGACTTTTTTTTTTTTTTGCGGGGAGACCGATGGAGGACTTCCTTGCCTGGAATCATGACAAACTTGGTATGTTCACGGTTCGTAGTGCATACAAGGTAGATTTGGAAGAACTGCGTATGGCTGAAGATGTTGCGAGTAGTTCGAGTGGTCCGGAGGTTTGCCTGGCGGCTTGCACGAAAGTGATGGTGCTGTGGCATGAAGGTCGGAAGCAATGGAACATCCCGACGGCGAGAGATATGTCTCAACCAGGCCCTGATTGGCTGCTTCTCCTGCTGGAGTCGGTGCACAAAGAAATGAGGTCATGATGGCAAAGCTTTGGTTACAAGCTCAATCATTTTCCTGCAGAACTTGATGGAATCCTTGCATATAGACCAACCTGCTCCATCGCACAGCAAAGGAAAATGCGTTGTGAACTCTAGTGGGCAAACTTGCCGATCTGGGACAACAAAACTAATGCAAAAGGAGGGCAGCTGGGTGGCGCCGCCGCGCCGATCGAAGGGATCGTCAACGGTGCCTTAGGAATTGTGATTCGCGATCATGTGGGCCAAACACTGCTGACTTCGTGGCGTTTTTTTTTTCTTTGCTCACCATTCCCTAAAAAAACCGTTCATCTCTAAGAAACATCCGGATTTTCCCCAAATCCCCTGGATCGGGATTACGGCATGCACGGATGCACCGTTCACCGCGTGTCTTTGCTGCAATTTAACTCCAAAAGAGGAAAGCTTTTCTCGTTATAGCCAAGAAGATCACGAGAGAAAAAAGGCCACAAAACCCCGAAAGACCCCTGGGTTGGCCAGAGAATGCACACCCCTTCTCTTCACGGCAGATCACTAAGACAAACAGAGATCCAAACCTCACAGAAACCTAGCCGTGTATATCATCTACAACTTTAACCGCACAAGAGGATTCAAATCTGGGTACTAAACATCTAAATCTGCTCTTCTGGCATTCGAATTGAAACACCAACAAAAAGCAGCCAAGCGAAAAAGAACCAGCAAACTTAAAAGCACCCCTGCAAATCCACTTTCTCCATTCAAGTCGTATACAAAATGAGTAAGAAGTGGTGACCGGTGAGAAGGTTCACCTCGGGATAGGGCAACTCCTCTCACTTTTTCCCTGCCTCTTGCTGGGTTTCGTCCACGCTGTTGAGAAGTGGCGGAGAACGGGAGAAGAGTGGGAGAGGCCGAGAGAGGAATCCCGAAAAGGGGAAGAGGCAGGCAAGACGCTATTATACGGGAACGGGAGCAGCATTTCTCGGCTTGTGTTGCAAGATGAAGCGAGTTGGCCCATGGGGCCCGCCTGAGCGAGGCGCAGGTGCATGCGAATGGTCCCACTTGTGTTTTAAGATGAAGGTGCATGCGAAGCGAATGGTCCCACTTGTGTTGCAAGATGAAGCGAGGTGGCCCACGGGGCACGCCGGGCCCGCCTGACGGCCTTAGAGATCGCGGTGCATATAAGGGTGCGTTTAGATGGGAAAAGATTTTGGGTTTGGTTGTCACATTAGACGTTGACCGCAGACGTTGGGAGGGGTGTTTTGGACACGAATAAAAAAACTAATTTCACAGCTAGCCTGGTTACCACGAGACGAATCTTTTAAGCCTAATTAAACCGTCATTAGCATATGTGGGTTACTATAGTACTTATGGCTAATCATGGCATAATTAGACTCAAAAGATTCGTCCTGTGCAATTAGTTTTATTTTTTATCTATATTTAATGCTTTATTTACGTGTCCAAAGATTCGATGTGATATTTTTGATGGAAATATTTTGGGAACTAAACGGGGCCTAAATTTGTGAATTTTCTTTCCCTCTTCTGATGTCAAGACTCAGGAGACGAAAAGGTGGAGCTGTGGAATGGGGCATTGGAGATTTGGAGGCCTTGTTTGCAAAATATTTTGAATTTGGGTGTCACATCGGACGTTTAACCGGATATTGGGAGGGTTTTTCACACCCGAACAAAAAAAACTAATTTCATGGCTCGCTCGGAAACCGCGAGACGAATCTTTTAAGCCTAATTAAGCCGGCATTAGCGCATGTGGGTTACTGTAGTACTTATGGCTAATCATAGTCTAATTGGGCTCAAAAGATTTGTCTCGCGATTTCCATCCAAATTGTACAATTAGTTTTATTTTTCATTTATTCACGTGTCCAAAGATTCGATGCAATGATTTTAGAAAAACTTTTTGGGAACTAAACAAGTCCTGAATATTTATCTATATGGAAGGGAGATTGAAGAGAGAAAGAAGTTGTATGTTATTTTGCGAGAGAATAGTTGATACGGTCCTTTGAGTTTCGTTTTGGGATCAATTTAGTATCTGACGTAATGAGTCCTTAAAATTTATCTTTTGGCTCATTATAGTATTTAGACCTACCAAAACCGCCACATCGGCATGCCACATCATCCACCACGCAAGGTTAGTAATTAAATGATCAATTTATCCTTACATATATACCATAATTAAAAAAGAAATAAAACAACTATACTAGGCAAGCCCGATATTTTTATCGTGTGGTTCCTATACCAGTCGACAGTCTTCAAAAGAACCCAAAAAAATTTAGGGTGCTAAAATTTAGTACAAGGTAGATCGTTGAATATTATGTGATCTTGAGCTATCGTCTCAATTAAATATAAATATGCATGTCAATAATTCAACAGTGTACGCATGAAAAACCTTTTATTCAATCAACTCATGTTTCAATGCAAGGCTAGATTGATCATTTAATTATTAACCTTGCATGCACCAATGACGTGGCACGCCGATGTGGCGATTTTGGTGGGGTTTAAGGACTACATTGAGCTAAAATGATAAATTAGGATTAAATTAGGCCTAGAGGGATCCGTGAAATCCGAGTAGGCCACGACTACCCTCACAAAGGGTATAAATCTAGATGGCCCTGGTGGGTTCAAGGATACTTTGAATTAAGTCCCGAGACTTACATTCCTCCGAAGCACATCGAAGACCTCGAAAAGCACCTTGTCGAAAATCTCGCACATTCGACTAGCCCCACATATATGCATATAGCCTTACACCCCCTATATACTAGTCAAAATGTTCAGACTAGCCTTCTGTAGTAGCTTATTGTACTTGGCGGCACCACCTGATCTGCTGATGGAAAACAGGACTCAAGCCTGACTAAAGTAAGATTATTATCCTGGCGTGAGCCCGAACCAATATAAAAATCTTCTCCTTTGTGTTTGTTGCTTAGTCTTGCTAGTCTTGGTATCAGCGAATCCCCCGGGTATAACGAATCACATATTTGACTTGTCAATCTACGACAATTGGTGCTCCAGATAGAGGATTCTGGTATTTCTAAGATTAAGCCAAGATGGTGCAAAGACCGAAGAAATAAAATGTCTATTTGCCTCGCCTGGAAGACACTGCTCAGCAGTAGACGGTTCAAATCCAAGTCAGAACTATCTTGTTCTCGATCCTAGTACCAACATTTGTGTTGACCGGTGATTCCACTACAAAACCCAAGGTGTTCCAGAAGGACCAACGTCCAGTTAAGGATCAAGGCAAGAAAACTCAACATCCCATCCAATAAAAAATACGCAAGACCCGCTGGGCCACATGAATTTGAGAAGAAAAGAACGTTGTCCTATCCATCCGCTCGTCCTACACATGATGGATGAATGCCGCATTATCGCCATGTGTATAGAACGTTTCCTAGACCAAAAACCAATAGGGAAGTCACTTACGAGAAGCTGGCGCTCTCCTAGTGCTCAATCCCCGATGTTCAGGTCATCGAAAAGGCATATCCATGGCGACTACTCCCTCCATCCCACAATATAAGGGATTGGGACTATTCATTTGCAATATTCAAACATTCATCTCATTCAAAAATTTAGTGCAAATCAAAAAATTGATAAGTCATACTTAAAATACTTTAGATAATAAAGAAAATGGCATGCAAAAAAGCCTATTCGTGTTCAGAATTTTTTCATGACGGCAGTTACAGCTGAAGAGGTGCTGCACAAATCAAAACATGGAATGAAAATCTGGAGGCATTTTTCATGATGGCAGCTAGTAATATAACTATAACCTGTACAGATCGATACGAGCGCAACACAACAGTTTCAGCAACCCTACGCCTTCCCCTCGTGATCGATAGCTTCTAGCCTGAGACTTCTGTGAATGGGGACTGTTTTTGGAGGATTGAGCAAGTGAGCAAGTGAGCAAATGCAGTAATTGGTTTCCCTTGTTCCTTATCTCTTTGTCATTGTTAGCTACTACCTCCGTCTTAAAATATAAGCACTTATACCGTTTTTTGGAGAAATTAAGGTTGAAGAAATGAAGTGTTGTGATTGGTTGAGAGGAGAGGGTAGGTGGGAGGGATGGTTGTGATTGGTGGAGATGAGGTAGGTGGGTATAGAGGTAGTTGTATTTTAAGACAAATTTGAATTGCTCAGGTAGTTATATTTTGAGACGGGGGAAGTATAATGAGAAGGAAAGATCTTACATTCTGCACTTGCTGCACTTCAGATTTATTTAACAGCACATTCTGCACTTTAACAGCGCAGTACAGCCCCTCGACAATCTATATAGAGAAGGAAAGATCTTGCATAGTCGGTGGAGGGTATAGAATATGGATTTATGGTTCTTAACCAACCGTGCAGAGACTTCGCTCGTTCAATTGATGTTATGGAATATTCAAGAGTTAGCAATTCCAAAAAAGAGAGAAATAATCACCTGGTTCCTAATCCCTATCTACATGTTGGTGTCAATTCACAAATTGTTTGTGCCTTTAGCATTACAAACTTGGCTGTTGGCACTGATTTATGTATCATATAGGTTGATCCGTATCAAAATAAAACAAAGACAATTATGGATCCAAGAATAGCAATCAAACTGATTTAGATAATGGATTATAAACATGGCCTCTACATCCAAAAGGATATACACACCCAAATCAAACTGAATGTACATAGGCAAAGTAGTAGTCCATGGCATGTGAATTAATAGATAAAAAGTAAATATCGAATGTACTCACTTTCGTAGAGAAGTGTTAATGGCCTTATCCAATGTAGCTGCACGTCCTGCCAGCGGTGTCAAGGAATCATAAATTTTTTTTGAGGGAAAAACTGTAGGATCTTCTCCTACACTATAGGAATCATAAATTCACTATAACTTTATAAATAAGACACATACGTGATCTAATGCCCTGTGCCCCTGCGTGACCTTGAGTAGCGCAGCAATGGGGGAGGAAGATAAACTCTGTTGTTGTAGTCCAACTGTTCAAGGTGGCTGGCCAAACATGATCAGGTTGCAAGGCTTTCAGAGCAAGAGCGTGTAACCAGCCAGAATTGCAAGGAATCCTTAGGTATCGATTTGTCACTCAAATCATAACAAGAGGGGATTTGGTGTACCGAGTGTATACTGACCTTGATGGCGAGGGATCGTGGAGCTGAGTGGATCCGATTATGTGGCGGAAGCAGGGAGAGGGATGCTTTGCAAATGTTTCACACCTTGACTCCTCGTCTGTTCTCCGCCACAAACAACACAGAACGTGATGACACACATAGTGAGGATTGGGAGTTTGTGACACAGAATGTGATTTAGGCCGGTGGAGACAACAGGTGAAGCATATATATGGATGCCCCAGTCGGTGGCGCTACCTGGAGGTCGAGAAAGGGCGGCGTCCGCCGTAGGTCTCCGGTGATGAGGAGGCGGCGGTACGTGGCTGGAGCGATGGAAGTCGCCGAGCGACGGAGAAGCCAGCGGACAAATCGGCAGCGCGTGGACCGTCGAGGGCGGCGACGTCCGGCGTAGGTCGTCGACGTCGGTGATGAGGAGGCGGCGGTGGCTGGAGCGATGGAGGTCGGCGGCGGTGGCAAAATCGGGGACACGAGATGGCGAGGTGGATTGGCGGCTGATTGGCAGGGAATCGGCGGAGGCGAGTCTGCGAGGAGTAGTGGGTGGCGATACGGAGAGGATGACGGCGGTGATTAGGGGAAGGAAAGGGAATCGGTGAGGAGAGGCGACACGGGGGCGAGGACAGGCGGCGTGGATCTGAGGGACGCGGGATCAGGGCAGCGACGTTCGTCTCCGTCGTTCAGCGCGGGTGGAGAGGTGGATTACGGCGGCAAGAGAGGGAGGACAGGAGCGGCAGCGGCAGCCGTCAGGAGAGGGAGGAGAGGAACCGGAGCGGGAGAGGAGTTAGGGTTTTTCGGGGGCAGGGGAGTGGGAGGCGGACTGGGATTCGGTGACATACTTTCGTGATATTCTCGGTGACATTGAGTCACTGACGTGTGGGACCAGACACATATGGGTCCTACGCGTCAGTGACTCAATGTAACCGAAAATGTCACGGGAGTATGTCACCGAATATGCGTCCGTGGGAGGCGGGGCTGGGGGTGAGGAGAGAAAACGTGGGTCGTCGGATGACCGCGGATGGATGAATATAGAACATTTGGATATGTCCATGATGAATGAGAAAAGCATTTGTTCAATTACGTAGATAGATAGATTTGCTAAAAGTTACTCCCTCCGTAAAAAAAAACAATCCTGGGTTTGAAGCTGGATATAGTCTATGTCCAGCTTCAAACCTAGAATTGTGTTTTTTAGACGGAGGGAGTAGACCATTAGAAGAGTTGTCTTTTAAATAGCTTAGAGATAGCAGTCATCCCTGACCATTGAAGAAGGGACATGTCCAATGGTTGATGTAAGTAATTTTCTTTCACCTTATCTAGAAACGGCATATGAGACACTATGTATAATGGTTTGTTTATTGTGTTGTATATATATCCTTAAAAATAGTATTAAGTGAGCCAATAAAAATCATCCATCTAAGAGACAGTTGAGTTACAATGGTGAAAATCATGTTCATAACTTACAGCTACTGTCTTTTATACCATAAGCAAATTAGCATATAATATCTTTCTCTACTGTCTTTTATACCGTAAGCAAATTAACATACAATATCTTTCTCTTTCTTCATTCTCTTTGTTCCATCTATAAAAAAATCCTGCAGGATATTTTTTACTGTTATTAGTTTATTATTGGACATGCCGTAACATTTGATTGGCAGAGAGAAATGGCTTCGTGCCGGCTGGTCGAACATGTCAGGCCGCCGGCCCAAGTAGGATTCCGAATCGTAAACCAAACAAAGATACCAAATCGTATTCGTCCAGGCCTTTTTTTGTAGGGTACCTGTGCTCCCGGGACGTTAGAGGAGCCGGCGGATTCCTTCAAACCAATCCTATCCTCACAGTGTAAAAAAAAGAAAGAAAATCAATCTTCACCTCTTGTGTAAAAAGAAAAGAAAATCCGATCCCCTCCGGCTCCGGGCGGCTTCTCACCTTTGCCCCCGGCGGACCAGATCTGCCTGCCATGCCATCGTCGCGGTATCAGAATCGGCGGCCAGCGGCGGCCTTGGCTGCGTGCGGTAGGAAGCGGGCACCAGCAGTTTCCTTGGCCGCGTCCCGCAGCACGCGCCGGCGGCGGACGTCAGCCGGCGCCGATTCATCATCATCTTCGTGGGCGTCTCTGCACGAGGATCTGGTGGAACTGATCGCGCGTCGGGTGCTAGCCAGCGACCCGGTGGACTACATCCGCTTTCGCGCCGTCTGCGCCCGATGGCGATCCACCACATCCAGCCCGCGCGGCCGCGGAATCGTCGACGAGCGATTCCACCGGCGGCGGTGGATGATGCTCCCCGAGGGCCACGGACTCTACCCGGGCCATGGCAAGCTGCGGGGATTCGTCCGCTTCTTCAACCTCTCAACCGGCGACTTCGTCCGCGTCCATCTCCCGCTCTTCAGGGATCACTGCGTTCTCGACTCCGTCGAAGGCCTCCTCCTGCTGCAGCGCGACCACGACTCCGCAATCCGCCTCCTCCACCCCTTCACCGGCGACATCCTCGACTTCCCGCCCCTGGAGACCCTCCTAAGGTACATCAGTTCATGTTTGACGGATGACAAGTGGCACTACATCAGAAGTATTGGCGCCGTTTCCATCAGCGTGAGCGCAAATCAAGCCGTGTCGCTCATGATGTGGTCATCTGGTATGGTTCAGGTTGCATTCGCCACATCCGGGGAACAGAGATGGAGAGTGTCTACCTGGTCATATAACCAATTTTCTAGTCCATTGCCGTTCCAAGGCAAGTTGTATATGGTGCATCATTACATAACTTGCGGTGAACCAGAGATCCTACAGATCGACCCACCCACCCCAGCAGGTAGAAGAAGAAGGGACAGAACCTTGGTTGCCACCACCAAGGTTGATTGCCAAATTGCCAGCAGCCAAACCCGATACCGGGCTTTCGTACCATCTGGTAGAATGTGATTCGGAGATTCTGGCCATTACCATAACATCTATTGGCATTCCTAAGAAAGTCTCAGTTTACAGACTAACTGACCTTATGCTGGGAAGGACTGTCCCGGTGACAAGCATTGGTGGCAATGCCCTCTTCATTGGTAAGAGGAATCTGTGCGTCAGGTCTAAGGCATTTCCTACCATTGTGGGTGACACCATTGTCTTTGTTCATATCAATGAACTTTATCTTGCTCAATACCACCTCAAGAGCGGCACGTTGTTACCAGCATCAGATGGATCTATTATAGGACATGCTATACCAAGTCCTCGTAGCATCATTTACCATATCCACACATGTTGCTATCGTCAAGAATGGTGGGTGACCTCTTTTTTTCTTTTTCGTTTTCCATCATTGCTCTCCCTGATAACAATTTTCCCTGGAGCATTTTGTGCTGCTAAGTAAACTCATTGTTCCCCCTCTGCCTGTAGGAATAAGGGGTGTATAAGGTATCAAGGGAAAAGTCAGAAGTGGCGGGTCAAGCGAAAGTGGAGACATGGGGGGTAAGTCTTGCCCTCTGGTGGAATGTTTCTGTTTCAGTGTATGCTTTTTTGGCTTCTACATTTACTGATTATTCACCCAAGCCTCATCACAGCTGAATGATCAATTTCTTGGGTGTTTCTCTAGTATTAAAGTGAAATTGTTCACACGCCACAGTCCCAAACCAACAGGGAGACTGTTGCTTTCCCTCTTAGTTAGAAAAAAGAAATAGATATATGGTATGCAGGATATAATGCCACATCTATGCCCACATTTTTTTATTGGGTCCGCAAATTTTTATAAGCCGCTACAAATGTTTGTTTTGTTACTAGCAAGATTTTTTGGAGTCCTTGGTCCGATTGCATTGCAGAAGGACCAAAACACAGGTTTAAGCATTACATGTCCTCACACCTGCACAGATGGGGGGGAAACGACCAGATTCAGTTCACGTACACGGCACAGAGCACCACTGCCCATACAGACGATTCAGAAGCCGTTTTCAGGAACTAGCAGAGCAGCGAGATGACTCTAGGACCCACACCACACACATCTTCAGGTCCTCCTCACACTTCTCCTCCCATGCTCCGCCCAGACAGCCATGAGCCACCAGCACTTGCCGAGATTATCTCTGGCCTTGTTGCCATTTCCCTAAGTTTCTCCCAGCTGTTATTGAATTCATCCAGATGTCGAATGGGGCAGATGAGCTGACCATGTTAGAAACCGTGGCTTTTATTACACTACCAATGAGTAGCTAAAGACTCAAATTCAGCACAGCAGTTTGTTTAATACATTCAACGAGCAAAGACCATATCTGTCTTGCAACAATACAACGAATGAATAAGTTGAGCAATGCTCTCCTGCTCCTTACAAAACAAGCAGGTCTTTTCCAATAAGTGTGGGATTAGGATTTTGTTGGCATGCACGGACTAATTCAGCTAGAAAGCTGGATTTGTAATCATCCTGTGCAGGTCCATAGACTGCCATAAGAATCCAATCAAATTTGTCTATTTTATTGCGGAGATGAAATTTAACATAAAATTCCCCTTCCACAATCAAAGACAAATCCATCATGGCTGCATTAATCCCAAGTATAATTCCTCCAGATCTACCACGAGGTGGGAGACAATGCCAAACGAAATCTGCACCACCAGCTAGGCGATTTAGATTCGTCTTTGACATATCATTTTTCCTCGTCTCCAAAAGAGCAACAAAATCTAAATTATGCTCCCTAATGTTTTCGTCAACGTAACGATATTTAGCCAAGTCATAAAGACCTCTGCTATTCCAGAAGATGCCTTTCATTTGGAACATTTTTTATTTTTGTTGCATTTCTTTCGCGATCCAGATTTGGACTTCCAGGGGTAGCTATTAAGTCATAGAAAGATGTGCTCAACTCCTCCTCATCCAAACCTACTTCTGAAACTTCTTTGACTAAGTGCGCAAGTAGGACACCATCAGATCCGGCATCCTCGTCATCACTGTCATCAAAGGGATTTTGAACAGATGTCGTGTCAATTGTTTTCGATTTAGGTTTGGGTGCAACCGTCCATCTATCAACTTCCATATGTTTAATTTTGTTTATCGACACAACTAGATTATCATTGTCACTAGATATTCCTAACTTATTTAAGTTGGAACAGTGTCAGTGCCAGATATGCGTTATATTAAAGTAAAATCTGAACAGTTAGTTGGCTACTGAAGTAAACACAAAAATTAAAACGGGAGATTAAAACTATATTACTCCTCAATAGCCGTGCAAAGTCAAAAACTTGTTAACACCTTGTTTTTTAAAATCACTAAAAATTGAGCAGCAGAATCCCTGTTTGTTGCATTTGACACAATTTCTAGGACCCAATCACCACCAGCAGCAAGTCTGTCTTGCAACTGGAACCCTGAATTATCTTTTGTTCTCAGGGCTTCAACAAAACCATCTTTGAGTGTATCAGGAAATTTCCTTGTGAGAACTGCAGGCACCTTCTTCTCAGAAGTTATTTCCATTGGGGATTCAGCAGGAGATTCTGTTTGTATTTTGAGTCCTCAGGAGGCAAATCGTGAACTGGAACTTAATACCCGATCCCTTCCACTCATTGCAGCATCATCATCTCGAAGGGAGGAATGTAGTGAAACAAGATCACTTGCCGCCAATAGATCATTGAGAGTATCCATTCTCCTGGTGGCAGAAGTAAATAAAATGGAAGGCCGCTTTGCTTTTCCACTGGCCTTTAATACACATGGTAATAGAGTTAGAATAGTCAAAGTAATACTATTTTACTGTCTACCTATATAAGTATTTCTCAAAAAATTTGTGAATGTGAACATTTTTTAGCTGATATATATCATGAAATTTGGGCATAAAGAATGTGAAGTGAACATGAATTTGGGGAGCATTTGATAGTTTAGAACTAGGTAAGATATACCCATCAACAAGTTCTTATCACAATGTCACCCCTCTCCTTTGCCTGTCATAAATTAACACCTAGCCAGAATATTGATGTACCATTTTAGCATAAGTTACTACTGTTCATACTTCTTAATCCTATGGCTAGCACCCGTACATCAGCTTACAGAGCATATATAATTGTCTCCTTCAGAAAACTGAAGAATTTGACAAATACAGGGAATGAGACCATTCAGCTCACAACATTGCAAACTTTCGATGTCTCATCGTATGCAGAAGAAATGGGTTCATCTAATCCACAACATCGCAAATATTTGGAATGTCTAATCATCTTCACCAACTTAATATGTCTATAAAGTTTGTAAATAGTTGAACATTAGTACCCAAGTATCAGAAAGCAATCTAGAATTAAACCCTATTCCGAATTGGAGGAAAAACTGATCCAGTTGTTGAATTGCTCAAGCACACAAACAGCAGTACATCAGGGTTGCTTTCTTCAGGAGCTCTCATCAGGATACATTATCTATCCATGTATTTCAAATTTTACACATCAGGATTCAGGAGCCCTCATCAGGAGGGAGGGAAGTACCAGCAGATGTATTTCATCAGGAGCTCAAGCAAACAAACAACAGTGGCATGATGTTTCTCATACAGGTATCCATCCAAAACAATTACTATTCCAATATTTTACAGTTTTAAACTTTTCCATCATATAGTACTATAAGTTCTACAGCTATAGCAGCCTCGACAGAGATGGAAATGATCGAGTCAGACTGTCAGAAGGTGACTGATGCAGTAGGAACACCAAACAGCAGGTGTATCAAACAAGGTGTCTTCTTCAGAGATAATAATGATCATTACATGGTGGTAATGCGGCATACTCATGCTACATCAAAGCCAAAATGTTTCGTTAATTTAGATTGTGATTCTGCTGTCTTATTCTGCCTTTGTATTTCCTCTTTATTTTTTGAACTTGGCATATCCTGCCTTTTGAGTTTTGACTCTAGCACAGGCAAATTTCTACAGTTCTCACACCAAAGCTCTCACAATGGATAAGAAGTGATTTGAAACATTTTTCATTCCATTATAACTGAAGGTCAGAGTGCGGAGTCAATTGATTTTTATCAGGCTATCAGCAAGGGCTAACTGCTGACAGAGATGTTTTACAGGGCTACAGGGCCCAAAGACCATACCCAACACAAAAACCTAGTCAATAATACTGTATACGTTTAATTCAGCCCAACTGATTCTCCCAGCAAAATATGAGGCCTGAAGGACCCAGTGACATTTCTCGGGCCACATAACATTTCGAACTGGACAGCCGTTGTTCTATGGATTGTAGCTTTGGTCAATAGAAACAGCCCAAATAGGAGTACTTGCCAAAAGGGGGAAACGGCCCAACATCTGTATTATGAAAGCCGGGCCTAAAATACTAAAAAGGCCATTCTGTGCACTTGTAGAGGCCCAACATGTTAAAGGATGATTTTAAGTTTTAAGTCACACCATTATATTGGATGATGAGCTACGAGCGTACAAATATGGACAGGAAAAACTCATGGGTAAAACTTTCATATTATGTGTTATTCACGGTTTAAAAGTCAAGATTAAAAAACTACGATGACAAACATTAAAGTTAACTCTAAAATTAAGCTTTAAAATTCAAAATTTAGCTACGGGTGATAAACCAACAAGCAGACAGTAGATGAAAGTTGTGTGCTTACAATGTTCTAAAAAAGATATGAACCAGCTACTATTCATGGAGACCAACATCCTAACTGTATAACTATACCCCTTGTGTGAAAACAGGCGTTTTTTATATGAGAAATAAAATGAGTGTTCAAACTTGAGAATTAAGCATTGTCTTTTGAGCGGCCAACACCAGCTTCACCAATCACCATCGGGAGATCGATCCGATCTCTGTTTCTGTTCCAATCACCAGGTCACTCGGTCAGGTTCCCGGTCTTGCAAATCCGCCTTTCTGCTCACATTCATCTTGTGCCGTAGCTAGTAGCTCCAATTCTTTCCTGCCGTTGGAAAACGACGCGACCAACGTTCCAACATGGGCGTCCAGTCGCGCCGTACATGCAAATCGGTCTTAGCTAACCGGCACAAATGTCAAGCAACTGATTTCATCTCTTTCAGATCAATTTCGAGATGTTCTGTACCTCGGTTGGTTGTTGCAACAACAATGGCCCTGCTCGTGTTAAGATCTGTTGGATGTTGCACATGAACGTACTCTAACTAGGGTTCGCCTCTTTTCTAAAATCCCGTTGACTGTTTTTAGCGATTCCTGACATTTTTTATCACAATGAAAACCATTGTACCGTGGGGAGCTATATTTCACTCGGAATAGGAAAGGTGAGCGTGTTTGAATGCACAAGAAAAAACAGTCCATGAGAACCGCATAGTGTTTTTGTCTTTTTTTGCGCACGTTTTCCGAACTACTAAACAGTATTTTCTTAAAAAAAATTCTACATGACAACTTCACACAGGCATCATGGCGATTGCATGGCGATATTGGGCGGGGCGTTGACTGAGAGTTGACGACGGCCACCGGCGGTGCGTGGCAGTGCTACGTGTCGAGGTTGCGGGTGTGGAGGAAGGACGGTACCTCTGCTTTCGGTGGTTGGGGTGTGTTCTGTTCCGTCACGTACTCAATACGTGATTGGATTGTCTGACTACGTATAGGGTTCTTGCGATCTGGTGACAAACGGAGATGACCAGGACGGGAGTTGTTCCGGATATGGAAAAGGAGTCCGATTGGGTGGATCCCGTAGGGGATGCGTTTGGTTTTCTTCGTGATGTGGATGGACATCGGGAATCCGTGTTGGATCATGAGTCGGGCCTCCGTCACCATATAAGCCGGGGGGGTGCTAGGGTTTCAAGGAAATCTGTGGATTGCTCTCAGCGCTCGTTGACGAACCGATCTTCTCAGTCCGATCCAAGTCGCCGGCACTCTACGATGTCTTCCGTTGGTGGGGGTGATCAAGGGGTACCGGGTGACGGTGCTACCCACCCGAAGCCACCGGAGGGCGCGATGGTGACGTCGGCGGCGGCGATGCTGAAGGGGACAACGTCAGGGCTCTATGCTTCGGATGTGTCGAATCATGGTTCGAAATCCCTAGCGAATCTGCCTCATGCCGAATCAATGGATGGTGCTGATCTGGAAGAGTTGGAGGATTTTGGTCCGGCGGTACATCTTACCGGCGACGGGGATGAAGAAGATATGGAGGATGAGGGCATACTTGAGATGGAAATCCAGGACGAGGAAGTTGTACAGGCTAGTAGATGGACGATTCTAGCTCAGTTTTACTCCCTCAAGCCACCACTACCGGCTGCCTTATTTGATGATATGCGACGTGCGTGGCAGCTACGAACGGAGTTCAGCTACAAGGTGCTCCAGAACAATAAGTTCATTGTCACCTTTGGGTCTGGTGGGGATTTGGATTTTGTTCTCAGAGGGGGGCCATGGATTCATAAAGGGGATGCATTGCTAGTAGCGTGTTTTGACGGTCTTACTCAACCTTCCTCGAGTCGCTTCGACTCGGTACCGGTGTGGGTGAGGATCTACGACCTTCCACTTGTGCTGATGACCAAGGCTAAAGGGCAGCTAATTGGGAGTAAAATTGGCCGTGTCATTGAGGTAGATGTTGAGGAAAGCGGGCGGAACAAACATGATTTCTTCAGAATCAGGGTTGAGTTACCTGTGGATAGACCTCTGAAGACTCGCTTGCCGATCAAAGTTAAAGTTCAGGGGAAGGAGGAAATTAAGAGTTTTGTGCTTAGATATGAAAGAGTTCCACACTTCTGCTTCATCTGTGGCTACATTGGACATTCGGATAAAGCATGTGTGAAGAAGGTTAGGAACGAGGACAGACCGTATAGTTTCTCGGCTGATCTTCGTTGTTCACCATTGCGCCAATTTGAAAGGAGGGTTGCAAGAGTGGATGTTGCGCTTGCAGCAAGGGTCAATCGTGGGTTACAATTTGATCAGGCTGGGAGTGCAAACTCTTCTACTTCGCGCCGCAGCCATGGTGTGCCGTCAAGGGTGGATGTTAATGATGAGTTTGACAACGGTGTTGCGGCAGCACAGGATGTGGAACAGGAGCTGGTGGAGCAGACCAGCAACATGAGCCTGCAGAAGGAATGGCAAGCTGAGGAGAAGGGGGAGATGGCTGCTACTATGAGTACAGGACATGGTAAAACTAAGTTGCCAAGTTGCGAGATGACTCCTGCTATTCGGGAGTTGGGTTCTAAGCTTGAATACTTGGGCAATTCTTCAGCTGGTGATGAATTCACATCTCAAAGGAAGAGGCCAGTGACTCCACAGGAACATGATGTTGTCGACTCTGTCTTACCGGATAAGGCGATGGTTGTTTTCGGGCAGGAGTTGGAAGGCAACGTGCAAAAAAAACTCAAGCGGTTCGAGGGGAACAAGGCGAAGCGGGCTAGCTCATAGAGGAAGGATACGACTTATGGGGTGGACAAGACAGTGGCTATCTCGGTTGGCGCTGAAAACTTGACGGGGCAGGTTATGCCCCGTCAGGAGCAATGAGTCTTTTAAGCTGGAACTGTCGTGGTATTGGGAATTCCACGACAGTTCGAGATCTTGCTGCGATGATACGCGCAGCTAATTCCCAGGTGGTGTTTCTCTGTGAGACTCGTCAGAAGGTGGAGAAAGTTAGGCGTTTACGCAACCGATTAGGGTTAAGGGGTTTTACAGGAGTGAGTTGTGAAGGTTTTAGCGGAGGGTTAGCTTTATTTTGGCATGACAATGTGTACATGGAAATCAAGGAAATAAATACTAGATATATTGATGCTTACATGTGATTGTCCCCTGATGACCCGCTTTGTCATATAACGTGTGTGTATGGGGAGCCCCGGAGAGAAAATCGTCATCTTATGTGGTCACGGTTGAAAGATTTGAAAGCCAGCTCGGATCTGCCCTGGGTCTTGTTAGGTGACTTCAATGAAGTCCTTTGGCCGGAGGAGCATCTGTCTGTGACGAGACGGGCCGAGTCCCAAATGCAGGGTTTCCGTGATGTTTTGCAGTTCTGTGAGTTAACCGATCTTGGCTTTGAGGGAGTACCGTTTACTTATGACAATGGCAGATCAGGGAATAGGAATGTTAAGGTGCGGTTGGATCGGGGTCTTGCGGATGACAGTTGGCGCAATATTTTTAATTGTGCAAGAATTGTTCACCAGGTTTCTCCTTGTTCTGATCATCTGCCGATTGCTTTGTTTTTGCGACCACCAGAGGATGGTCGGAAGAGGAACAAGTGTATGCATTATGAGGTTATGTGGGAACGGGAGTCAGAAATTCATGATATCATTTCCAATGCCTGGGGACAATCTGGTGATAAATCATCTCTTGCAGCGGTCAGCGATGCACTCAGTCAGGTGATGCGGGAGTTGCAAAGATAGGGGAAACGGAAATTCGGCAATGTTACTCGGAAATTGGAAACACGTACTACGGAGTGAGCTCGCCTCTTTGCGGGCAGCCAATGCCGATGCCATGCAAATTCGAAAGCTTACTGACCAGATGAACAAGCTGTTATACCGTGAGGAGATGTTGTGGTTACAACGCTCTAGAATTGACTGGTTGAAAGAGGGCGACAGGAATACCAAATTCTTCCACGCTCGGGCTGTATGGCGCGCAAAGAAAAATAGAATTTCCAAACTGAAAAATGATCAGGGAATTGTGGTGACTGATGTGGATACAATGGAAGCTATGTCTACGGATTACTTTCAGCATCTGTTTACCAAGGACCCGAATGTGGAGCCGAGTGTGGTTGTCAACTTATTCCAACCAAGGATTTCCGATGAGATGAATAATGCGCTATGCAAGGAGTTCTCAGATGCCCTTGAAAGCGCCGGGTCCGGACGGGTTCCCCGCTCGGTTTTACCAGCGTAATTGGGGAGAATTGAAGGCAGATGTTTGTAATGCGGTACGAGGTTTCTTTGATACAGGGGAGTTGCCGGTTGGGCTTAATGACACGTCCATAGTGTTAATCCCGAAGGTGGACAACCTGTTGGATTTGAAGGAATATAGGCCGATCAGCTTATGTAATGTATTATACAAAATAATTTCGAAATGTCTGGTTAACCGCCTTAGACCGCTACTTGATGAGCTCATATCCCCAAATCAGTCGGCGTTCGTCCAGGGGAGGTTGATATCTGACAATGTGCTCGTGGCCTTTGAGTGCATGCATTATATTCATCAGACAAAGAAGGCGGACAACTCCTTTTGTGCTTACAAACTGGATTTGTCTACGGCATATGACAGGGTTGATTGGCAATTTTTGGAGCACGTCTTGTTGAAATTAGGGTTCTCTCACCGATGGGTCGGGTGGATCATGCAGTGCGTGACCATGGTGAGGTACATAGTTAAATTCAATGGAACCCTTTTGGATGCATTTGCTCCAACACGGGGATTAAGACAGGGTGATCCGCTCTCCCCCTTTCTTTTCCTATTTGTCGCTGATGGTCTTTCGGCTCTCTTGAATGAGGAGGTCAGGAATGGAGGTATCAAGCCGATTCGTATCTGCCGGCGTGCGCCAGATGTGTCCCATCTTTTATTCGCGGATGATACACTCTTGTTTTTTAAAGCTGATACTGATCAGGCAAGGCGAGTGAAATGTGTGCTAGATCATTATGCCTTAAGTACCGGGGAATTGATAAATCCGGCTAAATGCTTTATGCTTTTTGGCAGCTCCTGTCCCGCTAATCTTCAACAGGAGATCAGAGATGTTTTGCTTGTGCCACACTCTAATTTCGAAGACAAATATTTGGGGTTACCTACTCCTGAAGGACGAATGCGGAAAGGTCGATTCCAAAGTTTGAGGGACAAGCTTTGCAAGCGGTTGTTGCAGTGGAGTGAAACATATCTGGCGTGTAGGGATGGGTTGCTACTTGCGCTAACCTGGTCTCTCTTGCCGATTGTTATCGAGACGGATTGTGCAGAAGCAAGGAACATGATCATGGCATCCAGTCCGGACCGGTCGGCTTCCGCGGCAGTGGTGAGAGATATACAGCAGCTTATGGCTGCAGGGAGGAACGTGAAAATTTTGAAGATCAATCGCAATCAGAATATGACTAGTCATGGACTGGCGAAATTGGGGAGAACCTCTTCTCCTTCAGGTTTTTGGTTAGGTCATGAGCTTAGTCCTGTAGCAAGATTAATCCATGAAGATCTTGTAAACTTTTATTCTGATTAATGAAGTTCCTTCCCCGTAAAAAAAAAATAATCTACACACAAGTTATTTTAGAAAAACAAATTAATCTATTTTTCATATTTAAAATAGCTAATAGTCAATTAATCACGTACCTTTCTTGTTTTGCTTGCGCTACTATTTTTTCCTCTCTCTGCCAAACAGGGCATTCGAAAGCACCCACGCGCACGCACGCTCGCACAGCTCAACTCCACGACGGCAAGCGGCAGCGGCAGCGGCAGCTATGCCTTGGGGGGTTTTGCCGATGTGGTCTCGATCGTATACCGGCCGGTGATGGGTCAACACCACAATCGCATCTCCATCGACCGTATCATCTCACCAATCTCCTCTTCAACCAGACAGCTTTTCGCCAACGCGTACGCGTGCACCGAAACTACTCCTCCTACTACTACAACCCAAGTCGCGGTCGCATTGCAGCAGGCCAGGCCATCGCCACCACTTCGCCGGTGGCCCACTGCTAGTATATAGGAGGACGCCTTTGTACGTTGCCCGCTCACCTCACCCATCCATCCCCTTCCTTCCTCTGCTTTTTGTTGCTGTTGCGTTGCGTGACACGCTCATCATCTTTAGTCGCCTAACTTTGGCTTCTCTTGATATTTGCTCTGCTTTGATTTGATCATCCCATTCTGGCATCCTTCTTCTTCTTCTCTAGCGTGTGGCTGACATGTCGACGTCGAAGGTGAGGTTTTTCTTGCTCTTGGATTCTGATCCTTGTTACTAGCTTCTTTAGGATAGCATGATTCGTGCTTTCAGAATCCGGTACAGTTTTGTTCATTTCAGGTGTTGTTTTGTCTTCCTCTGTTGGACAAATGAACTGACAGTCACTGATGTTCCTCTGCTACAGAAAATCGTGGTGAAACTGGATCTTCATGACAACAAGGACAAGCAGAAGGCCATGAAGGTCGTCTCCACACTCGTCGGTACGCATCGTGCCTATCACTCGATTCATCCATCAACCAACCATTATTCAGTCTATGTTCAGAATTCAGTAAATCTTCAGAGATTATAAGCTAAGCAGACAACATTGCTGTTCATTTCGTTCATGTCAGGCATCGACGCCGTCTCGATCGACATGGCGTCACGCAAGATGACGGTGATCGGCACGGTTGACCCGGTGACCGTGGTGAGCAAGCTCCGCAAGGCGTCGTGGCCTGCTTACATCGAATCCCTTGGCCCGGCGAAAGAGCCGGAGAAGAAGAAGGAAGGCGGCGGCGACGGCAAGAAGGATGCCGCCGGCGATGGTAAGAAGGAAGGCGGCGGCGACGGCAAGAAGGAAGGCGGCGACGGCAAAAAGGAAGGAGGTGACGGCAAGAAGGAAGGCGACGGCGAGAAGAAAGTCGCGGCGGCGGCGGCGCCGATGATGCCGATGCCGATGATGCCGAGGCCGATGGCGATGGCGATGCAGCAGCTGCCGCCGCCGCCGTACATGTTCAACGCGGAGTACATGAACCAGTACAGGCCGCCGCCGCCGCCGGTGAGCTACCCGCCGCCGTACGCGCCGCCGCCGCAGTATTACTACGCGAAGGAAATGAGCATGGAGGAGAACCCCAATTCGTGCGCCATTTGCTGATCGAATGGCATTAGGTTGATGAATTGCATCTGTAGAAAAGGTAGTGTACGTTCTGTTCTTGATCTTGATCGTCCATGGTATGTGAATAGTTGTATATGTCGTGTTTGAATTCGAGGGGACATGGATTTGATTTGCCGGCAACTTTGAATTTCTGACTGGAGTAGAGTCAAACCATTGCATGGAACAATGGAAGAGTGATCATATTCAGATGTCTGTTGACTGTTGCCCGTAGTATTAATGGAGAATTCACCATCTAGAGACATTAATTTCAACCATCTGTTTTCATTAACTTTGACCAGGAAATGAGAATGAGGAAATGAAGATATAGATGATAAATGAGCTGCAAGATGCATGCACGATACCACAGCTATAGGACCAATGAGCAAAAAGTCCTAAACTTTTCTAGAGGAAGAAGCAGCCAATAGAAAACTGGGAAAAAGACAGTGCAAAAAGTACTTCCTTTCAATTTTCTAGCGTATCTCGGCCAAACTTTTTCAACTATAATTAAACTGAAAATTAGTCGCCTAGCACTTTATCGCGCACTGGGTTTAGGACCACACTAATCCGTATTTAGGAAGGATGATCCAAAAGTTTATCACGGAAGCACAATTAGTTCGTGCGTCTGCATTTTCTCATTAAGAAAACTGCACACCCCATAACCGTAGATTATAGCATGTACGAGGACGACTTGTCTGTGACAAAAGAAAGATGGCAGAATCATCAGGCTTCAAAAGGTGGGTTGATTTTCATTTCCAACTAGCAGAACAAAATAGACAGCAGCCGTGGTTGTGATGTCCAATTTGCATTTGCATTTTGCATCCTAGCTCTAGGCTCTAGCTCCTCTAACCAATCAAACAGGAGTGAATTGCTTGTCAATTTTTGCGGTGCCGGTGAGTCGGATGATTATGACGTCTTGTCACTCACCCATGACGACAGATCCAACGCTCAAGGACTATCAAAAGGAGCTCAACAGGTGTAACCAAAGGCAGCGAAGAAGAAGATGATGTAAAGGAGTAGTGAAATGAAAAATTAAAAAGATTGATGCAACTATTACCGCGTGCCGATTCCGACATGATCTCCTTTTATGTTCCGATAAAGACTGGGGCTTTACTGGATGATTAAGCTGAACAGAGAAGGGAGATGAGGGTCGGAAGTTTATCGGACAGGGGTGGCGCAGGTGATATGTGTGGGTCGCCGCCCGCCGGAGAAAATGATCGCCGGCACTGCCGAATTATTTCGCTCGCAGGAAAAACGACTTTTTCGCCGCCGTATCGCTGTGATCCCGCGCGGCTTTGGTTTTTTTTTTTTTTTGAGGCCCCGCGCGGCTTAGTTAGCACGCGCGAATTACGCCGTTAACAGCATTGCGAATTAACGTGTTTCTGTTTTTCACACGATTCCTTTCCTTTTTTCTATGTGGTGCATACAGCAGGAAGGAATGTTCAACAACAAATTCCTTAATTAGCGCTAATTAGTTATAATAGTTAACTTTATTTTACTACTCAAAATATTGCTAGTTATGCCAATTTTTTTTAAGAAATTAAGGTTGGGTGAGTCAGGGTTGTGATTGGTATAGATGAGGGATAGTTATGTGTGAAATTAGGTTTATTTTGAGACAAATTTGAATTACTCACGTAGTTATTTTGAGACGGAGTGAATAGAAAATTAATTATTTTGATTGATTTTTTTAATTCAGACGAATTTGGAAAAATATTAGCTTGGATGCTTAAATTGTTTTTTTTTCAGTTTTTTCAACTCAAATATGAAAATTTTGAAAAAAAAATTTAAAACTTTGAACTCAATGCGCTACATGCTAGCAAGTCTACTGTCAATGCGCTACACAGGCTAGCAAGCCTCATTTTGTGTTGGTTGGGCATTGGGCTTTCTTTTAGCTGGGCCTTTTGTAACTCACAAAACACATCTTGACATACAGGAAAATATTTTGGCCTAAAAAGCCTAGATCCTAAAAAACAAAGCTCGGCTGGGAGGCTAAAACAAATGAGCTTCTATTACAAATTCGACCCAACAAACTGGGTCGGAGGCACAAGCATCGTATGCTAGCAAGCTATGCGGGCGGGAGGGCAAGCGGCAAGCGCATGGGATTAGCGACATGTTGTTAATCGTACGGATAGGAATCCGGCTGAAAACAACCAAGAATTTCAGCCGGCAAATACATATAGTCCCAAAAAAATGTCCATATTTCCCCATTATTATCCAACTCAGTTAGCATATAGAATTGAAGCATTACTTGATTACTGAACTGCAAGCTTGTTACTATAATCCATCATGTGATAAGTTGTCTTTATCAGCTGCCAATTGTATTTCAGATGTATTGCGAGGCTGATTCATTTGTCACGGCACTTGCTTGAGTGCGATGATAGCAATCTAAAAGACCGACGACAGTGGTTTACAAAATTTACAACAGAAAACGGTGGCTGCTTTGGTTTTATTGTTACCAGTTACCATCATCCATCTGACTTTGTACGCTTCTTGTCTGCTTTGGTTTGTTGTTACCGCTTACCATCATCCATCTGATCTTTTTTTTCTCTCTCTTTTGCCGGGGAAGTACAGTCATCTGACATTGACGCACGCTGAAGAAAAATGAGATGAAAATTGTACTCATCTGTCAACGTCTTTTACTCTACGGATGATTCTAGGATCATGAGGTTTATCAAATGAAATTATGTCACTGAGCAGAGCGATTTCACCCTCGGCGACAACGAAAGAGTCAGGTCAGGTGAGGCTGGATGATAAAAACCGCAGCAGGCAGCTAGGAGTTGATGGGTAATTTTCAATTGCATTTCTGATTTTCTTCCATCGCCATCCTCACTGACCACATCACACACGTAGCGCCATTTCTATCATTTGCGAATCGCCCTCAGATCTGGAGCTGTTCCTCATGTCAAAATGCGAAATCTCTCAATAAGAGCTTTGGTCTCTTTATGGAACATACAACTACCGATTTGATTTGTTTTGTTTTCGCGAGCGTCTCTACTCGTAGTTGTTGCCCCTCACGCTGTCTTGTGGAGCATTTGGCTGCAGCGAAACAAAAGGATTTTTAGAAATTCTTATGTCTCTTTTGTTGATGTTGTAAATTGAGCTAGGGATCTCTTCCTAGTGAGGGAGAATGCCTTAAACATGGCGTTGATTTAGCTGTTTCCCAAGCCGGGGGTGGATCCGACACCCCTGTGTGATGCCCGTAACCTAAACCTTTTCACTGCTTCCTACTTATATTGAAAGACAGAGCTCCTGCCAATCTTCTTAAAAAAAATAAAGGAAAAATCCAAATACCCCCTTACAACTCACCTGTCTTTCCGTTCTCCTCCCTAAAATTTAATTTCATACATAAACTCTTCTATAAGTCAATTTTTCTTCCACTTTCACACCTATATTAACTTTTTTCCTTTTTTTGTTATGCATGGAATTCTTCATGTCTCATTGGTCTCCAACATGTCGCTACGGCGGTGAAGTTAGCCTCGACCACCTCGAATGCAAAATCATACTTTTTTTCTCTATAGTTTGTGCCTACTCAACCTTTATTAGATTGATTTCATATGTTTACCTTTGTAACTCTAATGAGATACAATGCCTATATTTAACAAGCGTTTTTTTCGTAGGGTGGCAGGCAACTTTGCTACTTACTATAAACCATGTTAAAGGCCCTGGAGGCATGAGAAATTGAGCAAAGTATAAAAAATCGTGAAAAAAAGTAGATGTGTGGATTTGGAAGATAAATTAATTTATACGAGGGTTTATGTATGATATTAAGTTGTAGGGGTAAGAGTAAAAGGACAAGCAACCTGTAGGGACGTATTTGGATTTTCCAAAAAAAAAAAAGGTTGCCCCTCACGCTGCCACCTTGCCACCTCCTCTCCCTGCATCTTCTATCTCCCTAAATTCGGTCCGCTGCCAAGCCTAGCAGAGATCACACGTTTGATTCTCATCCCCTTTGTTTTTGTTAAACAGAAACATCAATCCTAGTTTTTGATTTGTCCGATTCACATAATTTACGCCTCACTGTGAAATAACTTTTTTTACTGTTCATGTCACATACTCCCTCTGGTTTCTTTTATTTGAACATCGTCTGTATAAAACAAGTGGAAGTATTTCTATATAATTATTACAAGCCATTACGACTATATCCAGTTGTCGGAGTAGAAATTCAATGTTTTATTTTTGTAACATAACATTGTTTAACATTAATTTGAGTGATGCATGTGCCCTCTGATTCAAAATATATGTTTGTTGTAGGGTATGGTTCCTAGGTAATAATATTCTAGCTTTGGAATAAGAAAGTATTGCACATATTGACAATATATATTCATCAGGGAAATATATATTCCATAATGAGGCTGATCAGCTGGCTGTGGCTGCACAGCCACAGCATCCCTTTAGAAAATATAGTAGTAGCTACAGTGCATAACAAGCAGCAGCAGCCACAACCAGCCACAGCTAGCTGAAACGATCAAGGCTAATATTCAATCATCTTTTTTGCAGATATTGCTAGCTTAAGTGCCATCTTGTATATCATCTCCATGTCCTAAACATCATTATATTTTGTGTTAACGGTCTATTGCTTACCTTTTATATGTCTTACTTTATATTATCAACACAGCACATATTTGTAAAATTCTTTTGAATGTAACTAGAGACCATCCTCCTTGTTTCAGACAAACCAATAGTGGTGAATTTTCCAATACCAGATTATTTGCAAGGAAGAATTGTTGGTGAAAGTGAGGAAGGAGCAACTGCAGATAACATGGATCCTTCCTCCCCTTTTCTACTTCTCAAGAAAAATGACCGCAAAAAGGTCTTTGAGGTATGGTAGCCCATCTATACGATCTCTTTGTCTATGTTTCTGTCTTCCCTAGTACTTAGCTCTTGACTTTCTCTCTTCCAGTGGATGCGTTTAAGATCTGCTTGGATTGCCAAGTCCTTAAAAAATGATATAATCATCCCAGACCCGACTCCTCAGGTTTCTCTCTAATCTTCATCTACAGAATTCAATTCCCATCCCAGATCATCTCTGTTAAGTTAGTCTTTTTTTTTTTCTGATCCTGCTGCATTTAGTTTACCTAAGTTGTGTCTTCTGTTTTCTAAAATATAAGTTATGTTTGCTGAAACAAAATGTTTTGTCACAAAATGTGCATCAGTGAGACTTTATTATATTTTGCTTTACTACATTGAAATCTGGTTACTTTTCACCTCTTTTTATTGTGAATGGACTAATTTAGATCCAGCGAGATGAATTCTTTGAAATATCGTCCCGCCTGAGCATGGTCCTGAAAAAGGATAGTGTCCGGTGCTTCCTCCGCCTGTTCACAGCATGTGGTACGGCCATGTCATATGGTTATACAATCACCTCAGAAACCTTAACCTCCATGGTTAGGCAGAATGCCTTGCGATGTGCTAAAGTTGTATTGGAGGGCAAGGCACCTGAGCTTTGTTCTATGCATGCCAATCCAAACTGCATGAACCGAAATGGATGTTTTCCACTCCATGAAGCTGCTGAAGGGTTCTCTGTTGACATGATCAAGCTGCTCTTCCGCTACGGTGCTTCAGCCAACGTACGCACAGTCAGTGTTCCTGGCACTCAGGGACTACTCCCGCTCCATGTTGCAGTTGAGAATAGTTGCTTGCATAAATATCTGGAGGACAATCTATCTCCTGTGCAGTATCACGAGGATTATATCTACAAGCTCATTCATCTGTTGTGTCTACCTGAGATGGTTTGTTTCGCTTGACTCTTTCAGCATGAAAAAAAGTAAATGTATTTCTATATCATCTTGTATGGTGCTAAGGCATGTTCATATTTCAAAATTAGAGACCAGATGTCAGCAGTTCCAAGATTTAGCTGAATAGATTTTATTCCACTTGGTCCTAATCAATGCTTACTACAATTAGAGGAAACTAGATGTAATAGGGAGTTACTCTGTTTTGCTTGATTGCATACTAGTGGTCAAAGTCATTTAGATTTCATTCCTTTGCTTCTTTTGGCTGTGCAGAAGGTTTTCTTAGATACGGTTAGGCTTCTTGCCTAAAAAACAGATAATCCTGTTGATGAGCTCTGGAATTACATGAAGAATGGCAAGCTTGTACAGACCGCAGTTTTACTCCTGGCAGCCCAAAACCATTTTCGTAAGATCAACCCTGATGCGGTTCCTATTTTCATGGGACATTTATTTAATGAGCATGCTTCCCTAAAATGTGAAAAAGGTGATACTGAAGAGGCAAAGAGGCAGCTGGAGGAAAGAGAAGCACTTCTGATCTGTAAATGCAAGCTTTTTACTATAATTACGCGAGCTGGTGAGAAACTTGATAGCTACATTCAGGCACATTCAGAGGTATACTATTACATCTATTAATACTGTGGTTAAAGTGACATCTGATATCTTGCTCTCACTGTTAAGTTTTCATATTGGCATTTGTATATTACAAGGTACATTTAAAGTTCCATGCCCTGATTTGAGCATGAAGAATGCTAGTAATTCATTGATTTCCGCATCTACTTTCTGTTACTATGTACTACTGTTGTGCATTGGGTAGCATATCCAGCATAAAGTGAATGGTGGGTCCTGCTTTGTCCATCACAAGAGTAAGCTTTCCAATGAAGCTTGTTGAATGTGGCCTTAGCATATAGCATGAGCTGCAGATTTTGGTCATTTCCAGTTGTAGTGGCTATCCATGAAAATAGACTAGATTAGATTGCTACCATCTGGTTGATTTGAGATAGATTTGAATTACCGATGGGATTAGATTGCTACCATAATAATAAGATTTTTGTGCATTTGTATGAATATTTTGTGTTTGTGATTTAGAGTATGAAAGTGTCATTACATTTTAATTCAAATTAGTATTGGATTTGGTGCTGAGTTATCTTTACTGCTATAAAAGCCTCTAGTGGTGGTGGCAGTAAATCTGCCGCCACCACCACCACCACCTACTCCCATTGCTTTTTTTAGTTTGCCTCCTTAACTTCGTAATATTGAAAATCAATCAAATATAGATGGATATTCACATACAAAACCAAATTGAGATGGATATTTCCTATATAAAAAAGATGGTACATATTTCATGAAAAAAATTCTATTCATTTTAATAAATAACATAATATGTTTATATCCGTATCAAAGCACGGGTATTCAACTAGTAATAAACAAATATCGAGGCGCAACAAGCCTCTATATTTTCAGTTGTTAGTTTGTTACTTGTAAGCATAATGCAGCCCTGTATACAGAGACTATCTGTAGTCTGTACACTTTTTGATATATTTTGGTAACTGATTGGCAGATGTTAATCATTGCAAGTTTTGCATGTGTCATGAATACTTGCATGAATACTTGCACAGAATGACAAGAACGAAATACTTTACGTGTTATTTAGGTTCATTGGCAGCAACTAGAAGGTTTTATAGTCTTGAGCTGACTATATAACCTAGAGGATATTTTGATTTATATTTCAGCACTTTGCATGTGTATCCTTTAAAAGTAGAAAGTTGATTATTTTTCACCCATCAATTTTGGTACTAGACAAATAACATCCTGAACCCATTTTATATTGGTTTTGTTTGAAATTATGGCGATTTTCCCTATTTTAGACCATTAGAGTTAAGTATACGAGCGGTCCCTAAACTTGTGTGGGTGTGTCATCTAGGTCCCTGAACTCTCCAAAATGTGTTTTCAGGTCCCTAAACTTGTATAGGTGTGTTATCTAGGTCCCCGAACTCTCATAGCGTCTTTTCAGGTCCCTAAACTTGTATGGGTGTATCATCTAGATTCCTGAACTTGTGTAGTATGTCATATAGGTGTCGACCCCCGGCTTGTGAGACTGGAAACCACATGTGCATTAGGTACCAAATCCCTGGATCAGTAGTCTGGTACCCACATTACATAGTTGGTATGCAGTTCCATCGTTTTGACTTAAGTCTTACAATACATTAATTTACAAAGGTTGCCCTGCAGGGACCCAAATAGACCGTATTCGGTCGATTACAATACCATAACTCCAAAAGACTTAGATAAGGTAGCGGAAGCAAAGC
>CM002481.1:1381229-1401317 GCA_000325765.3 Leersia perrieri
GGAGGTCGGTCCGCGGGTGCAGGCGTGTCGCGTGGGAGGCTGCGTGTTCGCGCCGGAGTGACGTGCTCCAGCGAGCAGTCATCGCTCGGCGGCGGCATGCTATATGCGGCGGCGGCGGCGGCGGATGCGGCTGCGAGCTGCTGCCCTGGGGAATAAATCGGTTGCTGGGCCTTGGCAGGCTGAGTCGGCCCATGTGCGTGCGAATGCTTGGGCTTGGCTTTGGCCTGTGTCCACATGGCTGTGCACGTGAGCTGCTGCTGGTTCTGGGCTGGATCGTACAGGAGTGAGGGAGAGCTAAGGAAAAGATTTTCCAAAAGAAAGAGAGGGAAAGAAAGGCCCAAACCTATGCTAATTGATTTTTAGTCTAGCAGCTAATAATTAAGAAATTTGATACACTCAATTTTAAGTTAAGGCACTGGAAAGATCAGAGAAAATCCAAAGAAGACCCGGCATGATGCAAATTTATAAAAGTTTTTAGTGGTGGCGATTTTTAGGTTTCGAATTTTTAGTTGCGAAATTTTTGAGGATGTTACAATAGGTCCAAACGATCTCCAAACCCGTTTTGTGTGTTGACGTGGCATGCCACGTGGCATCTACGTGTATTTACGATCACCAAAAGAAATATTAAAATAATTATGGGACTCATATGTCAATCGCATAGACTAAATTTTTCGTTACCACCCTCAAATCCCCACTCACCCCCTTCTCGGCCGTGCTGCGACCCTCATCCCCGAATCTGTCGTAGCAGGCTAGACGACCACAACAGGGTGAAGCCGAGAAGACAGAGAGCGGGAGAGAATTAAATTTCTTTTTTTAATTTTGTCCATGTGACTAACATACGGGTCCCATAATTATTTTTTATTTTTTTTATTTCTTTTGGTGACCGACAATATACGTAGATGCCACTTGGCATGCCACGTCATCACATGAAACAGGTTCAGAGGCCGTTTGGACATATATGTCACATTACACAAGTTTAGGGACTTAGATGACACACTCATACAAGTTTAGGGACCTGAAAAGACGTTATGAGAGTTCGGGGACCTAAGATGACACACACATACAAGTTTAGGGACCTAAAAACGTATTTTGAGAGTTTAGGGACCTAGATGACACACCCACACAAATTTAGGGACCGCCTATGCACTTCACTCATACTATTATTATGCATATTTTTCTGATGTCACTTTATTAGATCCACTACAATGAAATTTACTTGATTAAATTTAATGTTAGTGAGAAACCACTATCATATTTTAGCATTTATCCAGTTTCGTAACTTTGGGGGTAAAAATTTACCAATTTGTTAGTTCAGGGCATCTTTCAAGAAAGCACTAGGTTCTAGACAGTGGCCTAGTGGGCGCCTAAGTCAGACTAACTAGTCAAATCCAAGAAATTAGGAAGCACATTAAACAAAAAATTAGAGTATATAACACAAATACCAAGAAAACACCACCTGAGGTACTTCAGCTACCTAATGCACATCTAAAGCTTAATTGCAGCAGCTAACCTGTGCCTAGTGCCTTATGGTTGCCTAGGCCCGACTCTTAGAACACTAGTTTGGGGTGAAAATGGATTACGAGCGAAGTTCAATTGCCAAAAAATGGGACCTTTACCTTGCATAATTATGAAGTCACTTGAACTTACAAAGTTGAAATTTGATTGACTAAAAAAAGTTGTTTATGACTTTTACCTTTTTAACCATCTAGTTTTATTTTCTGGTTTCTAGTCCTGAATATGGTTCAGGCGAGCCAGGAAAAGCTAAGGTAATTTTGAATATGTTTGTATATATTATTTACAGAACCAAGTCTTCTTGTATTTGATGTGATTGAAAACTGTTCTCTCAGTTCATCTGGTATAATTAAAATTTCTCTAAACCGTTCTATCCATCATTTCTATGCCATCATTGATATCATTGATATGCTATACATATGATTAATATATGTTGTTTGTATGTTGCATTTTCTTTGTCCTTTTTCTCTATCTGATATCGTATTTTTAAATTTTTATTAAGGTGACCTATGTGGATGTCTTCACACGTGTTTCATCTATTCTTAAGGAATTTGGGTTTTGCCCCAAGGAAGAATACATGGGACCATAAATATGTATTGCTCCTTCTATATTCAATATAATATTTTCTGTATGAAAAATGCATATTAGCTTCTTGATTATTTAATTATTTCTCCAACTTGTTCTACAAGGTGTCCATATAACAAGATTTCTTACAGTGAGATATTTTACAAAGGTGCGTGTTTATTATTTAATTGTTTGTGTATTTCTCTGAACAAGCGCTTATTATTTTTCAATGGACATTAGGTCATATGGATGCAACCAAGGCAGTCGCAAGAACATCTCTGCCTTCTGCAGAGGAAAAGGTAACTGCATTTGAATGTTACCAGTGAGTTTTTCTATTTGCTTTTGTTAGTTTTCCAATTAGGTTTGCTGTAAGTTGCCATCTTACTGGCTAGTGTATATAAGCCATAGCGCCAGACCATTATGTTGTATATATAGTTGGGAAGTCTAGTAAAGTAGAAAATCTTGGCTCTTTTATATGGGCAGTATTACAGCAGCACGTCATCATTCTAGATCATGGGCCTGTTCAGCTGCGATTTACAGCGCTGCCTCGCAGCAAGCTACTACTACTTCGGTGCTACATGTTATTTTCTTGATTTGACACTGTTTATATATTTTACAGTAATTTTTCTTTGTTATGCTCTTTACCAAAGGAAAAGATTGAAATAGAATAAAAATGAAAGTAAAAAAATGCAGCTGCACTTTAGATTTCCTTAATGTTAATAGCGCCTTGTTATGCTTCTGGTCGCTATGCTATTTATTCTTATTAATCGCACCAACTCAACTATTACAGTTAATATCTCTTGAATTTAACCAGAAAACCACCTAGTGCGGTGCGTATCACATCTTCCATGAGAAAAAGAAAATATTTTGAATCAAGTGCTCTCTGGTTGATCAAGCTGTAGTATAATGTTTTTGAGGTTCACAATGCCTAATCTTGATTGAATTATGGGACAGGCTGTGAGGAAAAAAGCACTTAAAGGATGGGATCCAACATACATAAGGAGAGGTTTTTATCCCTACTGGAGATCAGTATTAGGGGCCCAACTGTATATGGCGAGAGCAGGTGAAAAGTCTGTGCTCGATGGTGCAGAGTTCCGTAATTCTTGCAGTAAACCAATGAGCAATGAGTCTTCGACTCCTAATCATAATATTGGTTTCCTGGGAAGACTTAAGCAACTGAGTGGTATTCATCAATCAAGAAGGTACAGTACTGCTGCATTCAAAATGCTCACGAAGGTGCTAAAGAATGCATGAGCAAAAAGGTATGTTGTGACTTTTGTTTTTGCGTTTAAAAGTTCATGAACTTGTGGAAATAATTGCTGGGACACGCCGTATATAACACGAGTACACGACCGAGGAATATATCATTCTGTCAAGTTGTTTGGTAGGGTTTAGGGATTCTACCTCGATGGAACTTGTACTTTTGTTTAAATTTGTATGTCTTTGCTCCACCTTAGATTATGCTTAATAAGCAGTCATCCCATTGTCTTGTTTTTTTTTCTTTGTGCAGGTGCCTAGCTAGTAGCATGTTGCTATTGATATTTGATAATCAGCACTGTTATAAATCTGCTGTGCATGTAACACCTTATAAGATTTAGGTTGCCGAATTTATAGTGGCATGTAACCACCGATTCTTACCTATTACATGATTAGGGCTGAAAACGGAGCGGATAGTTTCCGTCCGCTCCGGACAAAAACGGATACGGATATAATACGGAGCGAATAATTTTCGGACAGTGCGGATCCGGATACGAATACGGATATTTTTTGTCGGATACGAATACGAATATGGTATCATAGTTTCCGGCGGATACGAATACGAATACGGATATCCACACTATTGCTACACGGATATCCGCAGAACGCATTAAGTGTATCTCTTCCTCTTTTGTACCCCTTTTACTATCTTAGTTTTTAATGGAATTATGGCATTCAATACTAATACATGTTATTAATATCATCTAAACTTGTAAATGACTATCTAAATTATACATCTATTTATGTCACACCGTCAAATTGATATATATTTGTATCGGTTATATTATCTGCGATGAATCCAATTGACAATATTTAGGTCAATAGTCTAAGTATTTGTATAAAATTAGTTAATTATACAAGAGATTTATTTAACTCTACGAACAATTTGAGTGATGTTCATGTTCTGAGATGTATTCTTCTCCGTATTCGTGTCCGATCTTATTCGATCCTTATTTGTATTCGGAAAACTTCATATTTGTTTCCGTATCCGAGATATTCGTATTCGTATCCGGATCCAGCTAAGAAAATGAAAACGAATACGACACGGGCATTATCCATCCGTGTCCGCTCCGTTTTCAGCCCTACATGTGATGCACCATATGCCGTGTATTGTATTCGACGTGGACCTTTGATCTGCGAGATGTGGTTTTATTTATCTGCTCAACTCAGTGCCACAGACTTTGTTATCGACTTATCGTGTAGCTGTACGTGTCGGTTCGTCGTTGATACTTCGTTTTCCACAATACTTAGTATAGGCCTTGTTTAGTTCTAAAAAACATCACATCGAATCTTAGACACGTATATGGAACATTAAATATCGATTAAGTATAAAATTAATTGCACGATTCGTCTGGAAATCGCGAGACAGATCTTTTGAGCCTAATTAGTCCATCATTAATAATAAGTGCTACAGAAACCCATATGTGCTAATGCGAGTTATGAAATTAGTATTTTCATTCATGTCTGAAACTTTTTTGGACATCTGGTCAAATGTCTAACGTGACACCCAAAAGTTTTTGTTTCCCCAACTAAACAGGGTCATTTATACTTAAAAGTATCTCGATATTGAACGAACGATCTGAGCCTGAGGACACACTTGATGCTTGACTGTGCGCATGCGATTTCCTGGCAAGATGGAGCAATCATTTTTCCAATCGATGTGGGTGTGTGGGCGAGGTCGCATGATCATGCAGCAACACCCTTGGGAAGCGCAGGCTAACGCCCTATCGATTTCGTACTATTATTAGAAAAAACTTGATTTCATGGTCTGTCATTATAAATAGGAAGCCTGATTCTACGGTTTGTCATGTGTCTATAGTTTTCTCCATTAATTGTAAGTCTTTATGTCAGCTATACGTAGGTCCGCCACATTGTCTTCGGTTTGCTGCCAGCGCTCCCAGAATCCTCGCGTGATAAGTATCCTTGCGTACAATTCTGCCCTACGCGCTCGCGTTCCCCTTCCCTTCGCGTCTGATTCAGTTTCCACGGCTTGTGTTCTACCTGCAGCACGACTGCAACGCCATGTGCCGCCATAGGCCTGTCCTCCGTTGAGTATGACTTCCACATCGGTACAGATGATGTTGAAACCAGCAGAAGGCAAGAACTCGAGCGGCAGGCCGGCCGTCGTGAGCTTGAAGAGGCGATGGCTAGGCAGAAAGCGAGAATGAACAAGCCAGATTGGAATGAAAGGGCTCGGGCAAGCTTGGCAGCTCAATCAAAACGTCTCTAGCACGCATTCAACATCGAGTACGAGGGACATGAGGTCATCTCTCTACGACTCTACCCTTCAACAAAACGTGGTCGCTGCAGCAGCGGTTCTATACGTCGTCCTCACTATTCTTCCTCGAGATCATGGAGCAACCAGGTTCGGTCAGAAGGTCAAGGCTCTTGTCTCCATGGTTGGAGTGCAGCACACCGAGACATGGGGATACAATGTAGCTAACACCGTCAACTTCAACAGGCCGAGCAAGATGAGATGCTGAGGTGGCTGTTGGCCGACCAGCTGGCTCACGTCTAAGTCGATCAGGCAATGGCGGAACTGCAGAGAAAATCAAAATGGGACAGACATACATTTGTCAGTTCAAGAATTTAACAATTTGTCTTAATTTTTTATTGTCCATACAAGTATACACTAGCCAACCATGTGAATTTAATCTCTAAACTTTAGGTGGAGCTGGAGCTATATCTTCTTTATTTTCTTCTAATTGAGAATTTTGATCAACTATATTATTTATCATTTGGCCCTTCCACAAATGGCTTCTAGTTTCCTACAAGGATTTGGCCTAATAACATAAGAAATCCTATGTTATATATTATGAGACATGAAATTTGTTAGGGGTGGCCATGGCCCCTGTCGGCTACCCCCCAGCTCTGCCACTGCGATCAAGGGAACCTGAAGATCACCGAGTGGCCATAATGTATGAAGAGCAAGATCGGCGACATCTGGACAACAAGCGGTGACACTTGGATGAGCAGTGCCGGTTGGATTACAAAAGGGCTTAGCGCCAATTTCATCGAGATCGCTACCTTCGATGGCCTGGACACAATGCTAGGAATCTTACCAACCATGGTTTGTGAAGACGCATTGAAAACAAAAGACGTGAGCGTGAAGAGTACGATCGCCACTAGGAAAAGGAGCAACGTTACCGTTATGAGTTATCTTCCTAAGGCACGATAACTTCAACGAGGGAGTCTTAGTTTTCACACCGAATTTACGTCAAGTCAATTGGTCGTCAGGTTTTAAGCTGACTGGGATGAAGAAGTAAGATGGCAAGACTGATCCCGAGTCATGGCTCACTATTTGTATGTTAATCTGAGTACAAATTATTTACATGTAGCTCTTTCTGATTAAGCAAGTAGTTAGTTATTTGGGCTAACACTTGGTTCAATCGGATCTTAGTCCGAGCTACGTGATCACTACACATCCAATTTCCTAGGTCAATATGAGCGTCCCGGCGATCAATATGACCTATACCAAATTCAGCAGAAATCAGGAGTCTTATGGAGTATATCAAGCGGTTCTCAAGGATGATAATATATTGCCGCGTTCCGTAAAGGAGTTAAAAACGAACAGTTTATTGGTAAATTCACTCAGAAGCTGCCTACGGAGTTAGGAGCCCCATGATTGAATCGCTACCATTGCACCCCCAGAGCTTGCATTGCAAACATCTAGGGTTCTGGGTGTACAGCTAGCCATTACAGTTGCACAAAAGGAATAACCAAAGTTACATTGCCGCGTACATCCATGTTGGAAGTAGAGGCTGTGTTTTCATCCATTATCTAAAAAAAAACAAAGTTACATTGTAATTGCGCAGCTTGGTTTCTCAAGAACAGGAGCAAAGCTTTGTCTTACATAACCTCCCGATTTCATATTTTTGGTCTTACTGGATACTTTCAGGACTAAAAGAAAGGCACACAACCCTACTAGCCACCAAAGCAAATAGGACATCTAATTGACATCCCAACTGCAGTACAAAGGTGTATCTCCGGGAGGGCCTTATACATGCATGTCTACAGTTGCACAAAGGGGGAAAAAAAGCGATCCATTTTACAAGGGTCGACAAACAATCTGAATCCCAGAAAATTTATCAATGTGCACAAGACCAGGAATGATGATATCATTTAGTGTCACCTGGAGAAATGGCGGAAACACTTTAACACAAGGGAAAAGCAGCATCCAGGACCATTAGGTAATTAGAAATTAGAATACCAAAAAGCTCACCTTGTCTTTGTTGTATTTGTATCAGATTCAGATTTCCACACTATGTCTTTTAATTCTGATGAAAAACTCTTGTAAAACTGCATGCATTTTGGATGAAACAACAGTGACTGTTTGAAACCATCAAACATATTTGTATAAATGTTGGCACTATGAAATAGGGGACGTTTGGGAACGTACATTGTGAAACTCCAACGTGTCCCCTCCAGTTTTACGAAGCTCAACCATGTGGAGTGATGGAGCAACCTCAAAAACCTGTGAGATAGCATGTCAATATAAGCACATAGCTATAAAAAAAAATAAAAAAAAAAAAAAAAAAAAAAAACAGAGGTCCATGTGGTATTTATTAAACCAAAATTTCCAACAGCCTTATACAGAATTAACAACATAGTTTCTAGTACCTCCGTAGCTACAGATAAATGGCCTTTTCTTCCAGTCTTGTCACCTTTTAACTTCATCTACAGTTCAATAAAAAGAAACAGATCCGTGTTACTCCTGAATAGTGCACATACTAACGCATATTCTCAAGGAGACTGACTAACAAAAACCCTCATAATACCCGATAGGCATACATAGCCATGCAAAATGCTACAAACCTTATAGTTTTGTTTTCGCACATTGAAACCAAGAGGTCCACAAGCTTTTTCTATTGTAGACATGATCTCTTGTGCTGTACATTGAGATGTAAAGGATGTTTCCCGCTTCACCATTCCCTATATATATATATATTAGGAAGACTCGGATTATCAACAAGGTTCACACAAGGTACAGACAATAAGATGATAAATTGATCAGAGCATATTTGTTACTTTTGATTCTGTAGGACATGGCATATTAAGGAAAAAAAAAGATAGCAAAACTATATTAACCAACATCAGTTTATGGGGGGAAAAACCTCCAATCTAACAAAAACTAGAACACAAAATATTCTCAACATGGAATTATAATATTTGGAATGTACCACTGTTTCCTTCTCGAACAAATTTCCAAGGTTGAATCCTTGTGACCTTGCAATTAGAGCAAATGCATTCATGGACTCAGGCTTTTCCTTCCTCTCTGCCACGAGATTCTCCTAAAAGGTTAAATAAATGTAATAAATTAAGCAGTGCTTTCAACGCAGGTTACAAGCATATTTTCGGGAAAAGTGCAGGTTAGTAGGTCACAGATGAATATTCAGCTAGCATTACCTCCGAACCATCGAATGCAGCATCAACATCATCAAGGCTCACATCTTCACCGTGCTCAAAAAGTGGTGGTTTGTAGTCCTTTTTGAACCAATCATCTTCCAAAATTTCTGCAATTGTTATTCTCTGCAAATAATAAAACCAATTGTTTTCTGAATTCTCTCAAACTGTCATTAAAAAAATACGCTAGGCAGTCAGCTGATTAAACTTGTTGGCTCAAAAGACTATACAGTAAATAAAATGTACATCCTTAATTGTCACTTACTGTATGGGGATTAGGATCAAGTATGCGCTTAATGAACCTCTTCGCACCTGACGAAAACCACTGTGGACAAGTAAATTTTGCCTTGGAGATCTGTGAACAGAACATAAAAAAGTCTATCAAGTTTATCGATGAAATTTACAAAAAAAACATTAATGTGTATGCCTCACAAACTTACCAGTTTGTACAGGGTCATTATGTTTTCATCCTCAAAAGGTAAATATCCAGCCATGAGGACGAATAAGATTATGCCGCAGGACCATACATCAGCAGCCATACCATCATAACCTTTATCAGCAAGCACCTGAAGAAACAGTATTAATATATGATCCTTACACCTTTGGAGAAGATAGATAGGTCTAAATGAAAGACAGCACAAATCACCTCAGGTGCAACATAATTTGGAGTTCCACAAGCAGTATGCAGGAGTCCATCCTCCTAAATAAAACAATCAAAACAGTTCATGAAAATTACTTCTATCAACCCTTTCTTGTTTGCAGATGAAGTCCATTTGAGGAAATAGTGCATATTAAGGAACAAGTCAATTAACCAGAAGGATGCTAAAAAAACAAATGTGTCCCATTAGGATAAAGGAAAAGGCTAGCGTTTTTTTTAACAATTATAAAAACCTATTTCTGTGTATTTATTAGCTAGAGATCATACTTTTGTGTGTAGAGCAAATGCGCTAAGGCCAAAGTCTGAAACTTTAAGAGCTCCATGCGAGTCAAGAAGCAGATTCTCTGGCTGCAAATGCCAAAAAAAAATATGGATTAGAAAACATAAAGCATACATCCAGGAAGGAAGGATAATACACAAAAAAGGAGGTACGCGATATAATTCGACAACCTTCAGGTCTCTATGGTACACTCCCCTGCTGTGGCAATAATCTACTGCATTTATAAGTTGATGGAAGTATCTTCTTGCTTCATCTTCTCCTAGCCTCCTAGAATTGACCTAGTTGTAAACAACAATACAACATCATGATAAATGGGTTAACTTGTATAATGCAGGGACTGCAGATTAGTTTGTTAGCACCTAAACAAAGATAAGAGTCATAATATCTAGCACAGAAAATTCAAGAATCTTACGATCTTATCAAAAAGCTCGCCTCCATCGACAAATTCAAGAACCATATATATCTTTGATTTGCTAGCCATGACCTGCCAAACACACATTGAATGAGATGGGATAAAAAAAAAGGAGGGGGAGAGTGGTAATTGCACTATGTTCCTGCAAAGATGGAAAGGTACCTCGTGCAACTGGACCACATTTGGATGTTTTATCAGCTTCATTGTGGAAATCTCCCGTTTGATCTGAAAGAAGTGGAGGTGAGGTTATCATTGACAATTGAGAGCACAAGCTGGAAACAGAAAGACTCGAGCAGTGACTTTTGATTGTGCCAACACATCATATGGAAAATCACATCTCTACCAAAACAAATTAAGTAGTTTTTCCACCAAACAATGCATAATCAGCCAATGAGTGATATAGTATGGAATGTACCAATATCATACCTGAACTCCCCCCAGTCAAACTGAATTTAGAACATTTCTTGCCACTCCTAACACCAGAGCTAGGGAACAGCCTTTTACTAGACGGAAAGCATTTGATTAAAGGCCGGGTTGGCATCATGGCGTCGATAAATGACCCACTTTGGTAATGTGTGGTTACATTTCTGATTCATACTTAATACAATTCCATCAAGCTTAGAGCAGGTTTAGCAGACCGGACAGGCGGACACAAGACCTTTGTTCAATCACTCACTCACAAACAACAATCCTAGAGAAACAATCCTAAGAGACACGACACAATCTTGACCATAAGAGATACGTAAGCGTATAATATTCTTGTTCAATGTTTAATTCCCCCCATGAAGACCCTTCTTTTTTATAATAACTTGGAATAATTTATGGTTCTTAATCCGATCCCTCCGAGAAAAGACTCAATTTAAAGGAATCAACGACGGGAGACGGGAGGGAGGAGACGGACCTGCTCGACCATCTTGTGGCGAAGCACATGGTTGCGGTCGAGCACCTTGATGGCGAAGGCGTCCCCGGTGCGCGTGTCGCATGCGAGCTTCACCTTCGCGAAGCTCCCCTCCCCGATCGTCTTCCCCATCTCGTAGTGCCCCACCCTCGTCATCCTCCTCCCCGCCCCCGCCTCCGCCATCGATCCCCTCCCAGATCAAATCCAGAAATCCTTCGCCTCTCGCTGCCTCGCCTCGTCGGAGCGTGCGTTGGTAGGTGGCTGGCTGCCTTGGCTTGCGCGCCGCTGATATAAGGCGAGACGCGCGGTGGTGGCGGTCGCTGACTGGTGGGGCCCGGTCGCGCAACCGCGTGGGACGAGACGTAGGCGGCTGCGTGCGTCGCGAGTCGCGAAGTGATGAAACGCTATCTATCCACCACCGCCTGGTCCCGGCAAAAAACGATTAAAAAAACAAACACGAAAGCAACACGCGTTCGTAACGAGCGCGTGCGCAAGCGGCATGAACCGTGGTTGGGATGGATAAGTCCAAAATCCAAATTCCCCCCTGTGGACTCGGTGCGGTAGTGGTACGTAATACGTTCAAACCTTTTACGTGTTGGGAGATCGCGCTTTCGGTTTTGCTTTGCGTTGGACTAGTGAAGAAAGGGGCAAAATCTCGCCGTCGTCACAGCGACAGGCAACGGGCGAACCTTCCTGGAAGATGCGCCGTACGGTACCGTACTCTCAATCATTCTCCCGTTGAAAACGACCCAATCATCATCCGTCAATCCGTGCTTCACACGTCCTCCCTGGAGAGATAAAAACCCCGGGAATTCACCGAGACGACAACAACAAAAACTCGTGTGATCTTGCCACTGTTGCTGTGTTTTTTTGCCCTCAATCATGCAGGCTGCCCTTGGTGATCACTGTCGAAGCGATGTGCCACAAATCAGCTGCGTGATTATCTGATTGATGATTGATCACGCGATGTATACATGGGGCCAAAACGCCTTATCCTGCTGCGTCAGGCCGGCGGCAATCAGGCGCCACTAGTGTCTCGTGCCATGTCCCGCACACCACATTCTCTCGATCTTTTTCTCGCCGCAAATTCGCAGTGAAGGCGTTAACCGGGACATGTGTGATCGATCGATCACTGATTGGAAAATCGTAACCGTCACATTAGAATTGTGATTGCAACTCTTGTGTTAGTGGTTGGTACTGAAGGAGCTTTCGTGACTTTGGAAGTGGACCGCAATCGATTATTGTGACGGGGACAGTCCTGTATTGGAATTGGAAGTGAGAGCTACATATGTGTGACTTGTGCGGGTTGTCATCTTGTGAGACTTCGATTCCTGAAGGATACTTTGATTTGATGAGTTCTGTGGCCGGTCGCTGGAGCTCTGTCGAGTTACGCTTGCTGGGTATCGCAGAAACAAACAATTCTAACCGGAAACTAGTAGGAGATGTAAATGTCTAATCATCATGAACGGCCATGCTAAGAGGTTTCATTTACCACATGCTAAGCGAAATTTTAATCCCTGTTTTACATGAACAAGGTTTAAGGATGTTCCGTTCCCAACATATCAGTACAAGATAAACAAAAGAGTTCTCTTTACGATCCAATAACAAATGGTAATATTGACACCTCGAGTTATTAAATAAAATCTAGCCATTCATTAATTATATAATCTTAAAATAAATTTTTGGAGTTCTATTTATTTGACTGTGAAAACTCTCAAAATGAAAAAAAAAAAAAGAAAACGTGTTACTCCTCAAAATCCAAAACTCGGTGAATCCATTTCGGACAGATAGGGGGAAAAACACTCTGTGACTTGTGAGTTGTGAGGCCTTGTTTGGGAGCCCATATAATTCTGGTAAGAATCATGGCCCAATCTCCTTTAGCCCAGTTCACAAACAGGCCCTGAAACTTACTCTCTCGCGCGTTAAAAACAGATGATCTCCAGCCCAGTTCACAAACAGCCAGCCCATGAAACTACTTAACCGTATACTCACATGCGCGGCGCGCATGATCCATCGCCGAGCAGAGCTACACAACACACGGTCAACTACCCCGAATGTAATGTAAATAAAATAAAATAAAAACTACCCCGAATGTCTCCATCAACTAGTAGAAGTAGGATTACAATAATAATAAAGGGGAGTGTGAAGCTAGGGAAGAGGTTGGCCGTGTCACCGGACGGCCGCTTTCCGAGTTGACGCTCCACCGAATGCCACCGGCCCAGGGAGAGACGCTCGCCATCTAGTATGTGTGTGTTATACCCGTGATGAGCTAACCTGAATTCCTGCCACTAGCCACTTTTACCTCCGGCTCGTCGTGAGTGCGTGCGTGACTGCACTGCACCGTTGCTGCAGCGGCGTCGGAACTCGAAACTGGGCCAGCAACCGCTTCAGCCGTTTTTTTCCCGTTTGGTGCCCAGAGGTAACCGTACGTCGGAACTCGCAAAGTTGCAACGCTTTTGCTTACGACGCGATTAACATCCCAGATGTCCGTTTAGGCGCAAAACGTTAAACGCTTAATATTGTGTTTCAATATATATATAAAAATATTTTATCGTTCATAAAAAAAAAGTTTCGCTAAAGATGTTTCACCATGGCATGACTAATATTTTTTCCACTGGCTTTCTTTCTCTAAACAATGAACTGTTCTTTTTTTTAAGAATTATACAATACAACGTAGACAGTCACAACGCACATCTTACTAACTTGTACAAATAAAACTCTCAACTATTTGATCTAACTAAATGGAAGTTATAGAAAATCCAGATTCACTCGCAGGAAAATTCAGTACGCATAGCATTTTTTCTGTTCTATATGCGTTTAAACAAAAATGGGACGCCTAACAGTAGCATTTCCGTTTTGCATATGTACTAGCGTGCATAATTCGTGTAGAATCAGGTCCGCTACGGCGCTAGGTTCGCCGCCGCTGGTACTGTCCTCGTCCCAAGAAAGAGAAGCCAGAATCAGTACATGTAACCAGAATCAGTACATGTACAGATGTACTAGCTGGTCACTGCTCCACTAGATACTCCAGTCCACATCAACCAGGCGCAAAGCTGGGCCTGATGATGAGCAAAGCAAGTGGATGGCTGGTCCTAAGATCGTCGGATTCTTCACCGCTTGTCCGATTGCAGGCTCGTTGCAGCCTGTGAGCCCCAACTTTTGACTAGAGAATGAGATGCGAAAAAACTAACGAGAACACGCCGAAACCAAACCGAACCGCACTAGTCAAGGCCATGCATCTTTGGCCCTGTGCCATCGAGCCGTTCGCCATTATCGCACTCTGCAGCGTAACTGAACCGGAGCTAGCTTCCGTCCAAATCCGCCCATAATCTGCAAGCCAGAGACAAATGTTTGTTATTAGCGTGAAGTACATACAGATGCCCAACGCGCGTGTTACATGCCCGGCCGTCTCATTGCCAAGTCTGCCTTTGCATTATTGACGGCGACGTCGATCGATTCATTCGATTGCCAAGTAATGGATAGGAGTTGAGGAATAATTGGGAGTTTGGACGAGTTGGCACCATCAGATTCAGGCCACATCGTGCTCCAACTGCCAAGCACCTTAGACTAGACCGGTTGTTCAATTCCTAACCTCTCTCTTACGGTCACTGCGTTTTCCAAGCTATGGCAGTGACCGTGTAGAGAAAAAAACACTTCCTTTCTCGTGCCTATGTGGACTATGCGGCGCTAGTAAAGGAGCCATCTTTTTTGCGTGACTCTGACAAATCACTGTCGGACTGAGCTCCTAGCTCTCAAAATTCGATCCGGAGCCGTCAATGTTAACTCCCCAAATAAAAATCTCCTCGAAGGGGAATTTTTTCACGTACGTACTTTGAATAATTAAATGCCTAGCTTATCTACAAGATCAATCTAAGCATCCGAAACAATCAGGCTCGTAGCAAATTAAGCTAGATTCTTTTCCCCTTTTGATCTCCCATTGTGATCACATTTCGATCATCGACCTCAGGCAAATGACAAACGAAAAAAGAACACTGAAGAAATAACAACACTAAAAAATGTACACTCGATGAACAGATCGAAGATAGCCAATCAATCAATCTCCGTTCATCTCTGGGGCGGCGTCGGCGGCGAGAGGTCGTGGCCGGCGACGGCGCGGAGATTGCCGAGGCGGCGGCAGGCGCCGGAGGCGAAGAGGGAGAGCCAGGCGACGAGAGGGGTGCCGAGGAGGACGAGGCCGACGGGCACCATCCAGAGCTGCTCGTGCGCAGGGTGGAAAACCACCGCCCACCACACCAGCACGGCGGCGCCGGCCACACCAGTCGCCGCCACGCCGGCCGCCACCGCCATGCACGACCACGTCACCCTCATTCCCTCCCCCGCCGCAAGCTGTTGTTGCCCTCCTCTGCCGCCTGCCGCCTCCACGTCCAGCGCGCCGGCGGCGACGACCGCCGCCGCTTTTCTCTCCTGCCGCGCCATTGCGAATTTGCGAAATTGTTTGGCTAGGTGGTGGTGGTGTGGGGGGTTTTCTCGTGAATAAACAAGGTTGGGGAGGGGGGACTGAGGAGGGGGAAATGCGGGCGGGATTTATCTGGTGATGGCGGCTTGCTTGCTTCCATTTCAGCATTTCTACTGCACGCGACGCGACATCACCACCGCTTATCGCTTTCCACGCCGGGGCTTTGCTTTGATGGCTTTGTTGTTGTTGCCAGAAAAATATAGTAGTACTATCAAGCTTTACGTTTATCGCATTTTGTACTAATAAGGTAATAAATTGAACTTCTAGTAAACGTTTTTAACTTTTCTTTGTTAGGATTTAAGGTGCTTGATAGGTTAGTTACCATAGAAAAAGAAAAAGGGTACCAAAATGTACTATTGTCGAATTTTGGAAGGTAATTAATCAAACAACTTGTTGATTACAACCTTTTCCACGTTAGGGTCAATGACTTGATTGATTTGTTGATATGAAAACTCTTACCAAGTTTTACAGTTACCAAATTTTGATTAGATAATACGAATATTGATAGGTTTTAGATGGGTTGCTAGGAAGTTTCGTCAACTTAGAAGGGACGAGGGATAGCTTACCGATTGAGGTGACGCCGCCACCTATTCCAATGACGATAAGATCATCCTCTTTTTTCAGCAGGACCTGAATTTCTGGCAGAGGACATACAGATCATGTTTGGGAGGGGGAGGGGGTTGTGGAGAAAAAATATAGGGGATTAGGGTTGATCATAGATAGTGACGGAACGATGGTGTGTGGAAGGCACGTGAAGTTGAGAGCGTTTAGAAGACAACCATGGTGTTGGAACATTTACAGGTCTTGCCGATGCAAGCAAGGCCTTGAGAGAGTAAGGCGTGTTGGGGCAGAGGGAGAGAGAGTGGCGCTGTGAGGAGCAAGGATGTCTAGCACAGGTATGTATGTAGTTGGGGGTTGTATGACAGCATGAATCTTGGCCCAAGCCGAGCTATAATCAGTTACGTATTACAAGTCATCTTGTTAGAGGTATAGAGGATTTTAGATTCTATGACGGAGGTAGTGCCTCGCTGTAGCTTCAGAGACTTTCGATCTTAAATCAACCAAATTTTGGTACTACGATTTTAAATCACATACCACCATCGTGTTCTCCACCATACAAAAAATTCTTGAACTTAAATTATGATACACGTTTTTTCTGCAGTAATAAACTTATGCGCTAAACTAAATCTCATCCCCTGCTCTGTTGCTCGGTTGCTCCGGCCGTAATCTGCATCCAGCTCAGTTCGGTGAGCTGTTGCTTGGAACTGGCCACGAAGCTGGCTTGTCCGTTTCTGTGGGGTGATTCAGGTGGTGTTTGTTTGCCGGCCGTTGTTGCACCGCTCGCACACATCCAGACTCGGCTGGAAAGTTTGTCGTATCGTGCCGGAATAGTTTGGATCATAGACTTTTTTTTTTTAAGTTATTGTCGTATCGAATATTTAGACTGAATATTTAGACGTCAATTAGGAGTATTAAATATAGACTGATAATAAAACTAATTACATAAATAAAGACTATTTTACGAGACGATTTTTTAAGGACTAATTAATCCACGATTAGCAAATATTTACTGTAGCATTACATTCGTTAATCATGAACTAATTAGGCTCAATAGATTCGTCTCGCGAAATATTCCAAAGTATGAGGTGGGTTTTATTAATAGTCTACATTTAATAGTTCTAATTAGTGTACAAACATCCGATGTGACAGTGACTTGAAAAAAGTAGATGGAACCAAACAGCCTCTAACGTGTGATCGAAACAAAACGCAATGTCCATTTTGGAAGGTGGTAAAAAATTTGAATGAAATGCTTCAATCCGAGTAAAATTCTCCAGTACTACCATTACTGAAGTGTCAAAGAGTAAGCTGTGATTTGCGAAGAGTTTTTCAGATTGTGGGTCTTCCATCTCCTTGGCCAGACTATCCATTTCTTCAGTTTCAGCAAAGTATAGATTGCAGAAATAGTAATATAGAACAACTGTATAATTGTCACCATCCCCCAGCTATGTTATGCATCAAGTAAAGTACTTCCAGTCTTCCAGAGAGTGGGACAAAAAACAAACCTGACAGTGCAGAGGGTCCCTTGGTGGACTCATCCTCGGAATCAAGATAGCCAACTCTTGTCTCTGCCCAGCGCAAGGCCATAAAGTCCATCGATTCATCGATCGATCGTCTTGGGTGGTCCTACTCAATTTGTCTGCAGAATATTTTTTAGCAGGAGTTTGTACTAGTCAACAGAAATGGCTTAGTACTTGCCACGGCTATGTTGCTTCTCTAGTTGCATCCACTCGGAACCCACCCTACCCAAAAAAATGATGCTCAGATGGCACGCATGTGCTCTCTCTTTCTTTCTATAGGGAATATGGTATGCAGGAACAGCCATTTCTTTCTGAATACAAGCCTCAGACATGTTTGGAACGCATACCGCATATTTTACGGATGGCATTTCAATCCCTATTTATTTAAACACTTGATCGGCTCACAAGTCACGGCCACGCATGTTCCCCTCTGAGGCACTGAATGTTTTACTCGCTCGCGAGGCAGAACAGACTACTTCACTAGATTCCTGATAAGTGATAGATAACACAGGGTTCAGGCCTATATTCCACAAGAATAATTGAGAAAATGAACTGATTAAAAACCCTGTAATATTCCTATATTCCTAACGAGCCATCAACCGTTCTCAGGTATCAACCAAACAGTCCATATTGCGTACTAATAAGGTTCTCCCAGAAATGAAGAGACATATTCCTATATTCCAAAGGCACCATCAGCTGTTCAGGTATCAAGAAACAGTCCAAACTGCGTACGAAGAAGGTTCTCTCAGAAATGAAGGGCCAGCTAAACACTCATGAAACGATACCGTGGATATCGAAAGCAAATTATGTTGTCCCTTGGAGGGGTCAACAGATGTGAGATTATAATGTTGATGGAGCATCCGACGAAGGATTCTCGTTTCAGAGGAACATGGTCTCCTGTGCTTCATGAACAGTGGAAGGAACATTTCTCTTATCATTCTAAATTTCTCTGGCATTTAAAAGAACTCTTGTTGTAGAAATCTTCAATGTTAGAGCATTGGTAATGAAGTTATGAAAACATCAGTCATCTTAACATTAAAATAAAAAAGGCAAACGTTACATTGTGTTGTACATTCAATTACTCGGGAATATCAGATAGTTGATGAGCTCAAGTAATGACTAATTACAGAATATGAATTGAAGTTGCAAAACATGATTGACACAGGGTTTAACAAAACAATCAAGATGGTCAAACTATGCATTGCTGACTAAAAAACATACCACAGGCGTGCAGAAGTACAAGCATATAATTTGTGTGGTAGCTAAGAAAATTTTGGAATTTACCTGCTCTAGTCAGAGTTCAGTTTCTTCTCAATGCTTGATTTGCTTAGGATAAAAACTCCAACAATGATAAGACTAGCACCTACAAACCACTGTATGAAAATGCATCAAAGTCAAAAGTTGACTGCAGCTCAGTTAAAACAATTATATATACATATAAACTGAAAAAGGGCAACGTATCCATATTTTACAGATTATATAGAAATTCATCTGTACAGATTGATCTAGAAACCAAGTGATCTGTTATCATTGTTGTTGTTTGTGACAGGTTTTAGCTCGTATTTAACTGCTATACCCCCACCAGGGCACAGGTCACTCATGCTATAAAGCACAAGACCTTCTATTTCGCTATTATATGCCAAGTATATTTCAGCATAACAATCTAATGTGTATATTTTCCAGCTTTGATAGCGCTAATAGCAGAAGTGGCAACACAAATTCTTAGCTACTATTGATCCAGTCCGGTTTCAGCCGATTTCTTCCAACCCGTAGTTGAACACCCCAATTCATTGTCACACTATGGATAATAGATAAACCACTCTGACTAAGAAGCAATGTGACATATCCACCTAGAATGTCCCAACTAATTGAAGAGGAGGAAGATGGCCTAAAACAGATACATCTGCAGCCTTTATGCTATTTGATTTACATGAAAAACTGGCTAAATGTGAACAACACAAAAGGAAGAATTCTCAAATTACCTTAGAAGGCAATGGCTCCTCAAACACAAAATAACCTGCAAGACCTGACGAGATGAAGTTGGCAGCGAAGTTTGTGACGGTTGCTTGGAGGGATGACAGTGCTTTGAGGCTGTTCACATAGCACCCCCACATTGTCATATTGAAAAGTATCACCATGCTGTATTTTAGCAGCTGTATAAGGCAATACTAAAGTCAGTGACAAAATAGCAGACAGTACTAGCACACAGCACAGGTAGGAGAAACCGAGAAATTAATCTGAAGCACAGGTCAAACCAGTATCATTGAGGTATTTTCACAAAGAATTTGATCATAAACAAATTGAATTCACACATGGTAGTTAGCATCTGATCACAAATCTCCATGCGATCTCAATTAAACTTCTAACAGTAACTTAGAGAAACTACATCTAACATCGAATTATCTAATTCCCAACTTTAGATCCAAGTCAGTGACTAATCCATGGCCACGAACGCATAAGAAAAATCACTAAAACGAACCATTAATCAACAAATTAATCCCGAACTAAGACTGAAGCATCCTATCGAGGTTGCAGCACCGCACCCCCGC
>CM002481.1:1401332-1425747 GCA_000325765.3 Leersia perrieri
CCTCCTGCGAGCAGCGCAAACAGGAAATGATTATAAGTTCAGATAGGAGGGAAACACGGAGAGGTAGTTCCGTACCGGCGGCGCGAAGAATTTGGCGGAGATGGCGGCGAGCGCGGCGTTGAAGCCCGCCGCTAGCGCCCACCCGTACCCGCCGCCGCGTGCCATCAGAGCTGGAGCTCACCGGAGATCCCCCCGCCCTCGACTCTTCCTGCACCGGTGTAGGGGAGACCAGCCGTAGATGAAGAGGCCGATTGGGCCAAGGAGGCAGAAACTGTATTTCGGTTCTTGACGGCCTAATAGTGGGGATGGGATATAAATTGGGCCGTAGCGGTACGAAGGCTCACGTGCTTATGTGAAGCCCATTTAATATCATGGGCTTTATCTAAATCGGCCCAATCTCATTAAGGAGAGAGCAGCAGCGCAAGGGTTCGCAAACCCGATCGAGTCCAACGAAGCGGCCGCCTCCGGCCGTCGCCGTCTTGCTGCTCTCACCTCGGTTAGCTCCGCCGCCCAAGCCTCCGCGCCGGAAAGCACGCGCGCGGCAGGCAGGCGCAGGCCTGAGGCGCGCGTCGTCGACGAGTCGATCCCGCGCGCGGTGCCGCCGCCTCCGCCGCTGTCGGGGCTTCGCCGGCTCGCCGCCACCACCGGCCTATTGGCGTTGGCTAGCGCCGTGGGCCACAAGATGCCCAGATGTGTACTGGCGAATGGCTATCGATCGGCGAGTATGTTCCGCTGATGGAATTTCAGAATCGACAGGCAACTGCTCCACAGGAGCAATTCAACAGGTATGCCCTCGTTCCTCTCTTGTCCGCAGTATTTTGATCTGACTAGCAAGTTATCGTAATTAGACCAACACATACAGAAATTTTAGATTATTGCATGAGTTCATTATTCCGTTAGCTCTTCGATCGAGTAATGCTACGCACCCACTACTATACGATTCTTATTATCTATATCACTAGATAATGTGGGTCTATTTTTGAAGATGTGTGTTGGACTGTTGGTCCAATTTTGCTGCCTATTTTGGCAACAGGTGGGAACAAGAAACAAATTGATAGCGACGACACTGATTGAGCAAATATTAATTTTTCTGGAGACCAAGTTCTTACAATTCTATGAAAATACATCTATATATTAACAGATAGTTACAAGTGTCTTATTAATCAAACCCACCGAAATTTCATAAACATATACTACTGCTCTATAGTCTATACACTATCTAGCCGCTCAACTTCGTCAGGACTCAGATATTCATCATATTATCAATATGTAAAGAGAAATTATGGCGTATGCTCTATATACTTCAATAAGAAGGAGAAAATATATTAATGTTTGCAACATGTCTATATTAAGCAAATTGTATATGTTGGTACGAATTAACATACCATATATAGATTATTACAATCTATATAGCAAATACTGAAATACGACTCTATTTTTCAGATATACATTATTTATGTGTAGCCCGATCAACCATTCGCCGGCGCACTTGAATAGCTATCCTAATTAACCATCCAAATTTTACTTGAGTTTTTTTATGATGAGGCTATATACGCAATATAAACGAGTTCAACGAGTTACTAGCTAGCGTGCTGAGTCAGAATAGCATTTTGTACTTGCTTTAGTCAATTTCCAATGGAGATATATATGTATAATGTCATTACTGTAGAGCATATATATATGTCACCCAGCTGGGAGTCAAGACATTTACAAAGTGCCAATGTAGGATCACACATCAACTGAAAAAAAAAAGAGCACATCGCAATGCCATGCATCTTATGACTCTGCACAGATGACAGATTAAAGGTTACAATCACATTTGGGAACATAAAAAGAAGCAGAGAAGAAAAAGGAGAACAATTTATAAAATTAAATTTCAGCTATAACCCATATATCCCCATCCCATCCGATTTGAACAGGCCGATGTGATGGACACACATCGTGCACTGTGAAATTGCATTCGCCGTCTCATTTGTCAAACACACAGATTCCGAGGTCGCCGTCGCCGCCGGCCGAGCCGAGCAACCCCGTCCACCTGTCCACCTCATCCCTCTCGTCGCTGTTCAGAAACAGCAACGCCGCCATGTCATCCTCGCCGTGGTTATCCTCCATTTGCGAGCTCACACCGGCCGCCGCCGCTGCCGCCGGCATCGTCTCGCCGGGGCTGAGCTGCGACGCGACGAATTTGTCGAGCGCTCTCCAATCGGTTGCCACATTGTCGCCGCTGGCGGCACGCGCTTTCTTGGCCTTCCTCCTGCAATTATTGTCGTCATCGGCGGCGGTGATCAGCTGATTTGGGTTTTGCGGCGGCGGCGCGGCGGATGGGCTCTCGAGCTGGGGAAGCTCGGAGAGGTGGCTGGAGTAGTGGAGGAGGGCGGCGGCGGCGGCGGCGTCCGCCTCCTGCTTGAATCTCCCGTTCTTCTGCTGCTGCTGCGGCCGCCTCATCTGCGCCGCCGCCGCGTACGCCGCGACGCTCGGATCGACGAACGCCGCGGTGGCGCTCATGATATTGGAGTAGTTGGAGTCCCATGTCTCCATCATGTTCCTCGCCGGATACGCCGTCCTCTTCTTGAATGCCCTACACACCACCCAGCCTTCTTCCTGTAGCACATGTTCACATAGTCAGCACACTAGCAAAATTTGTTTTTTTTAAGGGAATGCGCATAAGCTCTGCACACCTTTATATTATCTAGAAATTAGAGTTTTACCAGAAGCTATGGCGGGCTTACATCGCGATATCTCACAACCAATTTAACGAAAATTAGACATCTTTTTTTTTGCTGGGTCGGAAAAATTAGATATCCTTTGGATGTGAACCGAACTGCATTTTGCAAGGTTGACATTGACATCTAAGTATTTGCCAATCATTCGTAAAGTTAGTTATATCCCCACTGTGTGATAGTGGAACGAGCTGAAAGAGGCTGAAACTTTTGGTTTTGTGGTGGCATGTTGGCCATGCATGCAACGGTTTTGATGAGTGGTAGCACAAGTTGTGTACAGCTTGTAAACAGAATGGCGCGTGTTGGGACGTTCACACCAGGGAAACCCTAAACTAGGCCATGCATGCGCATGCAGTTGTCTAGGGAAAAGGTTTGGTGTTAGTGGTAAGGTCAGGATGGCATCGATCAAACACCGGATGCAGATATATATCTAGGTTGCCTTTATTTGGAGAATAGAAGACTTTGGAAGACTCACAAAAAGGGAGGCCAAGACTTATCTTTCAACTGCAAAAAGAATTTTGTGGTGCACTGGTGCTTAGTGCTATTGATGTATTCCTATCTATGGTCCATTATATTAGTAGTGCTACATGAATTAGACGTGCACGCATGTATCTTGGCAGATCTGTGCGTGCTACTTTAGTATTCTCTGGGTTTCTGCGCCACGAGACCTTAACCTCTATCGAAGCTGTCCATACTACATTTTCTTCTGTTTCAAAAGACTTAAATATATACTTCCTTCGTCCCAAAATACTTAAGTATTGACTTTTTACCTGTAATATTCGACCATTTGTCTTATTAAAATAATCCATAGAATTATCTTTTATTTTTTATGAATTTATTTATTATAAAAAAGTACTTTAATCATGGCTATCTTTTTATATATTTGCACTAATTTTTTAATAAGATGATGGTCAAACGTTGCAACAATACGTCAACTAATTTGGGACGGAAGGAGTAACTCAGATATATTATCAAAAACCAATCTGGTATCACATGACAGCTTATATAATAATCAAGTACCACATCGATCTATCAACGTATTAGATTTTCTTTATTTTCAATGAAAAAAAAATTGTGTGATAGTTTATGTAGGGATATGATAACTTGCAGAGAAATGAAATTAAGTAGTGAGATCCATGGATGTGGAATTGCGGATATTATACCTGTGGTGGCGCGTTTTCGTCGGTCTCAAGACGGTACTCATGCATGATCCAGTCGGTCTTTTGGCCGTTGGGAGCCCTGCCCTTGTAGAAGACGAGTGTCTTCCTCATGCCAATGAGCCTGCTCCTTTCGTGCACGGCCTTGTCCCTCCCCGTTGCCTTCCAGAACCCCGCCATTGTCGCTCTGTTCGTTCTTGTTCCCGTTGGGTACTTTCTGTCCTTGTAGCTGAAGAAGTACCACTCGCTCTGCTCTTCATACCCGATCCCGCAATGCTCTTCAATTCATCAACAAATTCCATCACACAACACACATAAATCAGACATAGCTAACATTAACATATATTCGAAACTTAATTGATCAATCTTTAACTAGAAGATCAATTATATAGGTGTACCTTGGAGATCCCAGGGCTCGATGCGGTAGAGATCGATGTCGCGGATGACGTCGAGATCGATCTTCTGGGAGGCAACCTTCTTGCGGAGGTAGTAGCCGACGAGCTCCTCGTCAGTGGGGTGGAACCTGAACCCAGGAGGGACGCATGATTCCATGGCGTCCATATGATCACCACCCTGCACCATTCAGTAAATAGATCATATGCATATGTGCATCGGATTCAGCAAACGCCCTCTTTAAATATCCATATATCCACCCAATATGCATGCATGCAAATGATATAGCTCGCGAGTAGTGGCATTAGTAAAGAACACATGCAAGTGCTTGAATCATTCGGTGCAAGCAGGCTGGCTTAGCTTCAATTTTTTTTATAGCACACAAAGGCAAAAGCTACTTCTATCTGCAGAGAAGGGATACAGTATAATTGGTTGGGTCTGGATACTGAATGACTAGCTACAGAGACTGACTGATAAGGAGTATAGTATGTATATGAATGTGTATGGGTTTCAGTGCTTTGGTAAAATTTAATCCAGCCATGTTGGGTTTGCACTTAGAGCAAGTTTAATAAGGCCTAGTCAGCAGGCGGTATGGGTGTCCATGTCAGCTAATTCACAGGTGGATGAGAGAGAAAGCTGAGAAAAGAGGACAGCCCACGCTTATGCAACAGCCGAGCTATAGCATGAGAAGCAATGCATATCACAAGAAACGATGCAAAACAATGTCATTTCATGGTTCTGGCCAACAGCATGGCCATATGGCCCATTTATAGCACGCACATGATAGGACAGAGAGAAACAAGTCAGTTAAAAAACTAAACTAATCATCTTGAAAAGCATGAACAGGCAGCTTAATAGCTACTTACTTATTATACGACATAGCGATTGTTTCTTCATTTGGATGATGTGTTCATTTTCTTCGCCGTCAGTCGATGGTACTATTAAACTTGCTCTTACGGAAATGGATCCCTTTCTAGGATAAAAAGGCAAAGTACGGCAGAGCCTGAGAAAGAGGGCAGCAGGGACAAATGTAGGAAAGCTACAGGCCTGCGAATGATACTGTCGACTGGTGAAATCAGAGTCATGTGGGCTATAGTCAGCAGCGAATTATAGCTGTTGCAGCAGCTAGCAGAAGAATGGTCTGCTACAGTAGAGTTAATTACTTAGTTTAGAGTAATCATGTTAAGGCCTTAATCTGTAGTTATAATTAGTGTGGCTGCATGCATATATAGTAGACAGAGAATGCTGCACATATGTTTTTGAAGTATATGTGTGCTAGACACGCTATATAACTAATCGCAAAAGAAAAAGGAGATACGCTAGTTATATATAACTAGTAGGAGTACTTAAGAACCTCTAATATGCATGATTCTCTACTCATTCTGATCATACAGCTCTCATGAAATGGATGCATCATGCATGGCTCGATGCAAAGCAGTGTATGCATGCAGAGCTTGCCAGAGCTGCTAGGCCTTTATTTTGTACATATAACTAAGGATATATGCATAAGCGTGGACGATATATTTATGGTCGATGCATGGATAACATGTACAGTATTCTAGGTTAATGCCAACTAGCTGTATTAAAGCCTGGAGCAAGTATCTTACGTGCGATGTATCTTATGTGCAATTCTAGACTTGCTTCTTAATATTAACTTTCATCCACTTTTCATTTCCATAAACACAACACAACATCCTAGTATTCGTTTTGCATGCCATGATCAAACAATGACTATAATGAACTTGTGTATATATACATGGTGTGGATACTGGCTAGGCTAAAAAACCAACCAGATGGAAACTGAAAACGAGAAAGCTGCATATATGCAGGTTGGCATGCATCGCTAGCATTTGCCGGGCGGATGAGCAGTTGAGCACGCGCTTGCATAGTTGCATGCATGCCTCTTCATGGGGGCATGTAAAAAACTTGGCAAAATTAAAGGTGGGGCTAGATGGGAGCAAAAGATGGTTAGATGGAGAACAAAAACGTGAGGAAAGGAGGAAGCTCGCGAAGTGTGGGGGAGGCCGGCCGGCCCTTTCTCAGCGATCAGGCCTGCAAATTAAAGGAGAAGAAGAGGCTAAAAAGCTCTCACTCACTCACTCACTGCTCCGTGAAAGCTATAGCATGCACAGAGAGAAGGGAGAGAGAAGATAGAGAATGGAAAGCTAAACAGCAGCCAGCAGGGGCACACGACTATCGGTTGCCTCTGACCGTCCTGTCGCTTTGTCGAGGAATTCCATGGCACACCGGCGAGGCGGCGACGCGAGCTACTGCTAGCTCTGCCCTTTGTATTGTGGCTGCCTATAGCTCTAGCTACGTACTGATCGATCCTAGCTAGCTGATGTGCTCACATTTGCTGATGTGTTATTCCTTCGGCCTTAAAATATAATTAACAAACCTAGTACATTAAATTTGAATATTTCTAGTAATATGAATCTGGACAAATATACTATTCAAATTCATAATACTAAGATATATATATATATATATCAAATCCGTACTAGGTTCTTGTTTTTGAGACGGAGAGATTATAATGCTTTCAAGCTTCCAATGAGCTGCTTCCAGTAAAGCGACCCTACCAGTTACCATCGGCCGGATGTCCTGCAGTGTAGTTTGTTCATATTGCGTAGATCCCATCTAGTAGTTGCTACTATGACAAGAAGGTCCAGGCAGATCAATCATTTTGTATTTCCCCTTTGGTTTTTAGTGTGGTGATCGATGCATGAGTTGTTGCTAGTCATGACTGATAGATCTCCTTCGATATTTTCTGTCTGACTAAAGAAAATGTGATCGTCCCAAAGAGCATGTTTGGAACGCATGAAAGACACATACTATTCATGTTGGTCTCTAAACACGGTCTTTAGTTTACCGTATACTCCACAACACGCAAAAAAAAAAAAAATCGATTAACCAAAAGATGTATAGGATCATGTTATTGCCTCAGCTCCCTTCTTTGCAAGACATAATGTCTATAAGTTGTTTCTGAAACCATTCCTTTCATATGAGATATACTGCCCCTTTAGGACAAAATAAGAAATTGATGACAGAAGATTATTAAGTCAATAAACCGACGTTAGATAGTCGAACCCCATGGCAATGGAAAAGGAGAGAGGATTTTGATTGATCTATCAGGTACTAAAAGTGGAATAATCCTTGAGAGTTTGTTACGATGTGAACTATATATATGTGCAATACTAGCTACTAACATTGTCACAAACCACCTATGATAGGTTGGATCAGAAGAATAGAAAGGGGTGGTGTGGTCCAAGATATGTACAATGAATCCCTATCTGTGTTTAATGATTCAAGTTAAACAGATAAATTTCAATATTAATTGTCCTAAATATTTCAATATAGACTATGTGTTCCCAAAAATGAGTTATTTCAGGTATCGGCGATGCATGGTGTATATAGTACCAATTTACACCTGCATTTTTTATCTTGTGTATTTTTAATTTTATGCTCGTAGAAATTTTGAAAAGAAAACAAAGGCCTTGGAATATTTGCATGCCAAATTAGTACAGTACTGGCATAATTTCCATGGCAAAAAAGCTTACATTTTAACTATGTGTTTTTCTTCAAATCAAACTTTGGAAGTTTACTTACATTCTAATTAGTGCATGGAAATGCATGCAAACTACCACCTTAGGTTGGCCCAACAAAACTACTATACTAAACATGGACTGTGTACAACTCTTAGACTCACAATTACAAAAACCATTTTTTCAGCAGATAATTAATTAATTGATTAGCTAACCACCCCTGACTGAAACGTTGTGGAGATATTGTGTTTCCCTAAGCGGAAGAGCCGCCTTTTACTAACGCACTCATATATATTGGTTGTTTAATTTTGTATAAATGAGAAAACAAAGATGGATGTTTTCACACCGTCTGTTAGATGACATAAGTAGATCTAATTTATTGCGACATATATATACCTTACTAGGGTGTACATATATTAGTGTACAATCCGAATATATCTTTTTAAAAGTCCTAGCTAGTATAATTTTCTACAAGCTAGTAGTATATTATAGCACCATACCATATATATCCATAAATGCATTGTTTTTTTAGTGTAAAACCAGTTTCGTTTCAGATGATTTGGGTGTATGATTCATATCTTTGTTTGGGGGTAAAAATAAAATAGAACGAAAAGCAAGCAAAAAATATGACTGACATGCTTTCTCGAAAAAGGAAAAGAGGTTGATCAATTACAATGATCATATACGGTCCGTGTCAATCAGAATGATGTTTGCACAGTGTGAATTGAGTTGTAACCACATGTAAATATTGGTATTTATTCACAAGGTAAGAGTCATATAAACATATAAATTAGAGCATGCCAGAAAAAACTTGATTCCGAACTGATATAGATCATAGAGTAATTTTATAGCAAAGATGCATATGATATCAAAACTAAACCAGTATGAAGAAAATTTTTAGCCTTTCTCGTTATGATCGATAAAAATCAGCAAAAGCATGCAAAGAGGGGAATGGAAAAGAGAAACTGAAAAGGTTGCAAACAATCATGCATATATATGCCCACACTTTTTTTTAAAATAGACATTAATAAATAAAACTTTTCCATCGAGATGTACCCGGTACATATAGCCACATCTTTTCGATTATATTTTCAGTTCAAGCAGGAGAAGAGATCAAGAGCTAGAATTTTTTTTTGCCTAGTATACAGAAACGAAAAGCTAGAATGAACAAGAAACCAGCTGATTAAAGATGACCAAACCAGCACAGATCACAGATGAACACAACAACATATATATCGCTTGCTGAATTGATCGACCAGTACTGAAACTCACCTCAGATCAGGATACCGTCAGTAATTACTCGATCTATGGAGGTTAGACGATTGATCGAATTCAAGAACTCTCTTCTCCCAGGAAAAGCACGAGCTCGATCGTCTGAGTGTTCTCTATCTGTCGGCAAGAAGATGGGCCTCAGTGTGGGGAAAAATAAATAGCACGAGGAGCAGGAGATGAGAAGGAGATTAGGAGATGGAGTTTGCATTGAGAAGAGGAGAAAGATGGGGGAGAAGGTGGCGGGTATAAAAAAGGGTCGGGGTCGCTCTCCTTTCCGTCGCGCGTGGGTGAGGGGAATGAAGGCCTCCTGGGCCCACAAGGGTCCACCATCTGACGTCACATCGTCCTCTTCCTTCTGCTACTCCTCTTTCCCTTTCCTCTCCCGGCACAGCGGCACTGGACAGTACAGAAGAAGCTCTAGCTAGTGTTGTACTGTAGCAGGAGTATATAGCTAGTGTTTGAGAGCATCTATAACCTGTGCATCTTGCTGATGATCGATATACTCACCTAGCTCGTTCAGTTACATGCCTAGCACTGATGAATCTTGTAATGGCCAGCACTGCTTAGCCACGATGTATCTAGCTGCTAGGGCCTTCCTATGTATATCTCTTGATTTAAGAAAAAGACTAACCCTATATCTCTCATGGATTCGGCGCCATGCATATGCCAATGTTACTCGCCATTAGCTCATAGACATCTCAGGAAACAGAATACAAGACAACTGATTACCGATATGAAATAGAAGACAATTAACTTATTAATTCCTACAATATGTAAGTTAACTATACTACACCCGTCTCTAAATATAAGTATTCTTTAATTCAATTTCGAAAAGCGAGGAATGGTTAATTAATTGTTAGTAAGTTAATGCTTTAATTTCTCTGTGGCTAATTAAAGTCTGGTTCTGTGCAATCAAGTGCATGTAAATCTTGCCAATGGTACCACACTGTGCTTTCAGCTGTTTATATATATGGACCATGTCGCCCCAGTTGACAGATGAACAAATTACTCGGTAGAATGAGATGCTGCATGCTGCAGATCCCGTACAGTTGTCCAGGTATCATGATCAATCCATTGTATCATTGCAGTAGATTTCTGGGGCGAATGGGTTCCCTAGCTGCTTCTCTCCATCGAGAATTTTGATTGATATATGACGTGACACGTTTATCAAACAAAATGATGTTTAAATGCACAGTTTTGATTTGATCTGTAGCTAAAGCTAGCACTTCGATTGATTAATTGATCACTCACACAGGATTCAGTAAAATCATCCATCCATACATACATAGTTAGCTTGTCAAATGCAAAAATATGTGTAGATTAATTATAGACACATGTCCCTTTCCTCGAATATTATTCATGTCCTATACCTAGAGAATTTAGTGTTCTCAGATCAGAGCATGCATCAGGACTGATGGGTGATGAGGGACTAATTACATAGATCTGTTAGCCTTAGCCATTAGCATTAAATCAATTATATTCAAGAAGCATGATAGTAAGTGGGAATTATGATGTCGATAATACTGGGTCGTAGGCATGCATTACAAAACATGCTGTGCTAAGTATGATGCCACCTACCACTGTTAGGAGCCACACCGGGAAACATCAAATCCTTGTGTGATAAGATTGGATCAAATTTGGGAACCCTTGCATCATTTCTGTCCTCATTGCTTGCTAGCTGCTGATCAACTCATGATAAAAAAAAGATATTACAATGATGCAATGAAAGTGAAATAAATTTAGATTTAATTATTCATCAACTAATTGTGACTTGTACATGCATTTACCAAACTTATTTCTTCCTCATTACCTCAGACTCAAAGTTAAAAAGTTTGCTAATATGAACAATGCTACATGTTGTGCATATAGCTTTACACCAGAATCCAACTATAACTAACGGTATCATTAGCGAAGTCAAGGAAATCTACGGAGTAGCTAGTGTGCTATAATTGTTGATGATTATTACAAATGTATCCTAATTCAAATGGGTGACCACAGAGACAAAGCAAGGATTGGTCAAATTTTGGGTTAAGGATAGTGTATCAATATTCAGATCTTTCTTTTTCGTCAAGCAAAGAAAGTTTCAGACCTGTACCTTTTCAATAATAAAACCTACATGCAGTCCCTATATAATTAAGCATGCTAATCTTCTCTGGATGCTCGCATATATCTTTTAAAGCTTACATATTCTAAATCAAACAAGTGGCAATATTACACCATTGGGTTCTCTTCTTCATTAATAAATTAACTTGTTAGATAAGTCAAATTTCAATCGCAACTCTAGATTAACTAATTACCTTAATTCTCTAGAAAAGTATCATATAGTATGTTTGTAGTACTTGGTGAACAAGTGATCAGGAACACAAAAGCTGGAAATGGAGTCCAGCTACAGCATAATATATGTTTGTTCCTTTTTCTCTTCTTCCGATTAATAGCATGCACACTGTTGTACTGGAACAAAACAATGATAGACTTTTGGTTTTTGGACCATGTGTATGTCGTAACACACAACTTTCAAAACCTAATCAGGATAGGCAGTGTGAGAGGCCAGGAAAAAAGATTATGGACACAGGGCCCCATCAACCCTGCAATTTGCTTGGGTTTGCATCATGTTCTTGCGGGCGGGTGACTATAATAATGCCGGCCTCTTCATCTATATATCTAGCTGCTAGACATGCATTAGTTCATGAACTTTTGTTTCCTCATGAGATTTTTTTTTTTTTTGTAGAGAGGTCAATTGGGAGGAATTCAGGCAGGCCATAGCAGGCGAGCAGCCGCTAATGATCATGTAACCTCAAAACAATCCCACGCGCGCTAATCCCGATGGAAGCTGCTCTCCACTCTGGAGCACGACATTCTCTGCACTTTTGCTCCCCGGACGACACGTCGTCTGCAGATCACTCTGGGTTTAAAACCCTAATTAATTCGGTGGTGCCCTGGTGACCCATGTTCTTGCAGGCCGGGTTAGAGTGGCGCAGCATTAGGGAACAGGGGCCAGTAGGATATATGTAGATGAGTTCACTTTTCATGTTTCTGCATGCTGTTTCTGTCTCTTGGTTGACATGTTGATAAATTAATTAAGGCAGATATTTTCTTGGTCCATACAAGCACTTTACTATTAATGTATTAGCTGGCTAATTAAGAATGTATTTCCATTAACCTGCTTAAGAGTTCTCTCAGAAAAGGGGACAGGGCTTTAAACCCTGACACTATATAATTTGCAAATACCTGAAAGAAGGCAGGGTTTATGTGTGGAACAAAGTTCCAAATCATTAATTAACAAGTGAGCAATTTTACATTTCTTGAGGAGAGTTACCGAGGTACCAAAATTTTATATAAAATTTGATAACTGCTAGTATCTGAGATATCAAGAGGTGCCAAATTTACACTAGAAAAAAAATACATCGTAGTACTTTTTAAGGAGTATAAAATTGTCTCAACAAGTACCTCTTCCGAGTATTGTAAATTTGTAATACATATATATGATCGCCTATAAGATCGATTGGGGATATGTTCTGACCCCGATCAGCTAGCTGCTTATTAAATGCTTTTGTAATGTTCTCTCTCGATCCCTCTGCTAATATGTACGAATTCAATTTCATCATGTGCTTGCCAGTTGCTACCATACGTATGTATGCAGCAGAAATGAAGCTAGCTAGCTGATCACCACATATTTCGTAAAGCGATGCGCTTTTCATCTGGCACTGCACACATGTAAATGTACACACACACTGCTATACGAACACACACAGGAACAGCAGACTGATCATTGATCGATCGGAAAGCTGTAACGGCACGCCATGTTTCTTTCTTGGTTAAGGCTGGCTGATGACTTGTCCTTTCTTATTCCTACCAAGCCTGTAACAGCATCTCCCCAAAAGTGCACTTAACAATAACAGGATAAGCTTAGTAGCTGTTACGCCTCAACCGTAATTGTGCATAAACTACAATCGTGTGGCCAATAACTGGGCATCCAGGTATATACTTCCTCCGTTTTTTTATATTTGACACCGTTGACTTTTCTACAAAAGTTTGACCATTCGTCTTATTCAAAAAATTTGTGCAAATATAAGAAAATAAAAGATAGGCTTAAAATTTCTTTAGTAATAAACCAACTCATAACAAAATAAATAATATTTGCATAAATTTTTTGAATAAAACGAATGGTCAAACTTTTATAGAAAAGTCAACGGTGTCAAATATAAAAAAACGGAGGGAGTATTAATCATGCTACTCCAGATGATGCATCTAGAATTAGCTAGTAGCTAGCTTCCAATATATTCATTTCTCTACTTCTAGGCCCACACATTGTACTGATCAACGTGTCTGAAACTATATACTCCTAGCAGTAGCAGTATAGCAGTAGTGTAGTATAATTCAGGCACATATACGTAGTGACATGAAGCAAATTAATACAGACGTACGTGTTGGTATGAGAAGAAAAGGAGGGGATTGATGATGGCCAAGTTACACATTGCCTGGGCCCGGACACCAACAGAGACCCTACCTGAAACAATGCAATTCTTCGGTGTTCAGACATGGACAACGTCTGAACTCGACACGTACGTACCAAGCTGCATTCAGCTGACTGCTGGCTGCTGCCTTGTCAAATAAAGGCGAATTGGGAATTTGGGATGGTCGATGATCCAAAGCCAAAGGCTTTACGTACAAGATACACTAGAGATGCAAAGTACGTACACGTCGTTTTTGTACTCGACGTCGTTCTAGGCTACGAGGATTTCCACTTGTAAGCACGAAGGCACGTCCATGAGAGCAACTTCTGAATTCTGACAGGTTATTTACATGTGGCAGGACTGGGAGTAGTAGCTACTAGCTAGCTTGCACAAATGAGTCCAGGCGTCGAGTTGCAGGCAAGCACGTGTTCATGCAAGCACAGGGCATGTGAATGTGCCATTGAAACACTGGCACAACTATTGCTTCTGTATGATCAGCATGTTGATGTATTGTAGATGCAGCCATGGATGCTGCATTGCTGCATGCAGATATTGAGAAGTTTTTGCTAGCTTTGCCATCTAGGAGTGTACACATTGTCGTTTGCTTTGCATCTTTTCCTCAGAATGCTAAAAGGCGGTGGGATTTTTTCCCAAGGAAAGGTTTGTTCTTTTCACAGTACAGTACACCGGATGCAGGGCACATATTGTTGCCTCTAGAAACTCGCCTCTGTGGCCCAGCCGGGCCGGCGAGGCAGAAAAGTCAAAAAGTTGTTCAGAACTGTAGCAGTACTTTGGAAACAAGCGTACAGCTTTATCCGTGATATGACGTGCAATACATTGATGTTAATTATTCTCAATCTGCTGTTAAGAGTATACACTGATCAGATGGAGCAGGATATTGTGTATAAAAAGTTTAGGAGTACTACTGATTTTATTGGTTGGTCGGCACCGTGCGTATCTCTGAAATGCTGCATTACACTAGCTTGTTACCTTTGTTTTACTTAACCGCGGTCGGCGACGGACCAAAATATCCAATCTGAAGTCCCCAGAGTGAGGGCTCACCATCGCTATCAGAGTTACCCCATCTACTATACTTTTGCATCATTAGTTACCTAAGCAATGATAACATTTACAAAGTCCCATTTAAACTCGGATAGAGTGTCTGCATCCGCGGCCGCCAGGTAACATTATATTGTTTCTAGTTGGCAAAAAAGCTAGACGGCCCCATGTACAATTCAAACTCCAAACTCAAAGCGATGATCGACATGCGTGCGCGCTTGCAACAATGCAGATCGATAATCTGCAGTGGCCGGATCTTACGTACCCTGGTAATAAGTTTGGACGGCACGTACGAATAACAGATCCAACTCCGATCCCCAATTAAGATAGGCAAACTGGTGGATCGGTGAAGACGAGAAGTGGGGCGGTGCATGCAGTGCGGAATGGGGACGGGCGGACGGCTCCTCGCCCGCCCATGCATGCATGCACCGCGTGCGCGCTCGCTCGGTCGGTCCGAAAGAGAAAAATATCGAGCACCGATCAACCGCCCATCCGCCCGCCCAATCATGAGCGCCGGCCTCGCGGCATCATTTGCTCCATTTCGCTACACCGATCGGTGCCCGCGCGCGACTCCCCGGCTTACTCGGCTATACTCGATCCACAACCCATACACCGCGCGCGCGCGTACGCGTTGCGCCCGTGCGCGTCTCGTCGCGGCCGTCCACACGTTGTGCCCGTGTGTGGCTCCACGCGTTTCACGTGCCGGCCCACACGCCGACGCGCGCGGGCGCGCACCGCCACAACGCGTGGGTGCGTGCGTATCGCTTGGTTTCCGCACGACGCAACCGCGCGTGCGGGGGGGGTAAACGTCACGGCTCGCGGGAGGCCGGCCCCGGCGAGATCGTACGTACCTATTGCTTTCGCAGAGAATTAAGCAGCAGGTTCTATATGTGCGATGCGATAGCCGGGACGGATCGATGGAGACCGACGGACCTTTCGGGTTGTTTGGTGAGGGAAAGATACGGCGAGTTGGCTAGCAAGCAAACATGTGTTGAGATCCTTGGCGTAAGCGGCAAAAAGGCTAGCATGCTTATTTGCTCCCTTAGTGCATGCACGAAAAGTCCCTAGCTACTGTGACAGTAACACACACTGTTCGTCTCTTCTGTACATGTTGTGCTACCTATAGCTAGATAGCTAGCTACATATATGCTCGGGGCTTTCATCTGGCCTCTAGCTGCTTCAAGAAAAAGCCTCTTAGCCTTTGGTGTAAAAGACTGATGACACGCTAAAAATGCTATTTCCAACTCACTAAGAAAGCGAGCTGATAAGCTAGATGTTTTTTCGACCGATCTCAGTGGCGGCACAAGTGTGATTGATTTGGCGGCACGCTTATAATTTTGAATGGTGATAGCGATGTATATATATGGGCCGATTTATTATGCATGCCTGATATCCGGTTAGCTAGCTAGTGCGTGTGGAGAGGTGAACAGCAAGGGATCTTCAGAAGGATCGATATCGTAGGTTGTTAGTACAAGTTACTATTGAATTGCTCCTACGTGGACAGAGGCTGCCGCCATATATGGAGGTTGGTAAAGGGAAAGTGACTGCACAACACGTTGGCTACTGAGAAAGTGCAGAAAAGTGCAGCTGATGTAGGATGGATAGATATATAGATAGAGAGAGAGATACTTGTTGCACACTCTTACCACTTTTGATACATGTGATGTGAGCATCAAGCTTGTTTCTTTCTTTTCTTTTCTTTCTTCTCTTCATCCTTTCTCTTCCCTGTACATGCTGTCCCTCTGCATGCATGGCGTGTCGATGCTTACCAGCTATCATTGCTCGCTCACCTCCATTCCCGTTCCATTCCAGGGCATGGAGCGCCATGGTTGCCTCGAAAGCTAATAGGCGTGAGCAATATTGCATTGTCCAGACAAGCATGCATGGAGTACTTAAGTAAACTGAATCAACTTCGATTTTAAACTTAAACTGCATGTTCAATCAGGTCAATCGACACTTCAATTCGACAGCTTCTCTCTGTGGCCCAAAAAATCTACCACGCATGTTGTTACCTTCTGGAACGGAATCATGCAGGAACTGGCAACCCCTCAGTGTGCGTGAGCCATCAATGGATTTCGTGGACTAATAACCAGCGGAATGATCGCGCGCTACCTCTATCAAACCGATCGTCTCTCATGACGACGAGCAAAGAAACGAAATGATATGGCACAGAAAAGCTCGATCGCAACGGTAGCAGAAGCTAGCAAGCTAGCTCAGCTCATAAGTACAAGATCCTCTCTGATCTGGCCTAATGGCAGACAGACAAGTGGACCATTCATCTCATACAGCAGTGCCAGTACATCTACTTCATTGTCTTCTGCTTGCTAACATGATACAAAACATAGATGATCGAGAGCAACAATTAGCTAGTGACTGTTCAGTGGTAAGATACAGCAGTGCCAGTACATCTACTTCATTGTCTTCTGCTTGATAAGAAGCTAGCTACTCGCATTCTACTTATGATCGATCAGTGCGACTGCCATTAATTTCATGCCTCTGCAAGTCTTCTGCAGCTCTGGATGCAGTGGGTGGCCGGCCGGGCGGTGCCTTTGATCAGATCACTGCCAAATTCAGGCTGCCCACCGCACGCACGTACACACGGGCGGTTGCCGATCGATGGTAGCTACCTCTTCCGCGTCGGAGACGTACGTCCTACATCATTTCCGTGCAGTGGATGATCGAAGTGGTGGAGAGCACACACTGCACACGGAGAGGCCGGCCGGCCGGGCGGCTGATCGGCATGATTCAGGCCTAGCTCGATCGATCGCTGTCACACTTGTTAGCTAGTTTTCTTTCAACTCATGGGAGCAATCTTTTCTTGCAAAGTTACCACCCCTCTTCTTTTACCTTTCTAGTTTCGTGTATCCATGATCTCCAATTCTCCATTCACACACCAATATATGGCTGTGGTGAAAAGGCTCTGTTAAAAAGTGGCATCCATTGCAGCCCACTCGATCGATCCGGCCTCTGGGTGCTCTTGCGATCGATCGTTAGCTCCGGCCTCGTGTTTGCCTTTGCTGGTAGCTAGCTAGCTAGCTTTCGTCTCTCTGAATCTTCTATCCTGTAATTATTCCCGTTGTGCATTATTCTGCATTGACGTATGACGCCTTTTGCTATAGTCTTTTCCTGTTTCTGTTCAAGATGGTATATAGTCTTCAGTTCACTGTTCCTTTTCTTTTTCAGAGAAGAAAAGGAGAGATGATATGATATTAAGATGCATGTGCACACAAGTGCAATGATAGAAGAATTGCAGATTGTAGAAGCCTCACTAGGGGAAAAAAAATAGAGCTAGACTAGAAATGATGGGCCTAGGATTAACAATTGGAAATGCTACAGGTGGCATGGAAGAATATTTTCCCACAAACGGCTAACAAAAACGAAGGTGTTGAATTCTATAGTGGGCCGTTAAAAAAGTGGGCTTTAATCCCCACTCGGTGCAAAGTCTGCATTGGCTTGTCTTCTTACTGGGCTATTATAGGCCTCATCTTCTTTCTAAAGCCCATGCATATTTTCATATGTTTCACGTTTTTGTTAGCTTAAAGTTTTTTTTTTAAAAAAATATATCTAGCGATTCTGAATTCTGATACAAGCAAATTTGGAGATGATATACCAAAGTGCCGAAGAACAAAACAATCGAGCTTATATAAGTATATTGCTTTTGTGCTACTCAAGGAGTAGTAACAAAATCGGTCGCGTTTGAGCTGTTGTGCTGGGGCTGCAACCAAACTCTGACGCGTTTCATTACGACGTGGTTTGGAAATATTACTCTGGAGCTTATATATAACTCTGCCTGCAGAGGTATCCTCGCCTGCACATGCTGTAGTAGCCTGTTACTGGAATTGCAAATATTACTGGAGTACGGTGCTGCGTACTACGTACTGTTGGAAATGGAAGATGACTAATCAAGCTGTACGCAAAAGAGGTCACATCCCATGTGGTCCTCCTCTTATTGACGACGTCTTTTACCCTCTGCTATAACGACAGCAGTAAATCGCATTGCCTCCCCCGTAGTCAATGGCCATCGATAAATCACGAGCAAGCCATCGATCGGTTACATGCATACGTACACATGACACATCCATGTCACGGCCTTTTTCACGAGACACGGCTAGCTCGCCATGTCGATCGATCGGTACGAATTAGGCAGTAACGGCACCGCGAGCAGGGCGTCGTCACGGCCTGAAAACTACTGCAATTGCTCGCAATTCGTCTCCTCAGTTCTCCGTCAGAATTCAGAAATTATTTCGTTTGAGACCACTGCAGGTGTACGTACGTACGATTCGCTGTTGCCTCCATGGCCCCATCGTTGCACCTGGTCGGTGACATGAGTAACTAGTCCGTACGTACATCTATGCGGATGATCCCCGTGTTGTGTGGTCCGGGCGCAACACGTCGTCATCTCTCGTACGCTCGTGACAACTGTCTTTGCTATTGACCTTTGGATGTTGTAAGCTTCGATCGCTTAAGAATAGCCGTCATTCCGTCAACAACGTCTCTCTGCAAATTTTAAGGCCAAATGCAAATCAAAGCCCAAATGCAGGTGGGGCAGACAAATTGGGGACAAAACCGAAGGCGATAGGATCGAATCGGCAGCCGTGTCCGATCGCGCGTACTCCCCGTCCCGTACGTACTCCTCCCGTCCCCGTCGCGGCGCGGCAGGCACGTCGTGTTGCGTCCCAAACAAAACAAGAGTGGGCGATGTGATCGGCACCACCGCCGCCGCGCGCGTGTCCCGTGGGAGAATCCGCATAGAATACTCCACTACTACTAGTGTGCTTCATCGTTTCGCCTCAAAACTTCCACGGGAGTCGGGAGAGGGCGTCACGAGCTAGCTATATGCGACCCCGCGTCGTGGCGAGCGCGAGCCGGGATCGCTTGCCCGATACTACTACACATCGCGATGTGGCAGGGGTAGCATGCAACGGGGGTCCACGCGGTTTCCTCCGCAAAAAGTCGCTTTTCTCCCGGTCGTCGTCGCTTTTCCAACCGTGAAATCTCCCTATTCCTTCCACACCACTGGGCACCGGCCTTTTGGTAGCCCTTTTTGTGGATGCAGCCATGTGGCTTCAATGCTATGCACTTGACGAGGATTGTGATGTTTTTAGTACTATGATCTAACGGTTGTGGCTTAATACCAGTAGTGATTAATAAAATACGTACATGTCTTGCCTTGACCGCTGGTTCTTCTGATGCACGTGATGTGTCGCTAAAATGCGGCTCCGGCGAACCGTGTGCCAGAAGGCCAGAACCACCGTCTGCCAAATGTACTGGGCGCATTCGGATTTACAGCTCAGTGATGTGGTCATCAGGTCATGTGGCTTCAGCTTGGCGGCCAAGAAACTTGAAGAAATATTATGGCATCCTTCCGGAAAATTAGAAGAGAAGAAAAAGAGCTATGGTATGGGATGGTGGGTATGGCACCTTTTCATGCATGTACACCAAACTAATTGAGCTCCTCATCAAAACATTTTTTTAAAGAATGCAAAAGCTTTGCCTCATATATATTAATAAAGAAGCAGTAAATTGCATTTACAAAGTAGGTAAAAGCAACCTGCCAAAAAACAAGGAAAACTGTGTGATATCTCACTCTTTGAGCTTGATTGCTCTGGCCTTTACCTAGGTAACCGCTTCCTCCTTTATTCGAGATATAATGGAAGTTAACGTCATGGCCTTACTCCTGAATAATTCTCACATTTTGTTCGCACCAGAACTCCCAAGTTACTAGGATGATAAGTGATTTCAGAGGTATTCTTGGGTTGTTGTGGGTGGAAACCACCACGTGCCACCACAGTTGGACAGTGGTGTAATCGTCCCATTTGTCAATTTTAAGGTCGATGTCAGCCCATCGTTGTATTTCTTCCCAGACCCTCTTGGTCACGTTGTACTTGGCCGTAAGATGGATTGCCATTTCTCTTGTGATGTGGCCGAACGGGCCAAAAGTCTAGTTTCGCTACCCTCTTCTTTATAGCCTGTCTGCCGTCCAAACTCTATTTTGCATGATGAACCATGCAAAAAAAATGCACTTAGAGGGGGCCAACACTTCCAAATTGTCTGATTTAAAGTCGGCCGCACCGTTCCCAAGAATTATGGACGGTAAGCCGATTTTGCCATGTACTTCCCGTTTGTTGTTAGCTTTCACACTATGGTGTCTCTATCTCTCAAGAGTGGTGGGCTATGCTGGATTAGCAACCAGAGGTTAGCATATTGTTGTAGATGCTTCGACGTGGTCATTCTGGTTAGAAGGATGTCTCAAATCCTGGTATTGTCGCTCAAGGCTTCAGTAACTGTTTTGCTTTTTCTCCGAGACGCCTCACAAACGACATGCGCTAAATACTTTAGGCACTTGTTGTCCAGCCAGTCTGAGTGCTAGAACTTAGCCGTCTTTCTGTCCCCTATGGTGCTGATTGTCATTGTCGTAAAGAATTCCCTATCTTGTCGATCACATGGTGTCCATACCCACCCATTGCTTTTTCAAGCCTAGCCCATTCATACCCAAAAAAGCCATCGAAGCCTTAAAGCCCATGCAATTTGCAAAGCATGGCAGATTGAGGACCCCCAAGCCTTTAAGTTCTCTGGGTCTACATACTCGTTTCCAGTTAACCTTGCATTTTCCTCCCAATAAATCTTCTTCTCCTATCCATAAGAACTTCTTATTTTATCAAGCCAATAACATATTATATCAAGCTCAGTAGAATACATATGATGCAATGCGATGTAACAAGTGGCAATGAAACACATGTAACATTTCCCAATGCATATGTTTCATCGCTTCCGCCTCGGCAAAGGCTGCTATTTTATATTGCCATCCCCTAACTAAACAATAAATCAGCAAGGCCAATGCAAGGTGCGAGTTTGCTAGCCGTGCGTAAAATGATACAAAGTGGTGTCTGGCGCATGTGGACAAGCATCCAGGAGCATACAAGGAAAGAAACTACGCCCATCCAAGGTTGGACAGCCCAATAGAACACACATACATGTATAGTGTGTTGCAACGAGTGGCAGTGGAACAAAACACTTCTCATGCATCCGTTTCGTTGCTTGCACCTCGCCAATGGTTTTTAAATTTTTTAGCCTCTGGCCAATAAATCATCAAGCCTAGTGCAAAAGGCTACAGGTTGGATGGCTCGTGTGTAATACGGTACAAAAGGGTCATCAATGAGTGGCGGTGCAATGCAACGCACCCTATACATCTGTTCTGTTGCATCAGCCTCAGTAATGACTACCAAAATTGCCAGTGCCTAGCCAGTAAATTGGCGAGGCCAATGCAAGGTTGCAAGTTGGTAAATCCTATGCGTAAAATGGTATAACCGTATAAGTGGTGTGTGCCATATGTCACCCAGACAGGTGCCTAGGTGAGCAGAACATGGAAAGGAACTAAGTCCGTTCGAGGCTGGCTAGCCCATTGAAACATTTAGAGAACAAAGTGTCATCAATGAGTGGTTGTGCAATGCAACGCACCCCATATGTATGTTTTATTGCTTCCGCCTCAGTAATGACTGCCAAAATTGCCAACGCCTAGCCAGTAAATCGACAAGGCCAATTCAAGGCTGCAAGCTAGTAGCCTACGCGTAAAAATGGTAAAGTGGTGTGGGTCGCATGTCGTCCAGGTTGGTGTCCAGGTGAGCAGACCATGGAAAGAAAATACGTCCGTCTGAGGCTGGCCAGCCCAGTGAAACTACACAGAGCAAAGAGCCATCAACGAGTGAAAATGCGCACCCTAGACATCTATTTCGTTGCTTCGGCCACAGTAATGACTGCTAAAATTGCCAGCGCAAAGACAGTTAACCAACAAGGCCAATGCAAAGCTACAAGCTAGGAGGCCCACGTGTAAAAATGGTATAAGTGGTGTGTGTCACATGTCGCCCAGACAGGTGTTCAGGTGAGTAGACTATGGAAAGGAATCACGTCCGTCAGAGACTGGCCAGCCCAGTGAAACCACAATGCAAAGTGTCATCAACGAGTGACAGTGCAATGCTTCACACCCTATACATCTGTTCCGTTGCTTCCGCCCTTGATAAATATTGCCAAGATTGCCAGCACTTAGCCAGTAAAATCGACAAAGCCAATGTAAGGCTGCAAGCTGGCCAACCTATGCGTAAAACGGCACAAAGTGGTGTGTGTTGCATGTTGTCTAGACAGACAGGTGTCCAAACGATCATGCCAAAACAGAAACTAAGTCCATCCATCCATTCGATGTTGGCCAGCCAAGTAGAACATAGACAGTGTAATGTGCTGCAACACGTGCCATTGCAACACTACACATCTTATACATTTGTTTCGTTGCTTCCGCCTCAATAATGATTGCTAAAATTACCGGCGCCTGGCCAGTAAACCAGCAAGGCCAATTCAAGGCTGCAAGCTGGCATGTCTATGCGTAAAAATGGTATAAGTGGTGCGTGTCACATGTTGCCCAGACAGGTGTCTAGATGAGCAGACCATGGAAAGAAACTACGTCCGTCTGAGGCTGGCCAACCCAGTGAAACATACACAGTGCAAATTGTCATCAACGAGTGGTAGGGCAATGCAACACACCACACCATATACAATTGTTTCGTCACTTTCGCCCTCAGTAATGACGGCCAAAATCGCCAATGCTTAGCCAGTAAATTGGCAAGGCCAGTGCAAGGCTGCAAGCTGGCAGGTCATCCATCCATTCGAGATTGGCCAGTCAAGTAGAACATGGACGATGTAATGTGTTAAAACGAGTGCCAGTGCAACACAACGCATCTTATACATCCGTTTCGTCGCTTCCGCCTCACCGGTGGCTACCAAAATTGCTAGCCCCTCGCCAGTAAATCTGCAAGGCCAATACAAGCCTTTAAATCCTGTGCGTAAAACGGTACAAAGATGCAATACAATATGTCATATACAATTGTTTCGTCGCTTCCGCCTCAATAATGACTGCCAAAATTGCCAGCGCCTAGCCAGTAAATCGGCAAGGCCAATGCAAGGCTGCAAGCTGGCAGACCTACGCGTAAAATGGTATAAAGTGGTGCGTGTTACACGTTGTCTAGATAGGTGTCCAAACCGTCATGCTAAAACAAGAACTACGTCCGTCCACCCGTTCGACGTTGGCCAGCCAAGTAGAACATAGACGGTGTAATGTGCTATACCAATTGCCAGTTCAACCCAGCGCATCCTATATATCCGTTTCGTCGCTTCCGCCTCGTTGGTGGCTACCAAAATTGCCAGCCCCTTGCCAGTAAGTCAGCAAGGCCAGTGCAAACCTTTAAACTGGCCTGGCCTATATGTAAAACGGTAAAAAAATACAATGCAACATGTCCTATACAATTGTTTCGTCGCTTCCGCCTCATGAATGACTGCCAAAATTGCTAGCACCTAGCCAGTAAATCAGCAAGGCCAATGCAAGGCTGCAAGCTGGCAGGCATATGCGTAAAATGGTATAAAGTGGTGCGTGTTGCACGTTGTTTAGACAGGTGTCCAAACCGTCATGCTAAAACAAGAATTATGTCCATCCACCTGTTCGACGTTGGCCAACCAAGTAGAACGTAGACGGTGTAATGTGACATACCGAGTGCCAATACAACCCAGCGCATCCTATACATCCGTATCGTCGCTTCCGCCTCGCCGATGGCTACCAAAATTGCCAGCCCCTTGCAAGTAAATCAGCAAGGCCACTGCAAGCCTTTAAACTGGTCTGGCCTGTGCGTAAAACGGTACAAAAATGGTGCGTGCGTAGCGCTTGTAGGCTAGACAGGGAAAGAAACTCAGGTGAAATACTAGAGGCAACCCCACCGCACCGGAACCACCCCTTCACAAACACCGTCACCAAACGCCGATTTAATACCCTTAAAAGC
>CM002481.1:1425847-1438754 GCA_000325765.3 Leersia perrieri
CGATCCCCAGGGCACGCAAACGCGAACTCCATTCCTCCGCCGTTTTACACCGCGCGCTCGTGCTCTCGCTATGATGAACGGTGGCGGCGGCATCGGCGACGCGCTGATGCAGCCGCAGCTGATGGTGTCCTCGTCGTCGTTGCCGATGGTGGCGTCGACCTTTGTTGTGCCCGAGCAGGCGCCAGCGGCGAACAAGACGAGGGGCGCCGGTCTGCCGCCCACGCCGCCGCCGCCGACCCAGGTGATGGCGTTCGCCGCCCAGCGCGGCGACGTTTGCATGGAGGACTCGGCGGCGCCGCCGCGCAACAAGGCGCACCACCACCGCCGCTCAAGCAGCGACGTGCCGTTCGGGTACCAGCTGCTCCCGCCGCTCAAGGCGGAGGCGGCGTGGGGGGCCCACCACGTTTCCGGCGGCGCCGGCGCCGGCGCCGGCGATGATCTGTTCAACGCGTACCTGAACCTGGAGGGGTTGGAGGGGATCAACTCCCACGACGAAGGGGACAACAGCCGCGGGAGCAGCATCAAGACAAGCGGCGCCGACAGCAGCGAGAACGAGTCGGAGGAGTGCGCCGACGACACCCGCGGCGGCAGTGCCGGCGGCGGAGGGATCCGTTTCTGGGGCGCCGACGCCGGCGTTAAGAGGAGCGCCACCGGCGAGCCGCTGGGACGCCACGCCAGGAGCCTCTCCATGGACAGCCTGATGGGTAAGTACAACTTCGCGTCGGCGGCGGCGAACGGCGGCGGAGGATTGGGGCCGAACAGGTTCAGCCTGGAATTCGGCAGCGGCGAGTTCACCCCCAACGAGATGAGGAAGATCATGGCCGACGACAAGCTCGCCGAATTGGCGCTCGCCGACCCAAAACGCGTCAAGAGGTAATCAAACGACAACACTCGAACACTTTCCATTCATCGATTTCGATGACTGATTATGGAAAAATTCTTTATCGATCCAATGGTAGGGTGCTGGCGAATAGGCAGTCGGCGGCGAGGTCCAAGGAGAGGAAGATGAAGTACATTGCTGAGTTGGAACAGAAGGTGCAGATCCTGCAGTCGGAGGCAACCAATCTGTCCGCGCAGCTCACGATGATGCAGGTTCGCGCGTCTTACCCCGCTTTCTCGTGCAATTGCCGGGTCTCATCTTGATCGCCTTTTTCCTGCGTGAAAACGTGAAATCCTCACGGTTTTGTATACGAACTTTCTCTGTACGTGTTTTGGCAGCGTGACTCGGTGGGGATCGCGACGCAGAACAATGAGCTCAAGTTCAGGCTTCAGGCCATGGATCAGCAGGCGCAGCTGCGCGACGGTACGTGCATCCCCTAACATCCTCGTTATCTCCTCCCATGTTGTTTGTGCTTTGCCAACATCGTCGGATGTTCAGATGTGCTCCGCACTAGTCTAGATACATTCTTTGTGTAGAACAAGTTATTGACGTTGACATGTTTGTTTGTCCTAGTGCTTGTCAACTGTTGCACATAAGATCGTGTAGTCGTGTTTGCATTGCACTTGGAGGGCTAAGCTAGGCTCGACTGGTGGTTGGCAGTTAGCTTTTCTTTGTATATATATTTTTTTTTCGAGAGGAACCGGTTGGTCGTTAGCATGTACTGGTAGGGAGGGGGACATGCCTGGGCAATCATCCAGGAACGAAGATTTGCCTTTGGTCGTGCCTTTTTCTCCCAATCATGATAAAATATGCCCTAGCGAACGGGTCTGTAGCTTAGTGGTTATAAGAGCTTTAGTAGCATCTGAGGTCCTGGGTTCGATTTTCCTTGGGAACGAATTTTTCAGGATTTAACGGCTTTGTGCTTTCGGTAGGAGCGATGTACCCGTCGACAACGAAGCACCCGTGGTGACTTCGTCAATCTTAAGAATTTGCCAGCCCAGTCTTTGAAGATGCTCGTAAGGGTAGGGTTTGCGTGCGTGTGTTCATAGGGGTGAGTGTGCGTGCGTTGTGAGTGTCTGCGTTATACTACGTTATTCTTAAAAAAAAAAAAGAAAGATAAAATATGCCCTACGGCGTCTCTGAAGTCTGAAGCTGTTGGTTGCTAGCATGTTGGAACCTGCAGTCCCGTGTTTGAGAAGAATGTTTTGGAGTAGCAGCATGCAAATTCTGCGGTGACTTGCTCCAGATTCCAGTGCCAACCTAGTTTTCAGGGGTTTCACGTATCAAATGTTTCTCCTTGGATACCATTTTGCCGTGTGATAGCCTGCCATGTGATAGCCACATTTCCTTCTTTCTCACAAGGAGTCCATTGTTCTAAGATTCTACACTGATCTAGGATGTCTACTGCCTTTTACATAACCCACCTGACTTCATCCTTAAGGCTAACCCATATATTAATGTAATAGCGATATTTTTACCTAGGTGAGTTCATCCTGCATTATCCTGTTAAACATTGCACAATTAAAGTATGCCATGAATTGATTTCAAGAGTTATTTACTTGTTAATTCTGGTGTTGATGCTCAATTGCTCATTACTTTGTCGTTCTCTCGTGTTGAACAGCGCTGAATGAGGCATTGACAGCTGAAGTCCAACGCCTGAAACTCGCCACCGCTCACCTCGGCGATTCCTGCTCGTCCAGCAGTATAGCTCAGCAGATCCAACTCAATGCTCAGAATCGGATGTTCCAACTGCAGCAACAGCAGCAGGCTACACAGATACCCTTCTATCAACTGCAGCAGTCACAGCAGAACGGTGCAGCGAAGAACAATGAATCAAAAGAGTGATTTCAGAGGCATTTTGGGCTGGTTCATGGGGAAAGGATGTTGGTTTAGATGAGCTGAATTCGCATAATTTCCTAACTCATTCGTTTTAGTATTGTTGATAATCACCTTGCATTTTTCTAGGCGGTGGTTGGTGATTGGTGAACCTCCTTTTACCTTTCTATGTTCATTGATTCTTTGGATGATACAGTTGTCATTGGATGATACAGTTGTCATTTAAGTTACCAAACTGATTAAAGTTGTAGCAGATTATTATTCTTTTGTACTAATATCAGTATCTGTCGAGTATTTTGTTTTACCCGGATAGTTAAGATATACTCCCTCCAGTCTAAAAATAATGGAAGTTTTGGACAAAGGTGCAGTCCCAAGAAAACACCTTTAACCATGTTTTTACATACTAATATATATATATATAATATCAATAAACATATGAATATATTGAAATATTTTTCTAAATGAATCTATTATGTGATTTTCATGTTCCTAAACTAAATACTTTTAAAATTATTTATAGTCAAAGGTTTAAAAGTTTGACTTTGGTGTTTTCATTGCATTTGTCTACATAAATAGAATGCGGTGAGCATTACCTTAAATTGTCATTATCAATCATTCACAGTAAAAACCAGTTACGCCAACTTCGCCGAATTACACAGAGAAATTAGAAAGGGAAGTAAAAGAATGCGGTACAAGCTCATACCCGAGTGCAGGATAAAAAAAATGGTCGACATATGTACGAAGGAAATTTGGTTGCTCTTTGGCCTACCCAACAGAATCTTCAACCATGACCTCACCGTCGCTATCTGTATCATCCGCCGCCTCACTGCCTTCCTCAGTCTCGGCATCAGACATCACATCGTTTTTTCCAATGCCGCTTCCTGGGAGTTGCTTTCTGAAATCTGGATCAACAATTTCGATCATTGCACTAAGAACACGATGGTGACTGGTTATTTTGGTGATGACATGATCAATATTACTCTGGCTCCCAGCAGCCTGTCCATCAGAGTTCACCAAAGTATGCGCTGCTGCGCTCCCTGCACTTTCGTCTTGCTCCCCAGCGTGGTCTGCCTCCCCCAAGCTCCTAGGAGATTCATTCTCCCCATTGACAGATGGACATGTTTCCACAGCCCAGCTACCAGCTACTTCTGAGGCCAACAAATCAGCTGTTCGAATAGTTCTTGTCTGGGTGTCCTCATGTTTGCTCTCAGAACAGTCCACCTCAAGTTTTTCTTCGGAGAAGTGACCAATGCCATCTTTGAGAGTTAACGAGTGCTCCTTATTTCCTTGTGGTTGCTCTCCATCTTTGCAAATCAAGGCGGGCTCATCATTCTCTTGTGGTTGCACTTCATCGTCTAGCTGCATGGTATCACCTCCCATATCGCTAAATTTTTGAAGAGCTAAATTCTGATCATAGCCAATGTTACCAGCTTGGCTTTCTGTCTCAGGAACTTGCTCAGTATCTGTTGGCTCTGGCTCAGGAGCTGTAGCAGCAAGATCACCACCATGAGAATCAGACCTGAATCTCTCTGTTGGCATTTCTGGACTATTGCACTCTTGAGTGTTTCCCCCTTCAACTCTGGTAGCATCGTCCTGTTGCTCAGTCTCCTTGGAATCATCATCACTGGAACTTTGTTCACTTGCCTGGGTATTCTCTGTTGAAGCACCAGAAGCTTCCACTGTGTTTTTTGAGTAGTCTACTCTTGCACGGGCATCGTTGGCAGCTCCTGTTGCCAGTGGCACTTTATTCAAATCATCGCCCATGATAGTGTTCTCATAATTCTCTTCATCCTCCAGAGTTCTCTGCATAGCCTTAAGCTGTTCCTGTTGTTTTGCAAACAGAGAAGATATTTCCTCTGTAGTTGAATAGAAAGCACGCAGCTGTGTCTCCCTGCAGTAAGCAATGTATAGAACAAAAGAAAAGTTAAGCTGATATATAGTTTCACAAACTTGGGTTCACTATGAAGCTCTAAACATAGTTTCTTACCGTAAAATAATTCTCTCTCTTGCGCCTTGATACCTCTGTTTTTCGATTGATAGATCTCTAATCGTAGCAGCTATTTCAAGCTCAAGAGCTGAGACCTTTGCCCATGCTTCTTCCCGAGCAGCCTGCTAACAGAAGAACACAAATAATCAGCTTGTAAGTAAGCAAGAGCAATCCTCTATGCATGCGAAGACTAGGGCAATGAAACCATTAGTGGGACAGAAAGAACTTGAAATCTTTTTCTACCTTCTCGTTTTCAAGTTCTTTCTTCACTTTTCTCAGTTGGGTTTCCAGATTATCTGATTTCTGCCATTGCAAGGGGGGATAAAACGCGGAAAATACATTACATAAATTCAGAGAATGACAAATGAAACAAGTTGTACTTAAAACTCTTAACATGTGCACAACTGCAACCTTCTGGTTGTTGGCAGATACAAGCTGCTCATCTTGGAGTTGAGCTTCCAGCTCTCTTGCTTTTCTCTCTGATGTTACAAGGTTCTCTCGAGTGTCTTCCTGAATGCGCAGGCAAACGGGTAAAGGAATTGTAGTATGGAAAAGGAATGGAACTGTTGAAGTAAACAAGTAATTATAGCATACCAGCTTGGATCTCAATGTTTCCACAAGCAAACGAGTTTCCTTTTCTGATTCCTGAAAATAAAAGTAAAAGGTCAGTGCAATACATTATTTTCCAATTCCTGATCAATGCCTTGAATTGGAAAGAAAAGGTAAAACCTGAAGCTTGCTAATAACTTCTTTCTGTTCCTGTTGTTGTCTAAGGTAAACCTCGGCCTGTCTCTTGATTTCTTCTTGAGCTTCGGCATTCACTTTATGTAATGCAGACTTCAAGTCTTCTGCAGCCTTATCACGCTCTTCTCTTCGCAAATTTCTCTCCTCAGTTAGCTGCGCCTCAAGCTCGTGTATATTTGACTTCTGACTGAAAGGTTCAAGTGAGTGGAGATTGATGTTAAAATGGAATTTTTTTTCCATATGCTGAAATGGAGTAAATGACAATCCACAAGAAAATCTCACTTTTCTCCCCGGAATAAACTAAACTACTACATAAAATAAAACTTGGACATATCTTTGACGCATGAAATTCAGAGAATTTTGTACGAAACAGAACAATTCCTTTATTCCAAATAAGGTGTTTTACAGATTTTCAAATCCATGTACCCTTTAAGATTTAGAACCATCAAGTAAAGTAGCCAAACCTCCCAGGCCTCACAATTATGTTGTTAGATACTACAATATATGTGCTTTTATTTTGAAACGGTTGAAAATATACACATGGTTTTAGATGACCTTACGGATCATAAGTAAAAAATAAATTTTATTTTTTTATCCTTTTCCTCCAATTTTTGTAAGAATTTCCATCTTCAAAGATGAGCATGGAGCTTCTTAGACATCATGCTAATAACAATATATCTGGAGAATGAGAAGTTATGAATAAGTCCCTGTATTGCCATAAAGCATTAAATGAAAGAACTGAAAAGATAACCTCTGAATTATCTCATCGGCCTCAGCACGTGACTGCTTATATGCACTAAGCCTCTCATCCAGATCTTTTATCGAATTGTGTAACTCTGTATTTGATGTACTAAGTGAATCTATTTGTTTCTGCTTGTCCTCTAGTGTTTGCTGAAGAGATCTGGCTTGATCAAGATAAGAACTCGAGGTAATCTCTTTTAACTCCTTCAATTCCTACATCATCAAGTTTACAAAAGATTCAGATCTAGGAAAGGGAAATCACGAGGACATCTGACTTTAAAAACACAGGGGTGATTTAAAATAAAAGCAGCAGTACATTCACTTCTGGGAGAGGGACGGTATAAGGTTTACAGGGCATACATATTATTTTTCCTTGCAGCCCAGGTTAATTACTATTTAGATAGTTTGGCAACAATAGAAAAAAAAATCTTGTCATTATAATATGGAACACCACTAATTTAATAGACTGGAGAAACATTAGAAGTGGCAGTAGCATTGTGTCATGCAGTACAAGAGGAGCAACTCCCTTATCTTAGAAGACCCATAACATTGAGGTTCAAAACCACAAACAGACATGTGAAAAAGAGATAATGCAGAGAAGTAGATACCTTTTCATGCTGCACTTCAGATATTTTAATTTGAGTTCTCAAAGTCTCAATTGTGACAACATGTTCCTCAAGTTGTTCCCTGAGCTCCTGCACCAATTTTTGCCAATAAGGTTAAGAAATTGCATGGCGATAAAAACTAACATCTTGAAGGGGCCAACTTACAGCATTAGATTTTCCAAGTCTTCGAACATCATCTAGTGAAACAGGACCATCAGGGGAACCAATTCCAAGACCTTTTAGTCTCTTGCTTTCAGAACAGATCTCCTCTTTAAGGTCAAACAGAAATTGTGGTACATATATCATTACTTGTAATGTAGTTGGAAAACATAATCACCAAACCTTAAGGGAGGACATGTTCCCTCTTACCTGACTTCCTTTTAAGGATGTTAATTTCATTCTCTATGCAACTGGCAGCATTAACTTCACGGTAGACAAATGCATAAGAATTATCTGTAGATGAAACACATGGCATAAATGACCAGCAAAGTGCAATATTGATTATATATATATATAAACAACGATATGTATGCAACATAAAACAGGAAAACCACAGTAAATATAATCAAGTACATAGAGGTAAACTAGCAGGGGCAAGGGGCAGCAAAGCTCTAAAGAAAGTTGCAAGCCAATGAATATCATAATCTTTATAAGAACGGTAGAGTTAGATAAGAGAAATTTTGGAATAACTGCAGAATCTTACCATCATTTGGAGCTGAGACGAATGATATAATGTCCCCGTGATTAAGCTTGGTTGGAGGTGAAGTTTTCTTAATCTTTGTCCAGTTGATGAATGTTCCATTCGAGCTGCAGTGCTACAATAAGTTAATTTAAGAAAGGGAACTAATTATTGTGATATATGACAGAGATAACCAGAAGCACAAGAAACCTTGTGTCCTTGAGGTAAACGGGTACAGGCTCATTGCGGTTCAGCTCCCCTAACACAGTATCCCTATATATCTTGCAATGTTTCCCGCTGATCTGCTGCGAAGAAATCCTGAAGCTGGGTTCCTGAACAGCGCGGCCTAGGAAGTGCTCATCGGCGCTTAAAAGAATGTTCATTCCCTTCAGTTAATCAAAATGACTCCAATCAGCTAACTCAGTAATTTATGATTCAATATTTAATAATCAAATCTTTTTATCAAATGAACAAGCGATGAAACTAGAGAAGCCACTGGTTAAACAATAAATGCCGCCAAAAATCAAGTACATGAACATTGAATCCTGAGTACCAGAAGCAGTTCAAAAAGGAAACATTGGGGGTTTAGGGTTAGGGTTTAAGGGAGGGGACCTCAGGGCGGAGGCGAGCACTTTTGGAGATGGCAGTGAGGACAGCCCATACGCCATCCTCGGGGTTCTGGACGGGCTGGTCGGCGAACTTGCGCGCCACCGCTCGCATCTCCCCGGGGGAAACCGTGGCCTTGGGCGGGGTGGCCGCATTGCAGGAGGCCTCGTCCTTCGCCGCCGACTTCGGCGTCACAAGGACCTGGCTCGACGGGTCCGGCGCCGCCATTGTGGGCGGCGGCGGCGGCTAGGGGGAGGGGAGGGCGGGGACGCGGCCGGATTCGCGCGGTGGCGGATTTGGCGGGAGAGGAAGGGCGGGGATCGCGGGAAAAAGGAGGAGGATGGCGACGGGGCGGGTGGGAGTGGAGTTGGTGTTCGTCGTTGTGGGAGGGGCGTCGTGGAGTTGGAAGACGGAAGGGGATATAGGCTTTGAGATTCGCGTGCGGGGAAGATTAGGCTATCGTGGCCGTTATATTTAGGGGTTAATTAGATCCATGTCATTATAAATTTTATGGTTTGAATACATAACATTACAATTCAAATATTTATAACCATGCCATTGCCGTTCAATGTAATGCTAGTGATGTCACTCGAATACGTATTGTGCACATATGACACCAAAATGGCCCCATCCTCAACCTTTCTCATCCCCTCTCTCCTGGCTTCTTCCCTCACCCAACCCAGTTGAAGCAGCGACGACGATGGAGCGGCGGTGCAATACTCGCACCCCCACCTCGCCAGCAACTCTGGGGAGCGGCGACGGCCGTGCCAGGGGCAAATCTGGAGTGAGGAAGCTCGTCGTAGAAGAGAGGAGAGGCTGCCGGCGAGGGACCTCGCGCTCCACCCCGCAAACCGCCACCTCCGCAAACCCGCCGGAGAGGCCGCAGGCGATCGACGTTGAACGGTCTAGAGGAGGGTGAATAGACGCGACCAGTAAAAATCCCTGAAAAACACTCGCAGCGGAAGTTATTACCTCCGGACTATCCGGTCAAATTGTCCAGACAGTCCGGTGTCTGGACACTCCGGCAGAATGTGTGGATGCTCTGGACCTAGAGACACGAAATTCCTCGAAGGGAATTTTCAGATAAACCAGAGTGCAAACAAAGAGCAATACAGAAAGGAGACAAAAGACACGGCGATTTTTTATCGTGGTTCGGGCCCGAAGACCTTACTCCACGTTGAGGCGCTCGGGAGGGCGAGATCGAACGATCTCAAACCTCACCCAGCTATCTCCCACAAGTTGGCCTCGATCTCCAAGAAGCTTTCGGACTAGCTACTCCCCGGACGATCCCATAATCAAGTCCTAGTCCTAGCCCCTAGTAGCCTCCTTGCTCTATCAATTCCTACTTTTAGGAGATAGCAAGGTTTTCACTCACTTACCTTATTAGGGAAAGGAAATCCCATACAAACTTCTCCCGGACAAACCACAAGTCGAACGGTGCACCGGGCGACGTCTAGCCGTCTAGGAGATGAAATCTCCAAGAGTAACAAATCAACCAAGTTAGATCTTGCCCAAACTCCAAGTGCTCTTCAAGGATCAAATCCAAACACACTCTCACAACTCACCGACCTTCTCACTTAGATCAAACCTAAGCCTAAGTGAGAAGAAATAAGTGCTCTAGAGTCCTTGGAGTGGTAGAAAATGATTGTGGCAGCCAACCTAGCTTAGTGGGAGAGGATGGACTTAAATAGCCCACACACCTACCCACTAGCCATTGGTAAAGGTGGTCCGGACACTATGGACCTTTTGTTCGGACACTCCGGACCAACTAGCCATTGCACGTGGCGTGTAACGGTGACGTCCGCTAGCCGTTTGAACGGTGGTCCCCCTGTCAAATAGTGCCGGATGGTCCGGACAGCCCATATCCGGACACTCCGGCACAAAGTGCCGGACAGTCCGGATCTACTGTCTCGACCCAAATGTGCAAGTGCTTGTGCAGTACAAGTGTTTCTCTCAAACACTAGTCTAGACCTGATCCTTTTAGAGCATTTAGAGTTTGTTCACAGATCTAGTCAAGCCGATCCCCTTGATAGTACGGCTTTTCATACGACTCAAAAATAAATACATCCTATTTCTACTCATTTGAGCCGCTTCGCCGTCCCAATCCACTTCATGGTTAATTTAGCATTATTAGGGGTCACTTGTCTTCTTGCTTCGCTTCATAACTCATTAACAATCGTTAGTCCCTTAATTATGTTGTCAATTATCACCAAAACCCACTAGGGGTGGATTAGTGCACTTTCAGACGTAGTCGCGTAGCCATCCCCACAAACCCGCCGCCTCCGCGAGCGCCTCGCCGGGGGCCATCGGCGCCGGCGCGGCCCCGGCAGTCGAGTAGCCATCCCCACAAACCCGCCGCCTTGCCGTCGGTGGCCTCTCCTCTCCCTCGTCGGCGGCCTCTCCTCTCCCCGCGCCGCCGTCGAGCTTCGTTGGCTAGGAGCACGCCGCCGTCAAGCTTCGTCGTTCGGGCGCGCGCCGCCGCGCTCAGGCCCGTCGTCCCGTTGGCTAGGCTCCAGATCCGGCGAGGCCACGGCCATCCCTCTCTTTCTCGTGTCCGGCGTCGGCAAGCGGCGCACGGAGGGAGCGGCTGACCTCCTCTCCGCCCATTCCTTCCCTCTTCGTCATCATCTTTGCCTCGCTCCGCTGCCTCATCGTCTCCTCTCCCTCGCCGGCATCCTCTCCTCTCTCCACACCGCCGTCGAGCTTTGTTGGCCGGGAGCCGAGAGCCATCGGCGCCGCCGACTTGGCTGCCGCGGTGGTGGGCCCGGCTGTCAACTTGGTTGTCGCGGCGGTGGGCCGCGCGATGTGGGAGATGACGGCCTCAATCTGCTAGAGAGAGAAACGGCGGCGGAGGCGGAGTGACAGTAGGGCGGCAGCGTTGGCGTTGCACGGGGTCGATCAGGGCACAGATCCAACGGAGAGCCGCCATCCCCGACCCCCTTCCTTCCTCGCGCTGGCATGGTGGGCGGCGATCGGCCAGTGCGTCAAGCTCACCGTGCACTGGGAAGATGAAAAGAAGGACCGAAGGGTATTTTAGTCCCAAGAAAAATTTGAACTGCTTCGAAGAGGTAAGTAGTAGCATACTCTAACATTTACAAATTTAAATGGCATCATTATAAATAGATGAATACCAATGGCATGTATCAAAACCGCAAAATTTATAATGGTATGGATCTAATTAACCGTATATTTAGCTATCTATCCATAACAAAAATACCCTTATATTTTGTACTCCCTCTTCCTTAAATATTTGACACCATTGACTTTTTAACATATGTTTGACCGTTTGTCTTATTTAATTTTTTTTAAATATATAAAACTATATGCATGCATAAAAGTATACTTAACAATGAATCAAATGATAAAAAAGAATTAATAATTATGCAATTTTTTTAATAAGACGAACAATCAAATATTTATAAAAAAGTCAATGGCGTCAAATATTTAGGCAATGAGGGAGTAAAAACACCAAAAAACGACCAAAACTTTAGCAAAACAAACTTCGTCGTCATCATTGTCGGCCCTGGTGTGGCCTAGAGATGGTAACGGGGACCGTTCCCGGACTCTCCGTGAGAAATTCTTCTATTAGGTGATGGTGATGTTGTAATTTATAATTCATGGGGATTGAAATGGAGGAAAACTCACCACCGTTGGGTTTGACGGAGGCAGGGATGACCCTACACCCTCCATACATGCCCCCACGGAGACCCGCATATATACAGACTGCAAGCAAGTCCAGTGCAAATAAGTGCCTTTCATCCGACAAAATAAAGACCTAATAGCTTGAGTATTAAACAACCCTAACCACCCTGGTCTACTCCATCCCTTACCCCACCTCCTTAGCCGCCGCACCCAAAACTCGTCGTATCGAGCATCACCACTTCGCCTCCCATCGTCCAATATACCGTAGATCGGGAACGGAGATGGAGGCTCCACGGGTTTTTTTAACCCGCACGGAGACGGTGATGCGAAAAATTGATCCCGTCATATTTCATGGGGATGGTAATAGAGGAATTTAACCTTTACGGAGGCGGGGATGAGAAGGCAACCTCTGATGGGTGTTCCCCGTTGCCATCTCTAGTGTGGCCTGACCATGCGCGATTCAGCAGCGATGGCATGACGATGGTTATCTGCGATTACAAATGTGTGAAGTGCCTGGGAAGGGAGCGCTCCCTGATTTTTTGCCGGCGTGGATGGCTTCGTTGCTGGCCGCTTGTCCGCTGCTCATTGCCTGCGCCTGTTCCCGCGCTTGCGCGCCAGCCCACACTCCTTTTTTCGCTCGCGGCAGCCGGCCTGGCGTGGGAGTGGTTGGCTGCACGCTGGAGTACCAAATATTTTAGTTTTCTTCACCGGTGTACAATCATGCTGCTCTGTACTAATGATTATTGGTAATGGTACGTTTTCCCAATTCATTCTGCATTTCGGCTGCGTTCGTTTGCTAAACAGTAGGAGCAACTCAGCCCAGCCCAGTGAATCGCTACAGTAATTGACGCACGCAAAACGATAAATGGTATTAGCACGTGATTAATTGAGTATTAACGATTTTAAACTTGAAAAATGGATTAATTTGAATTTTTTAAACAACTTTCATGTAGAATTTTTTTTAAAAAACATAAGGTTTAGCAACTCGTTTTGCATGCGTACGTCACTGTAGCATCTTCACTGTGAGTTTTAGGGGGGCACCGTTTTTTTCCTCAACTACCGAACGCAGCCGAAGGTTGGCAGAATCTTTAGATGTGGATGAATCACTGAATACTAATGTTTGGCTCGTCTGAGGCTTGATTCGAGCTCGGCTCGAGCTCCAACCGAGCCGACCTGAGCCTATGACC
>CM002481.1:1438854-1492100 GCA_000325765.3 Leersia perrieri
TCTCAGGACCTCAGATAAACGGTTTTGATAAGTTTAGGTCAAATATTTTCAGTATTGTGGTTTAGGGATGATTTTGAAACTTGATGTAAAGTTGAGGGACATACAATGAACTTATTCCTGTAGTGGTGCGTGTGTTGTGCTGGCCCAAGGCCTGTCTAGGGTTTTGTGTGTGTGGGGGGGTTGGATCCCGTTGATCTATGGAATGTCGAATTTCTACTTCATCAGGTAAGTATGCAAGCACGTCGGTCCATGATGATACGGTTCCGACGAATCATTGCCGACAGAAAGGCACGCTGGAGCTCCAAACCCCAACAAACTTTCTCATTCGGTCATGCCTACCACCTAAGGCCTCGTCTAGTTCGCGGAAAGGTCACATCAGACGTTTAACCAGATGTCAGATGTCAGGAGGTGTTTTTGGACACAAATAAAAAAACTAATTTTATAGCTAGCCTGGAAACCGGGAGACGAATTTTTTGAGTCTAATTAAGCCATCATTAGCATATGTGGGATACTTTAGCACTTATGGCTAATCATGGCTCAAAAGATTCGTCTCGTCGTTTACAGTCTAACGGTACAATTAATTTTATTTTTTATCTATATTTAATGCTTAATGCATATGTCCAAAGATTCGATGTGATGTTTTTGAGTGAAAATTTTTAGAAACTAAACAGGGCTAAATGCATCTTTTCCTTCCTCTTGGTCCAATCAGTGGACATTGGCATTCTGGCATCAGGCATGGCGCACCTACAGATTAATCCTCCGCTTGGGCCGGCGGATGATACAAAGAGTACGTCGCCATGCTGATCTGTTTGCCACTTTGCCACTGACACTTGAATATATACTGCCCCTACTAGGCTTTGCTAGTAATAGATCTTGCGTACAGAATGCAGCAGTATGGTGGTAGTAGTAGTCCTAGCACCGTACCAGCCCGACGGACGACGGGACGAGCAGTGAATACGCTCATTATGTATCCGTGTTGTACCCATGGCTCTCCTCTTAGTACTACGGACGCAACGGGAAACGGGCGCGGGTTGGTGTCGCACCACGTCGCGGCCGCGCCGACGCGAAACAGCGCCACGAATCGCCAGGCCGTTGACGTGAACAGCGCGCGTGAGTCGTGACAGCCACCGCCGCCGCGAAGCGGGCGAAGAAGAGAGTTTCCCTTCCCTCCCCCGCCCGCGGGCGTCCATACCGTACCCCACCCAGCATGCGCCCTCGCATCGCACTTCCCTGCTGCCCACGCCCACCAACCCACACCGTGCCGTGCCCCGGCGTTTCGCTCCGCTCCGCTGCCCTCGCGGGTTTGGGGTTGGGTTTGGGTTTGACCGCGCGTTTCCCGTAGATTTCACAGGTTTTCACGGGTAAACGCCGCGCGCGCCACGCACCAAACATTCACCGGTCACCACCTCCCTCCCGGCTCCCGACCCCAAGCGCCCGAACGCCAACGTGGTCTCTGTCTCTCATTAACGCACGCCACCCACCGCCACCTACTCGCACGATTCGCCACTCTTTTTATTCGGCGCGCCTCGTCTTCTTCGCTGTGAGCGACTCCGATGACTACGACGGGAGTGTGCTAGTCTCGTCGCCATCGCCAATGCATGCCGTCGCATTGGCCCGGCTCCTGCTGCTGCTCTCGCGATGAGGCGGAGTCGCTCTCCGGCGGCCGTTCTGGCGGCCGTGCTCCTCCTGCTGCTGCATTGGGTGGTTGCGGGTGTGGACGCGGCGACGGCGGCGGAGAAGGGGATACTACTGGAGTTCAAGGCGGCGGTGACCGACCCGAACGGCGCGCTCGCGTCGTGGACGGCGGGGGGCGATGCTTGTGACTTCGCCGGAGTCACCTGCGACGCGTCGTCCCGCACCGTGCAGCGGCTGCGGCTGCACGGCGTGGGGATCGCGGGTCGGATCACGCCGTCGCTGGCGAGTCTGCCGGCGCTGGAGTCGGTCTCCCTCTTCGGGAACGCACTCACCGGCGGAATCCCCTCCAGTTTCGCCGCGCTGGCGCCCACGCTGCACAAGCTCAACCTCAGCCGCAACTCCCTCTCCGGCGAGATCCCGCCGTTCCTCGGCGCGTTCCCCTGGCTCCGCCTGCTCGACCTCTCCTACAACGCCTTCTCCGGCGAGATCCCCTCCTCGCTCTTCTCCCCCTGCCTCCGCCTCCGCTACGTCTCCCTCGCGCACAACGCGCTCACGGGGCCCGTCCCGACCGGCATTGCCAACTGCTCGCGCCTCGCCGGGTTCGATTTCTCCTACAATCGCCTCTCCGGCGAGCTCCCCGACCAGCTCTGCGCGCCGCCGGAGATTAATTACATCTCCGTCCGGAGCAACTCGCTCTCCGGGGACATTGCCGGGAAGCTGAGCGCTTGCCGGAGCATCGACCTGCTCGACGTGGGGAGCAACCATTTTACCGGAGAACCACCTTTCGGTCTTCTTGGCTTGGTGAACATCACCTACTTCAATGTCTCCTCCAATGCATTCGATGGTGGAATCCCCAACATTGCAACGTGTGGCAGCAAGTTCTCCTACTTTGATGCCTCCGGAAACCGGCTCACTGGGCCGGTGCCGGAGAGCGTGGCCAATTGCCGCAGCCTGAGGGTTTTGGATTTGGGGGTAAATGCTCTTGCTGGAGATATACCAGCAAGTCTTGGGAAATTGAGGTCGCTTTCAGTGCTCAGGCTCGCAGGCAATGCAGGCGTTTCTGGTTCAATTCCCCCTGAGCTTGGAGGAACTGAGATGCTTGTCACACTTGACCTTTCTGGCCTCGCTCTCGTCGGAGAAATTCCGGGGTCTCTGAGCCAATGCCAGTTCTTGCTTGAGCTGTGAGTGTCTGTTAACTACTAACTCAGTGCAGTCTTTGTTTGTGTATGACTTATGACAGTGTTTGTATGTACTGACAGACTATATTGAACTACTGCAGGAACTTGTCTGGCAACCAATTGCAAGGAGTAATCCCGGACACGCTTAACAACTTGACTTACCTCAAGATGCTCGATCTTCACATGAACCGTCTTGTAGGGGGCATTCCAGTGACACTAGCACAGCTCACAAACATTGATCTTCTAGACCTCTCACAGAACCAATTGACTGGACCAATTCCTTCAGAGCTTGGGAACCTATCTAACCTGACCCATTTCAATGTGTCCTACAATGGACTCTCTGGTATCATCCCTGACACTCCAGTTCTGCAGAATTTTGGTCCCTCTGCCTTCATGGGCAACCCATTACTATGTGGCCGGCCACTGAACAATCTGTGTGGGGAAAACCGAAGATCAAAGCGGTTGGCTGTGTCCGTCATAATTGTCATAGTCGCTGCCGCTCTTATACTTATTGGAGTTTGCATTGTTTGCGCTATGAACATTAAGGCTTACATGAGGAGGAGTAAAGAGGAGCAAGAGGGGAAGGAGGAAGACGAGGTGCTGGTGTCCGAGAGCACACCGATGCTTGCTTCTCCTGGAAGATCAGGCTCAAATGCCATCATTGGAAAGTTGGTGCTTTTCAGCAAGAGCTTGCCTTCAAGGTATGAAGATTGGGAGGCAGGAACTAAGGCACTGCTTGACAAAGACTGCCTTGTTGGCGGTGGGTCAGTCGGTACAGTTTACAAGGCCACCTTTGAGAATGGTTTATCCATTGCTGTGAAGAAATTGGAAACATTGGGAAGAGTGAGAAGCCAGGATGAGTTTGAGCAGGAGATGGGCCAGCTTGGTAACCTTAGCCACCCCAATCTTGTTGCTTTTCAGGGTTATTACTGGTCATCGTCAACACAGTTGATTCTGTCAGAGTTTATGGTTAACGGGAGCTTGTATGATCACCTTCACGGGAGTCCGCAAACATTTTCCGGAAGCAGTAGTGGAGTCGGTCTCTCCTGGGAACAGAGGTTCAAGGTTGCACTCGGAACAGCACGTGCACTTGCGTACCTTCACCATGACTGCCGACCACAAGTCCTGCATCTCAATATCAAGTCCTCCAACATAATGTTAGATAAAGACTTTGAGGCTAAGTTGTCTGATTATGGATTTGGAAAGTTGTTGCCCATACTAGGTAGCTATGAATTGAGTAGATTGCATGCTGCCATTGGGTACATTGCCCCGGAGTTAGCATTTCCAAGCTTGAGATATAGTGATAAGAGTGATGTATTTAGCTTTGGTGTGGTGTTGCTTGAGATTGTGACAGGGAGGAAACCAGTGGACAGCCCTGGGGTGGCGACAGCAGTGGTTCTGCGTGATTATGTCAGAGCAATACTGGAGGATGGGACTGTGTCGGACTGCTTTGATCGGAGCATGAGGGGATTTGTTGAGGCTGAATTAATCCAAGTTCTCAAATTAGGTCTGGTATGCACTTCAAACACGCCATCTGGCCGACCAACCATGGCAGAAGTGGTGCAGTACCTGGAATCTGTTAGAACTAATTCATGATCTTCTGACATCATGGTACAGTAGCAGCATAGGATGTTAAAACAGGGAAAATGTTTTCTGGTTTTTGAACAGATGATCACATTGTTTTAATTCTTTATTGTATCCCCAGTTACATTTGTAAAATGTAGATTTGCAGCTGAATAAGTGGTTGTTTTGGTCAAATTACCAAACCCTGTGAGAATTTATCTCTGTTTTTTTTTGTGCTCCCTAGACCCTCTCTCTTTCTTACTATGGGAAATGGAAATGTAAGATCAACCACTCTGAAAGTCTGAATTGAGTACCTCCTTTTGCATGTGTGAGCTAAAGAGGAGTTAGTAGTTGGTACTACTCCATACAGTCTAATTGTTTGTCAAGCTTGCAGGGTAGCAAAGGATCAGTTGAACAAGATCATTGTGGTGCAGGAGCAGCTCATCTAAACCACCTTTTTTCTCCTACTTATATCAGAAGTGCCTGAAAGATCCACAACAGCTCAAATTTCATTCTAAAACCAGTGAAACCACACATCCCAAATGGATGAGCTTGAACTGCCTGAATTCAACCCGAGGGAGCGCGTCAAGCAGCAGATTTCAGTCCCATTTCTCTGGGAGGTGAAGCCTGGAGCGCCAAAAAAGGACTGGAACATTTCCAATCCAGTGCCATCAGCCATCTCATGCCCATCTCCGGCGAAGCTTGTCGTCAGTGTGCCATTCCAGTGGGAAGAAAAGCCCGGGAAGCCTCTCCAGGAGGCATCTCCTTTTCATCCGCTGTTTGATCATAGTGACTTTTCTGTATCTCCGCAGTCGCTAAACCCATTCTTGGCTGAAAGTGAGGAAGAATATTCTCTAGGGTTTGATCTGGAAGCTTTTGGTTTTCCAGACAGCAAGGAAGCATCCGGAACTGCAGGATGCACAGGTGGTTCAAGTCGCCATGGCACATGGTACTCATTTTCAGAAACAGAAGCTTACAGCAACTCTAGTGGAGACACTTTAGCTCAAGATTTTCAATTCCCCCGGGCACCATCAGAGAAAAGTTGGGAGGTAGCTAACGACGAGAATCCATGGAGTCCTCCGAGGAGTGCATTTACACTGGAGGAGCTTATGATGCTTAGCCGCAAATTGGGCTGTGCACAAGGGATGCCAGTTGATATCAGGAAGAAGACCCTCTCCCTCTCATCAACGGTAACATCTCTGAACTTTATATTGAGTTTTGTTTCTTGTGTAGTACAACAGTAAAAACTTTTCATTCAGAAAACAGAATGATTGATAACATTGCAATGCTGAATTTGTAAACATAAGAACTGCCATTCTTGTATTCCCCCCAAAAAAACAACTGACATTCTTCTTGGCTACTTCGGGCTTGTTAGTATCCCTCGTTTAAAAAGCGCATACGCACACAAAAAAAAAGTCATATCACTGCAGCTTCCATCATAATTTATATCCTTACGAGAATGGGACCATGCATCTACATTTGCCGTTAAGGAGTCCCACGGGCGCATTACCTGATTGGCACTGGGAGTTTTTTATACTGTGCAAATTGCATATGATACAGACACCCCAACTGCTCCCGTTAATAACTGTACTTTGTCCCTCCTCTTGCTCTGCTGTTTCAGGAACTCATCAAGAAGTTTTTAATTGTGTGTTCTTAGCTGCAAGGCACCATGGCTGGGTCACATGGACGAACTGTACTATGTGCATGTGAGACTCCATAATTGAGCAAGTTTAGCAAGATGTGGTTTGTTCCAAGTGTAAATGCCTATCTGTCTGTGTTGTACTGCCGTGTGGCGAAACCTGTGAGCTATTTCTTATTGTGTTCAGCGAGAAACGCTGAACTTTTTTTTTAAAAAAAAAAAGACTCAGTTTCTGTAATTCCAGAGCAAGCACTTGAAGTGGAATGCAAGGTTTTATACAATACACTGAAGCTATTTTTCTGGTTTGTACTGATTACCTTTTTTAGCACTGGAACTGGAAGTGAAATCAGTAAGTTTTCACATGAGCAAGTGAAACAACTATTGTGGGCTTCTGGCCTGTGCTCTTATGCACACAAAAATAAATAATTATATTTTTGCTAAAAGAGTAAAAATTATTGAGAAAAAAAACGCTAGAAGGAGGGCTCGAACCTCCGACCTTATGGTTAACAGCCATACGCTCTAACCAACTGAGCTATTCCAGCTTACCGACGACTATAAACATAAACAGTACAACTTCAAATACATAGAGTTGACATCAACAGAGCAACAAAAGGCCGACGAGCACGTGAGCATGTGCGTCCCACGGCCGCTGAGACAAGATGCACCAGCACCACAAAGCGTCAAATGTCAGCACCTCGGCCAGATCTTCTCCAGCTAGCTTGGTCAGAGTTTCTCTTTAATAATTGCAGCACCAACTTGTTTACGATCCACACTACGAGCCAGCACAGCCAACACCCACATAGCAGACGCACCGTAAGTTTCTGCAAAAATACTTTGTCCAGGTCCTATCCTCACAATCATGTGGATACCAAAAAAAGCCAAGAGCTACAGGACGATTCTGACAAGCTGTTTTCTCCAGAAAATAATGTTCATCACACATAAAGGCAAGAGAGGAGAATTAACCATCACGGAGGATAATGCTAAGAGAATGTTGTATTGTTGTGACAAAACGTTCGTCGATAAGACAAGAACAGAGCAAGTCACCTGGCAGCTCATATGCATCGGAATATATAACATATATTTCCCAGTCTTCTGATGGGGAAAGAGTACATATCACTCGCTCGGAATATCCGAGAGCAACAGACCAAAAATCCTAGCTAACTCCTAGGTTGAGTACTTGAGTTGGCAAGAATGATACAAAACCAAGGCTCAGGGCCTTACCGTGTATAAAGAATAGGCTACGCTGACAACATGTACAGTATTTACAACTCAATTTTTGAACTTAAATGCTATACGAACAGATCCTCGTCCTGTCAAACTGTTGTCTTTAGTGTATTGCCGCAAAAAGAGATGATGAAATTGTCTGCCCAATGCTCCACGGCATGTGCAAAGAGTTAATGCACAGATAAATCACTGTCAGTAAAATGAATGTCTGTGTCTTTGTAATGTTAGAGTGATCTGTTGTAGGCTTCAAGCATGGTTGCTTTATCCTGCAAAGGCAACTGAAATATGGTCAGATATGTTCGTTAAAAAAAAAGGTCAGATATGGAATTAGAATGAATACAAGAGTCCTTGAGCATTTAGCATTACTACTGAAATATTAAAAATCTTCTGACGGATATAGCAATCATTCCAACATCCTGGTTTTCATCAATAAACAACAAACACTTCTAATCTCTACTTTTCAAGCAAAGAAAGAAGAAGAAATATCGACCATCTCAGAAGGTGGCAAACTTAACTCACGCAGAAAAGGAAGTTGATTCATTTAGTAATCTGTGAACGATGATCCAATAATACAACTTGCAACCATAAGCAAAGAAGCTAAGAAAGCACACCTCATTCTGCATACTGCTTTCCAAGGGGAACCATCGCATAAGGATTCCAAGGTGCATTACCACAGGAATTAGTTTAAAAATGAGAGGAGTTGTTACCTACAGAAAGAAACAAAAAGAAGTAGCTTTTGAGTGTGCATCAAACAACTAATCTCCACATCCAGACAAAAGGAACTTACCAAGCTAAGTGCAGTTGTTCCCAGTAATAATAGATACATTTTCCCCTGAAAAACAAAATTTCCGTAAGAAATTTGCATCAAGTATGTATTGCAACACAGAGTGGCTAAATCCTTAGCATAAAAGGGTAAAAGAGAATTCATGAATGAATTGAGAATAATTCACCCCAACAAGATGAAGATGTGAAGCACGGCTAAGAAGCACAAATGCAAACTCTCCTATCTGTGCTAATGATAGCCCAACCTGTGAGAATTTACATCATTATTAGCTTGTTGCAGAACGCTGATGAAACCATCAAGTAAGTGATACTTACAACAAAAGCTGTTCTGATGCTGTATCCAAAAGCTTTAACCACAACTGTTACAACTATGCCCTTCACTATTATAACCAGTATGACAGCTGCAAGTAAAATGTCGACATGATTCCACAAGAACTTGACATGTATGAGCATGCCGATGCTTGCAAGGAAGAGTGCTGCAAATAAGTTACGTATCGGTTCCACCTTGAACCAAAACAAAGAAATTGCATGTTAGAGAGTTAATTCAGTTGGGACAAAATGTCCTGAATTAGTTAAACAAAGTAAAAGGGAAGAAACTTCCACCAGTTCATATATAAGCAAGCTGGTATACAGAGCATCCAAATTGGTCTAAAGTATATTCTTAAATAAATAGAAAAAATGATAAAAGGAAAAGATCTGACACCCAAGTCGAATACTTGACTAAAAAGAATCAAGTCAAAACAGCAAGTAGCACAATACCTGCTCCAAAGTATGATGAGCAAAATCCGTGGTTGAGATCATAACACCAGCAAGAAATGAGCCTAGTTCAAGACTCAATCCAAGATAATCACTGCACTGAAAAGGAGAAAAGAGACAATATTACTCAATCTACAGTAACGATGTTGCATGTTTAAGATTGCTGATCCAAGTAAACTTAATAATAGTAATAAAACTAATTTGATACCAAAAGCAGTCCCTATACAACCAGTTATCCATCAGGTCTGAGATAGTAGCATGGGTTTCTCTCCTTAACTATTCCATGTATCACAAATTAGATAGTTTGTGAAGATTACCAAGTACTCATGCGGCAAACAATGAGATTATTGTTTAATGTCAACCATTATTTTTCCAGTTGTCGATGACAAATATAAAATTGGACCATCCTGATTAGGTCTAAGAGGAGTTTTGGCTGGGACTGGATTGCAGTGCAAACCCACCAGGCAGGCCAGCCTGACCAGTGAAAGGCAGCAGATTTTTCTGTGCCTGGCCTGAGAAAATTCTCAGGTCCAGTTCCAAATGTTACAATAGCAAGCATTCTAAGTATAACATTTATTATCAATGATAAAACACAACTTCCTCTGTTCCCATTTACTTCATTACTTGTCAGCTTTGACTGGTGGTGTTTCAATATTGACATTTAATAACTTCCAAATTGTTAGACTTTGGTGAACCGAAAATGTATGGCTACATTTAAAGTGCACATATATCAACAATATGCTATTTTTTGAATATTTGCAAGTTTATTGTTATAATAAGAGTGGTCAAAGCCATGCTCATGTTAGAATGTGATTTAGGCAATGAAGTTGAATAACCTTACCCAGGCTAGTAACAAGCAGAAAGCAACAGAAGCCAACTGATAGAGTTCATTTGTCTGCATATAAACGATAGATTAACAGGTGATGGGAAACAACAAAGAAAATGTAACATATTAAAAACAAAAGTATTGATTACGATGTGATGGAACATAAATCATTAATTAACCAACTCCAGCCTTGCTGACAAATCTAGTTACAGCTACAATCCATAGGACATGATTGATAATCACCCATTCAAGTTCCACTTGGAAAAAAACAAACAACATAAAAGCTCCAATACCACAAAAGAGTATATACCACTTAAACATGATCTGAGGACCTTAAAAATCATACAGATCCAAACACAATCACAGAGCAAAAACCAAAACCAAATAAGGAACAACAGAAATAACATGGGACTCAAAATTTTCTACTCATCTACTGAATGTTAGCTCAGCCACGGCACTGGAGTATCTGAAACTGTCATAGGGTGGGGCTTTGGGACCAAAAGCCAGTGGGTCACTCGTGTTATTTTTCAACTTAAATGGTACTGAGAATGAGCTTCCCATGCATGGACATGTATAAATGGTAAAATGCATGAGAGATAGAGATGCACTCGGAAATTAGATACATGAGCAAGAATCTATAGAGATGAATGCAAAAACAATAACAGGAAAAAAAAAAGTAACAAGCTAATTCATCTAACCTGCGAGGATAGCTGAATCATCAGTTTCAAGAATCGAGGAATAAATGACCAAGTCAGCATATATGCAACAGCTATAAATATGGATAATACAAGCAGCCTGCACATTAGAGACATTTGAAAGGTTACTCATGAACCAAAGTTACCAAACAAGCACTAAAACATAGGCATGCAGCGGTATGATAATATAATTTAGATTTCATTTTAACCTAGCTATTCTCGTAATAGCCTTACAGTTTAGCCATTGACATCATTCCTCCAAAAATGCCACTAGCACCACCCAGAACTGGAAGGAGAGCAAATAGCAGTCCAACAGCACAATCCTGGCATAAAAGAAATACAATAGGATCTTCAAGACTTGATTAAGAGAAGTCATACAAAACTAGTTCACAGTGCATGTTTTCTATCTTTCATTCAAAAAGAAAACCCTGCTTCCCAGAAGTTCTAAGTACTTGGCATCATGTTCTATTCTTTTTATTACTAAAAGGAATGAAAGTAAAAAAAAACAGCTTGAGATTTTGTGAGTTGGTGCCTATAATAGAGGTGCAACCCAGAGAGAACAGACAGATCATCTTCACATAGTACACAACAAGTTAGCAACATAAACTCACTTATTCCAAGTAATTGGGAGGAGCATACCAACAAGTAACATACGGCTAAATATAGCTATTACACACATAGATTCAACTGTTTTGTAACAGAAGCTCCAACCTTGCTTGCTACTATTAGTTAAAAATCTCTATTTATTAAGATGCTTTCTAACATAGATTGCAGTTCTTTTTTATTCCATTATTACATATCATTTTCACTAATGAAAAGCTATGCAAGTGTAAGAATAGAAAGAATCCAAACCTGAAGAATAAGTGTACCAATTGTAACTTGACCATGAAGTGCATTGGTGCTACCTTTCTCCACTAGAAACTTGGAAACCTGCGAAGGTTGCAACCAGTATTAGAATCTTCATTATACATTATTATAGTCAATAACATATAAATGCATTCACCAGCCACTCAATCATTTAGTTGGGTTAAGCCCACAATTGAACCACCTTTGCCCTCCAATCTCCAGGTCAAATGAAAATTGATCCCAAAAGGTAGAGGCAAATTGTCTAAGTATTGATGTTGAATAATAGCCATCTTGAACAAATTAATTACCACTGCAGTAGATGACATTGATAAGAAAGCACCAACAAATACTCCCTCCGATGATTTGGCACCACACAACTGGAATAATTGCACAAAGGTATATAAGTAATTTTCTATTAAAAGAAAGTATATGATGAAACAAAGACAACGAAAAAAATGGATGAGCAGTAAAAAAAAATTAATACCGCAGCAGTTAGGCCACACAAGAACATGAACAGAACAATCTGCAGTAGACCACCAATTACAGCAACAGGCCCAACCACTTTCAACTGATGAATGAAAGACAATGTCAGGAAACCTTTGACACATCATGTAGTTTCACAATCATGTTTGAGAATCGAGAACATCGGGTAAAAGACGATAGCAATAACATTCTAGATTACCTTTGTCAGTGAAAATTCAAGGCCAAGAGCAAATAGAAGAAACACCACACCAAACTGTGCAAATGTCTCCACCTGCAGTTGAACAAGATAGTTCATATCATGATAAATGCAGGGGTTCAGTTAAGTAGCACAGCTTAGAGGACGGCATGACATTACTCTTGTGATGTCATTACCACTTTGGACAATACTTCATGTAGCAATATCGTCATGTATTGTAAATAAACAGAGGAATAGGTATGGAACATGTTTCACTTAAATTAACCAAATTATGATCGCTGCACACACAAAATATGTTGATTGAAATGTTTATGTCAACTGTTTTTGGTAGAGATGCTCTACAAAAGATATTGCTTTAACAAAACTACATCGAAGAAAGTGAAATGAGATCAGAAGATGGAGAAAATAAATTAACAAGAAGAAGATAGAAGAGTGGCACATAAGCTACAGTAGTCAATTTGTCATGTTACCTGAACCATTTCGCTGATGAAGTTCAAGCCTCCAGGTCCAACAAGAGAACCAGCAAGTAGATAGCCAACAATAACCTGGAAAAGAACAACAGATCATGCTTACAGATTACTGAGGTGAACATCTTTTAGCACTAAAGTACTAAGTATCTCAAATCCACTCACCGGCTGCCCCAAACAAGAGAATATGATGCCACCAGCAGTAGCTGAAACAATTATAACCACTAGATCTTTAATCAATCTGCAATTCCAGATTTGCATACAATAGATTATGAGCCAGCAGCACATTACAAATGGCACGCACATGTTAAGGGATGAAAGAAAACTAACCTTAGATCTAGTTGAAGTGTTGGATACTTTGTTTTACGATTTGACATAACAAAAACATTATCCTGCACAAAGTCACTGTTAACGATAACCAGAACAATCAGTGTGTAAAGAAAGGCCTAGTTATTAATTTCATCTACATTTAACATACCTCCTTGTCTATTACAGTTTCCAAGTCATCAGAATTCTCATTCTGACCTCCAAACATGTCACCTATTTGAAAAGGTTTTGAAGAACTGCACAAGAACCACCGCTAAAGTTAGATTTAGATGGTAGGATGATAAACAAAGAGCAACACTATGTTGTTAATAGGCAGTTTTGTTTATATCGCACACATACTTTGCCTGCTGTGAATCATTCTTCTTCTTGTCATGTGTAATGACAGCTACTGTTTCCAGAACAGCCTGTACCAATAAAAAAATGATTTTCAGCATACCTTTGACATAAACATCCTCAGAGTCAAGATGAAATTTTATGTAAATTGAATAGCAATTTCATGTGAAACGTGTGGTAGGCAGCTTCTTTCCTCAGTGTCAAAAGTAAATAGTAAGAGCATACTTGAGGATATTAGTAACTTGACACAAAACATGGAGCCATAGCAAACTAACATAAGAGGGGACCCACATACAAACAACAAAAAGTGTATCTTGGCTCTTGGCAATGATCAACCTTATACTTGTGATCTTTGGCGAACATAACCTTCTACTTGCGAGCAGCAAAGCATTCAATATACATGTAGATGTGTTTGCTTCTAGATGCTTATGTCATTTCCAAGAGGAAATCAGCTCTGATCAAAGCTTTTCACTTTGATTTTAGTTCACAATATAACAGGATTCCCTTTACCAAATAGGTCCTCCACATTAGTTGAGTGACTCTAGGTCACAGTATCTGTAGTGTAGCGAGGTTGTTCAGTAACTTGTTCTTGTATTAACTCAAGTTATCAATTGCATTCGCAATTCGATCATTAACTCAAGTTATCTGTACTGCCTCTCTTAATGCTAAATACCCAAAGCTTTTGCATATTCTGTAAAAAGTTCAGTTAAATGACTAAAGAACTAGATTTTACTTAAGCACAGGCACAGGAAACTAAACAATTCTAGCCTTTTCCTACAAGAATCCTATTCCATATCTACTCACTAAAATTAATCATCAACATGTTTACTCACTAAAATAAATGAATTAGAAGCGCATGAGACTCTATTAACCAATCATAGACTTCTCCAAACAAGCAACCTCATTAGGCCTATAAGTTATCCAACTGTGAGCGGTGAATGACGAGCTTTTACAAATGACAACTGTCGGAACAGATACTCTCCGGAAAAAAATGGAATACAAAAGACAGCAAGGAAAGTCACACCTACTTGATGATCTGAGATGCTGTTGTTGAAGCTATTCTTGTCTGGTGCTGCAAAAGGAAGAGCAACAATTCATCATCCAACAAAATAGGGAGTATAAGGTTAAAGCCATGGCGGCATGGGCCATAATGTAATGCAGAATAGACAGTGTTAAACCACCCCAAATTGAATGACTGCCCATAAAAAAATCATCAGCTATGTATGTGTCATCATAACAAAACCAATTTAAATCTCACCCCCAACCAACCGTCTCTGTTGACTAGTAAAAACAAAATTTCGCGGTGAGCCAGTGCAGATCTAGGAGTCGATGATTCCTACCATCAGGGGTGTCACTATCGGAGAACTCCTTGTCGAGCACGCGGCCGAACATCTCGGCGATGCTCCCGTCCCCGGACGCGTTACTGGTGCCGTTGGTCACCAGCTTCCCGTAGAACTTCTCCCGCATCTCCTTGTCCGGCCTCGCCGCCGCCGCGCCGAGCTGCAGCACGACGACGAGGACGACCGCGAGCAGCCGCCGCCGCGCCATCGGATCGGGCGCCCCGGTGCGCGGCGACCGGCCGAGGCGGGAGGGAGGAAGGGGAGGGTGATTTTTGCGGGTGGCGCGTCGGAATCGGGGGATTTTGATTCCGCGGGAAGAGAGATTGGTGAGGTTGGCGTCGCCGTCCGGCTCCGAGCACGGGAAGACGGGGAGAGGAGAGGAGAGAGATGGTGGTGGTTATACACCGCCACACCGGCGCGCGTCTCTGTGACACCTGTGCTTAGAGCGGGGCCCACAGGTCGGTGGCTCGAGCAAGAATTCTCCTCTTATCAGCGAGAAAATTTAATTGCTCGGGGGCGTATGAACAATTGAGATTCAGATATGCGATTTGAGTTTTGAGAAAAGTTTTTTTGAGACAAAAAATCGGTTGAGTTGAATAATTTCTGCGAATTTGACCAGAACAGAGGAAGGAAGGATGGAAGAGTAGAGTACGGGCGTGCTACGGTGTTGTGGGGTTTTTTTTCTATGGAGTTGAAAATGTCAGACACAGACAAGACAACATCGAAGCAAATTCCACATGATGCCGCATCTTTGAATGTGATAGTATCACGTGGTATTGAGGTAAGATATGTTATCGCCTTGATACCGTGTCTAATTAACCCTGATCACTTCTAGATTAAATCAGGTTTGCACATACGGACAATGTCAACATTAACAGCATTTGTGTGTTTCTGTCTTGGAATGATGAAGCCTCGGGCTTTGATTTCATCAGACATCAGATATTAACAGCTGGTTCGGAACTTCAGGCGCAGAATATTGAAATACTCACCTGCACCTTTGTCCGGAGAGCAACTATGAAGTAAATCTCTCCCGATTATATGAGTGAGTTGCACTTTTTTTTCTTCTGAATTATACATTATGAGTTTTGTGATTAGCACCTTGTCCTTTTCTGGACAATTTGATTCCAAAATCGTGGGATTTGAGTGGAATACTAGTATATCGGACTAGCGATCTGAATGTGTGGTGGTTTGATGTTAGTTGGGAGAAAATTATCAAACAATGGAGCAACAGCGACCCGTTGAAAGTTCTAGTTCAACTAGTAATCCTGGTGACTTATTGGAGGTCTAGGTGGTTAGGACTTGGGAGATCGCACTCAGATAGATGTAGAGTACTCGTGTCAGGTCCGTGTAAATTAGAATCACTAGTCTGTATGCACCGTCATTTTCTAGAGTTAATGGTGCAGAAACACCGAGCCTTAATGCTAGGACACCAAACCCTGTTGCTGACATTCACGCGCAAAGGATGGATTTCGCAATCAGACTGCAATACCGTAGTGGGTTTGTGATGATGTGATCCATCAAACGTTTCAGTTCACTCAATAAGATGGGTAGAGTATAGCACCCTAAAGAGGCTTAAACTCAGGTAATGCTCGAGTCAGAAAAGCAAGGAATGCAGCTTAGGCAATAATGCAGGTAGGCGTTAGGCCACCGATTCCACTGGAAGTGACCCAACAACGTAATGGGCTGGAACGGTATTGCCACATCAAGTTGGGCCGTAACAAGAATGTGCCGTACGTGTGGCCCCATAATTGTTGCGTTGTGACGGGAGTCACGGGACAGCGACGTAGAGCCAGCCCAAATTAATTGGGCCGGAAGGGATTCAGCCCATATATTCGTTGGGCCGGCCCGTAGTATCTGCCCATGTTAGTTCGGCGAGAAGTGGTGGGTAGGTGGGCCTTAGAACCCCACTGAAAATGGCGCATGGAAGATGGAAGGAATGCCCTGCGGCCCTGCCCCAGTGGTTGGTCAGTCTACTTCAGTGTCGCAGCATTCCGGAACCTTCGAAAAGAGCGCCTTACCTTGTTCGTCGTCATCAGATAGGTACATCATACCTAAGAATTGAGCTTGGAACGCAAATGCTGGTGCGGCGATCCATTTGGGCCATTTGAAACACGAACCGACAAGGCGGCAATGCATGATGGCAGGCTCTCAAATCGCGAACCAAACTGAAGTATGTGTTCGTAGACATGAAGGTCCACAGGCGACAGTCAGACAGAGCAAGCAGCAATATACAGAACGGTAAAATCTCGCGGCAAAGCAGTGAAATCACGTGATTATACAGTCAATGTAGTAATGTTTCTTAATTAAAAACAACATGCAGCCTCGGGATTCTACAGTTAAGGCCCCCCTTTGCCGGTACTAATAATTAATCAGCCGTCTTACGGATCCAGGTCTCCGCTCCTCCACTGGTTGTTCTGTGGAAGAAACAACCACAACTTTGTTTCTTTACGGCAAACGTGATCTAAAACCGTCAAGAAACATTGCCAACGACACAGTAGCACTCAACAGAATCGTACTACGCCTGAGCAACATCCCTGAATTCCCTTCGAAAGTATATATACCTGTCTACCTGACACAGTGACATGGCGTTCATCAAAACGGCAGATGAGCACGAATCAACAGTCCAGTACAGCACCCGACATAACGGCAAAAACGGACCTGGATGCCAGCCTGAATCGGCACCATGCCATCGCCACGTCGTCCTCATCTCCACCTTCTCCAGCGACGAGCTCAGTTACCCGCATCCTGCCGCATCAGCTAGCTTAGCGTCTTCACGTGCGCATGTGCTGCTCTCTATATATCCCAAATCCCCAAAACCATCCAACCCGCGAGTGAAATTGGCCTCACCAACCACGCCAACCCAACCAACCATTGTTAATTACTCGCGCCACACTGTCACGCCGCATTATTTGCTCCACTGACAGCTCACTCTTCCTCTATCTCACCAGTCCACTTCATCGGTGTGTGTGTGTGTGTCGGTGCCGTAGCAGCGGCGAGAGATGGCGTCGAGGCTCGTCGCCATCGTTGTGTTCTTGGCCTGTTTCGCTATTTCATCAGCGATTCAGGGGGTGAACATAACGGCGATGCTAAATGGGTACCCAGACTACAAGCAGTTCAACAAGTATCTATCCGAGACGAAAGTCTGCGACGAGATCAACGCGCGTGAGGCGATCACCCTTCTCGTCCTCGGCGACGGGCCAATGTCAACACTGGTGCTCGACGCCGACCAATCACTCGCCGGAATCAAGAACGCGCTGCGACTCCACGCCATCCTCGACTACTTCGACCCCAAAAAAATCCGCAACCTCCCCGACGCCGACACGCTCACCGACACGCTATACCAAGCCGGAGGCGACGCCGCCGGCAAGATGGGCAACGTTAAAATCTCCCTCCTCGACACCGGCAAGATCGCCTTCTCGTCGGCTAACCCCGGCGGCAAGTACGAAGCCACCGTGGTGAAAACCATCAAGCAGATGCCGTATAAGCTTGCCATCATGGAGATCTCGGCGCCGATCGAGTTCGACGGGCTGTTCGACACGCCGTCCGCGAATAACCTGACACGGATCCTCGAGAAGGCAGGTTGCAAGCGGTTCGCGTCGCTGATTGCCACCACGGGGGACGTGATGAAGACGTACGAGTCGGCGATGGAGAAGGGGCTCACGGTGTTCGCGCCCAACGACGACGCGTTCGACGCCAAGGGCGCGCCGGATTTGGGGAAGATGAGCAAGGGTGACCTCGCCACGTTGCTCAAGTTCCACGCGCTGCCGTCGTACAATCCCAAGCCGTCGCTCAAGACGGTGCCGCACGCGCGGGCGCTGCGGACGCTGGCGTCGACGGCGTCGGGGAAGTATAACGTGACGGTGGATTCGCAGGGGGATTCCGTGACGATCAACACGGGAGTCGACAAGTCGCGCGTCGCGGCCACGGTTATTGATGACACGCCGGTTTGTGTGCTCACCGTGGATAGCCTACTCATGCCGGTCGAGCTCTTCGGCGACGCGCCAGCCGCGGCGCCGAGCCCGGACGACGCGGCTCCGAGCCCCTCGCCGTCGTCCGTCGCTGATGCGTCTCCGCCGGCGCCGCCGCCGGCTGATGCGCCGTCCAAACCGGCGGATCACAAGGAAGTGAAGGCGTCGTCCGCGGTTGTGTCGCGGGTGTCGGTGCTCGCCGCGTTCGCCGCGGCGGCGTGTTTCGTCGTGCTGATTTAGTCGAGCACAAGATTTTTTTTTTTTTGGTTTTCATGTCCATTCGTTTGTGTCGAGTGCTGCATTGCCATTCGTTTGAAAAATGCGAGCAAACCCGTGTACATTTTGTTCTAATTCCGATGTCATTTTTCACCGAATCGGGGCGGTGCCATTTCGTGCTGTGAATTGATGAATTCACGTCGCGTTGAGATGTACTGCACTGCACTGTAGATGGTCATGTGAGTTTTGTCCTTTGAGGGCGTCTTCACGCCACGCCGGGCGGTTTGATTGGATCTTGAGAGAAAAGATGGATTCGATCGGGCGAACAACGGAACAAGTGCGGGATGCCATTCCCTCTCTCCTTGCGCAGGTCGGATGCGCTGGCATTGTCAGCTACTGCTACGGATGTGGATCAATTTGACGTTTCTGGACCACTGGGTCGTAATGCGTGCGCACTCAGGGACAATTGGGCGAAGCAGGGACGAGCGGCTGAGCCGAGCAGGCGAGAGCACCGTGCAAGCCTTTGTGTGGCCGTGCTATCGAGTGTAGGCGTGGGAGTGAATGTGGATATACTTGATCTAAACGTTAAGAATATACTCTTCTTCCTTAGTAAAAGTGGCTACTGTGTTTATGTGTAAGTTGGATGTGTGCATCCGAGGACAATTGTATAAAATTTACACTATCTAAGGGCGTGCTCAATGCTTAATGTTGTGGTGGCAATAAGATGGGTCCGATAATTTTATGTTCATTTGTTTATAACACATGCTGCAATGTATATGTTTGGCAAAATTGGTTTTATGTAACAGAAAGTTCTAAAGTTTTGATTTTAAAATGGACCCCACTAAAAAAAGACTATGGAACTAACGTCCATCCAAATAGACTTTTTCGTCCCCACTCCCACGTGATCTCCTCTCACCTCTCTCTGCTTTATCCCATCTCCTTTTCTCTCCCTCCCCCAACTACTCCGACAAGCTGCGTAGCAGCTTAGGTGTCCTTCTCCTCCCACTCACGACTCCCGCTTGGCTCCGATGAGCGCGATGACGTGCATCTTCGGCGATCCCCTCGACAAGGCCATGTTGCTGAATGGGAGTGTTGCGAGAGTGGACTCCGGCGATGTGTTGCTCTGGTGAGGCACCGACGAGGATGCTCTTTCGACGAGTGTGTGGTCTATTGAAGATGTTTTTTCCCAAGATGTGATGGCTCCAACGAGGCGAGGTACGGCGACTTTGGTGAGGCAATGCACGACGACACAAAGTTTGGTGAGGATGTAGTCCGATCCATCTTGGGCGAGGCTGCAAGTCGGCAAGGGCAGTGTCAACTTCGGCGAGGCTGCAAGTCAGCAACGGCAGTGTCAGCTTCGGCGAGGCGACGACTTCGAGGAGATAATAGACTGGTACCTAGGGTATCAGACTTCACGTGGCCAGGGCGACGACAAGGTATCGTGCGGCCAACATCAGACGAAGACTTCGAGGAGATAATAGACTGGTACCTAGGGTTGGTACCTCTGGTACTAGGTCTAGTACCCTAAGTATTAGACCTGGTACCTAGGGTATCAGACTTCACGTGGCCAGGGCGATGACAAGGTATCGTGCGGCCAACATCGGACGAATACAACAACGTCGATGAGGTTTCCATCTTGCTAGCGAGGTACCGTGCAGCCGATGGAAGGTGCAGGCGTGGGACGTAGGGGCGGAGGTGTCGACCAGACGTGGAGGACTGAAGAAGATGGCGAACCACGGGAGCAAGCGAGGGTACGTGGCACATGCATGATGTGAGATTCATTTATTCGTGAGGAGCAATATGAGGAAGGGGACAACATTAGTTAATTCTCTAGTCACGCTAAACAAAGATGTCTGCTCACTCTCTACTATGCATCACAACCATAAGGAATTTTTTTTTTGTTGTTTATGGCTACCCTCTTGAGGTTACACATAGCAATATTCCTCTATTTTCTTCTAGTCCAGTGCATAAAGGACAACATAATAATACTCTATTGTTCAAGGCTACTTCAACACGTACATTGTGGATGCCTTCAAGCAAGAATAGAACTCTTATTGGTTGAACGTGGGCACCACATTGGTCACAAAAATCGATGACACGAGAGATCAACTAATATTTTAGAAGGATAGTTTCTTTAGTTTCTTTTTTTTTTCTGTTCAAGGCAAAACCTTTTGTAAAAAATGTTAGATATATTTGTATTAGGAATATCTACTCTCCTTATTTCCTTATTTATCTCTTGCCAGATGTCCCTTGTATATTTCCTAATATTGTTCTATAAGTCAGTTGTAGAGACAAGGGACTTCTGCGCCTATATATACTCGTGGTCCAGTATATTATCGTATTGACTTCAATACCCTTAATACAATGATACACAGACCTTTTGCGTAAAAACAAAAAAAAATGGCATAGGAGTGAAAATGGTTCATGGCTACAATAATGGAAGACAATTGAGAATGCAGGACGAATGGGAAGATATCAAATAATTCGTAACCTTATAATACATGAGCTCCATCAAAATATTTAAGAACTAATGTCCTGAACCCAGAACCCCTGACATTACTAAAGGTCGTATAAACAAATACAGTATTTACATATGCTAGTGTTTTTCTTTTTACCTTTACAGTATCCAATTCCATCTTATATTACAAGAAGATATGTTCACTGCTTCAGGGAAGTTGTAATTATAATACATACAATATACCCTGTGGAATAATTACAACATTTCCTTCTAGAAAATGGATTAAAACCCAGCCTTTTCATCCAAAATGGGTGTACACAGCCCAGGAATATTTACTAAATATGTCAAAATCTTGATGACCACAGGCATAAAAAATGGAAGTTGGATAATATCAGTCCTTGTTGCCGGAGGACCGCTCCCGCTCCTTCTTCTGACCACCAAGAATCCGAGAAATTTGCAGTCCTCTACTGAACGCTTGATTAAATAGCATCCGTGTCTGGAACTCAGATACAAAGGGAAACCATGCCAAAATAGTAATTGGTGTAAATAGAAGAACTCCCATAATTATTTCGTATGCCCGAGCGAGGGCACGAACAGATCCCCATAGTCCTGTTCTCCGAGCAACAGGTTTGCAAGCTTGTGCAATCTGAAAGAGATAGAGCAACAATAAGTAATCAACCGAAGCATATGAAAGCAAATGAGCAACACAAGTAGGAGAAAGACAAACCAGTAATATTCCCCATCCGGTGGGCAAGAATGCCAGAAAGCACACAAATATATCTCGTAAGGTCATGTGAAGAATTACTATCAGTACAATCAAGAAAGCGATGAATGAAACAAATATCATAAACTTAATCAGACGGAAGAATAGCTGAAAGTCCGCACTAAATCTTCGCCTTCCGACAGATACAGTCTGAAAACAGTTAAAACCAATTTAAGCAAGCAAAATAACAGACCACCCAACAACAATTGTATGATCTATTTTTTCTTGAGAAATTATTCCTCTCACCTTCATAACAAGCAGTACCATCAAAATTACGAGCCATGAAATTAAATATACCTGGAACGAACAAAGTAACAAAAAATATTACAGACCACCCCATCACCTATTCAATAAATATGCAGTTTTAACAGAACAAAATTAACATGGAGGGCATACCAGTATACTTTTGCTAGCTGTGATATTTAAGTGGTAAACAAGGCCATACTGGTATATAAAAAACCTCAGGGACAAAATTATCTCAACAAAAAGTCCAATTGTTCCAGAATACTTCAAATGCTCTAGCTCGATCTCCCACCAGGACTCCCAACTCTTGTCCGGTGACACACCAATGCCACCACGATTGCTGATCCACTTATTCCAATCAGACCAATCATCCACAATTTTTGTCCACTCAAATCCCGAAGGATTGAACAGGAAGGGTGCAAATAGCCATGTCAACACTAGGAACCACATAGAGAATGTAACGAAAATATAGGCAATAGTTGAGCGGTAAGATTGACCAAACAGTTGGTAAATGATGAGCAGAATCAACAACTCAATGCCTTTAACAAAGTGACTGCGAGAATAAAGCCTGTAATTCTCTGCAAACTTAGCATGAAAGACAACGAAGCCCCTACCAGTAGCTCTATACTGAGCACCTCCATGGAGCAACATTCGTCCATAGTAGTGAGTCTTAGTGCCAAGTGAAAATGTAAAGAACACAGCTGCCAATTGCAAGTTCATCATGATAAATTCACTTAGTGCTTTACCAAATCCTCTTTCAAGGCCAATTTCCATCATCATTGGCAGAGCCATCAGAAAACCTAGCTGAACCAGAGATTGTGAGGCAAGAGCAACCTGAAGGGGGTGGTTATGAATGTATCTCCTTTGTGTTGAAAGCCCTTCTTCTAGTCCACTGAGAGCAAGATAAAGGCGCCCATAGAGAAATACATAAACTGTGACAACTGTCAGCTGTAGCAAAAAAAGGTATGCTATTTTAACTTAGAGCATAGGAATTAAGGCTTCATCTATATATATGAGAATATCAACATCAATCAACAAGGGGATATCAGTTGTACAATGACGAATCTTCAGGTAGAGGTTGACACAAAGCAAACATACCAGAGTACTGAAATAAAATCCCACAGTAGTGAAGTAGCATGAAAGCATTCTGAAGAAATCGAAGCGGTGTCCAAGCCGGTAGATATCACGGCTAAGAGTCTGCTCTCCATTTCCATTTGCCACCTTAGCCTCAAACTTAGAGATCTGGTTTAACCCGACATCTCTTCCTTTACCAACTTGCACATATTCATGATGTGTTACATTTCCTCCACGGAGAGTTGAATTATAGCCTATAATATAAAAAGACAAGAGAGGAAAAAAAATCAAATATAGTGCATTTATATTGAAGCAATGGAGACATGTAGTTACTGCCTAAGACCATGAGAATTTTATCTTAGCAACATCATTAATCCGCAGTTTAAATCTCTGAGGAAACAAACCTGCAAAAATATCTTCACTCAAGTTGATACTCTTTGATGCCTTGCTGACACCACCTCTCGTTAGATGGAAAATCCTATCAAATACATCAGGATGGCCATAGTGGAATCGAACCCTAGCATAAATGCAGTAATAAGTTTAGATGCAATCGAAGAAGAAAAAATATTTATCTTTTATTATAAAATTCTTGTCCAGAACTAGTTATGTGAAAATCACTGTAAAATGGCTTGCTTAATAAACCAGCAAATGACATGGCCTAGTTCATCACATGAAATTTTAAATTTAGAGAAGAAATAAGATATGATTGCATAGCCCTTTTCTTGTGATTGATAACACTTTTTGAATATGCGAGGGCGAAATAGTCCGATAGGAGAATATCTCACTTCAGAGGGTTTGCAAGCAGCCGTTGCCCAATAGTCACAAAACTATGCTCCTGATTTGACATAAACCATGCAAGGGAAGATACACTGCAGAATTGAACAAAATGAATGTGTGAGAGAACAATTAACAGAATATAGAAACTCAACTTGAGCAAAAGAATAAATAAATTGCAAAATGTGAAAACTCAATGTTATCTTTCGGCTTTCTTTCAAAGCCGGGCAGTAAAAAGCCTGTTATCCAAAAAAAAGAAGAAGTGATAACTCAATTGAGAAACACTATTATCAACCTGCCAGTAAATATGTGCTCCCTAACTCCAAGTATAGATGGGCGCCGAACTCCATGCTCTGTAAGGAACTCTTGAAGCAAATTTCTCATTTTAAGTGCTTCTTCCATATAATTATCCTACAAAATTAAAGTCGTGCACAAGTAAATATGAGTATGGAAGCATAAGTGCTAAGCACACCTCCTTTGGATAGAACGGCAGCATAAAGTATGATTCAACATACCTGGTTCATGTCTATGGTTTGCAGCCCTTCACCACGGGTGAAGATTATTGCATGATTTTGATTTTCAGGCTTCCCTTCTCCCAACATTGCAGGTCCTGGTAGTTTAATCCGGTAGATAACCTTGAAAAAAAAAAAATCAAATGTTCCAGCTTCACAGGCTCAAAGAAAGTTTGACGAATATTCCCAGCGAAAGAAAAGAAATATTGATAAATGGACATTTGAGAAAAGAAATATTGATAAATGGACATTTGACAGAATGTTTTGGTACAAAAGTTCGCACTTAAGTCACTTCTGTAAAATAAACCCGTAACTTCCAACATTTATCAGTAAAAAAGTTTCAAGAACAGAAGTTATGCAGGTGATTCCTAAGAGTGTGTACACGTCCAGTTGAACCTTTCAAAGTTGAGAAATTCTAACTAATGCAATCAACAAGCGTCCAATTCCCAGAAATGCCATCGACGGAAATGTAATAGTAGTGGCATTATTGGGAACAAGGTGCTTGTGCAGTGGCATTTCTGGGAATTGGATGCTTGTTGATGGCATTAGTTAGAATTTCTCTTCAAAGTTAGAGGGTGAAAAATTTCACTGCAAAATTAGAATATTTGACAAGTAAAGACTCCACTTTGGCATACCCCTAGTAGATTGTTGAGGATACCTCTTCAGATCTGAATAACGTTGTTTGTGCCTATCGTTTTGTATCATCACTTGTTTCAGAAATATGTTGGAATAATTTGACCCTTCTATCAATAGTGTTTTTTGTTCATAACATGAATTGCCAAAACTTATGCCCCTCATTACCTAATCAAATAGAAGTACCGCTACCTGATCAGGATTTTATTTTGACTGGGAATTACCTGATCAAGATTTTGAATTGGATCTGCTGATTCAGAATCCTTAGTCAGAGCAACCTTTACCAAAGTTGAGTAATAAGCTGACTCCATTTTCTTTTCTCCTACTCTATCTTCGACCTGATCAATATAAGCTACACGAAGAGAAGGGTACCTGCAAGAATTTTTTCGCCAACAATTAGTTTGCAGTAACAACTTGAGACAGAAGGATTGAACTACATTATTCAACACGTAAGATACTGTATTGTCATGGCTACAATTGCGCATATTCTGTGTGCAAGGTTTGGGAAAAAAATTCCATTGGTTGATGTCGGTAGAATGTGTGTGGTTATAACTGCAAAATATCACGGTCAAACATGATTGTGCTGGGGGAAAAACGAAAATTATAAATTTAGATTCCAGCAACTGAACAGTGTATGTCATTGTTATTTCATCTCTTTCCCTCCCTAATGGCCAGGTATTTGGAAACACGCTAAGTTCAAACAAATTAGACTGTATGTCCAGTGTATACCTGACGTGGCTCCAAAATTTAAATCCATAATGATATGCAACACTGAATGGATTTTACTTATATTACATAGTGAAATCACTACAGCAGCGACAGCATGATTAGTCCACATATTCTATCATCTATAGTATTCAAGTAATTGCAATATCCTACTTACGTTCTCATCAGCTGTAATATGTCTTGGGCATTAGCAAGAGCAGCACGCTTGTCATTTCCATATTGCTGGCATGATACGACGTAGGTAAACTTCATATCAGCCACTGCTTCACATTGCGCAAACAAGGACCGCTGTAACTTCAATTGTTCGTCCGATACTGACTCAACTGCTTTATACCCTTCCATGAGATCTGCAGAGTGGGGGAAAAAAAAGAAAAGAGTACTATGACTATGAGAACGAAATAGATAAGAATCATGCTGCGAGCATGAACACCATGCTTGCATTAGCAGTGGTTTTCTGCTAATTGCATCACACTGGTATTGTACCCTTAATCTTAAAGGACATACCCAAGATCATGATGTGAGCAAAAGTCCTTGCACAGGCATGAGTGTATTACCTTCATGTTTGGCCATATCTAGAAATGCTTCAAGAATCAAAGCTTTTCGGTAGTACATCATGCCTCTAACTGTTTCAGATCAATCAGATACAATTTTAGAAACTATCAAGAGATACAAATTTGGGAAATATTTCTTCGAGTAAAAATAATTTTCATTGATCCAAATTTTGTTAGAAAACTAATAAAGATTAATCTGTGATACCTGTTCGAGCTAATGTTTGACCTCTGTATGAAGCCCAGAGACGAAGGTCCTCTTTCATGCCTTCATTCTCTTTAAGTTCCTCGTCCCAACCAATCCTTTCCTGAAAGTTCTTCCATTCATCTACATACATATGCACGACAGGATATAATAAAAGCCATAGTTAATAGAAGGCACTGATATTATGCATCAGGACAAGGAAAAAGAGTTTCTTCTCAACCTGGGTAAATTTTCTGTAGGTAGAACAGGGTGGAAACTCCATCCTCATTTTCCTCCTCAAGCTCTTTGTTAGAAAAAAGAACAGGTTCATTGTAATATGGGGTCAATGCACTGCCAATAAAAATAAATCTTATCAGCTTGAGACAAGGGTCCCATGAGAACACTGGACATACAAGGCACTGCAAAAGTAATGTCAAAAGAAGCTCACAGAAATTAATGTGTTTCATAGGGACTTACGAAAATGAAAGCATGTTTCTGACTTTGGGAGCATCAGGCATGTCCATAAACAATGAATTGGTGAAAAAGGTAAGGCGCCTTCTGGCCTCCAGATTTGAGGGAACATCCATGGCAGATTCCTTCACAGTGAGCAGTAGTTCCAGTCTTTTTATCTGCAGCAGAAAGATAATAGGTTGACACACATTTAGAATGAGGAAGCGCCCACAGGAAAACGCATGCTCGCATTCACGAATTCATAAATTTTAGACACATACCTTTTCTATCCATGCTTCTGTGATTTGTAGGGGAAACTTGATAGCTCCAGCAGGTTGAAATAACTGATATTCTCGATCCCATGTCATCATGCCTTCAGGCCTTTGGTGTGAACCACCATGATTTGACTCCAAAATACTGTCATGTTGCAACCAAATAAAAAAATGACAAACTGCTGAATTTTTTTTTAAAAAAAACAAACTGCTGAAGGTTTGAATCGAAACAATCATGTCACATTGAAACTCATAACAGCAGAATTTTGGGTGTTCGGCTTGGTTTTTCTAAGCCCCCCACCTTTTTACCCCTCTTAATGAAATGATGCGCAGCTCTCCAGTGTATTCGAAAAAAAAATAACAGCAGAATTTGTTTCATATCATGTTTACATATTGCACATGGTAATGAAATATCCACTATCATGTCACTCACGCCTCATAAAAGGGGGTTAAATATAAACAATTTTAGGTATTGAACACATAACATAACTGCAAAATCTGTGGAGCCAACTATATCAGGGCAAGCCACACTTAAGAGGTCATGGACCTATTAAGAAAAAGCATGGTTGTAGGTTTAGCAATAGGTTGTGTGCAAAAAATGATACTATTGTCTATTGAAGAATGCTACAATAGTATAATGATATTAAACAGTAAGCCTCAAGGTTCGGTACTTCATTATCGTGATATTTGCATATGCTTAAAACAATACTTGTACCTAGGAAGCTGGTCTTCCATTATATCTCTTGTTACGACCTCCAACATATCTTGAAAAATCTTTATGACAGCATCCCTATCATTCTTATCATTCTTCTCCTGATATAGAAAAAGAAAAATATAATGAGACAAACAAAAAATCTCGTGAACAGACATGCACAGACTCCATTAAGTTTGCATGTATAACAAGCATTTCAAAATGAGCTTAGCGATCATCATCAGTAAAGATAAAATGCCTATGTTCTCATCTCTATACATGCCATAGTGGCACCTGATAGTCCTTTTTACCGAACTACATTCCAGCAATATAACTAATCTTGTATATCTTATAAATATATTTTCAATTATCAAAAACTTGAGGAGAATAAACAGGGCATTTTGCAGTAATTTGCTGATAAATGGAAAGTAAGCTAATTTTTTTACAAAGATAAATAGCTACATCTTATAATGGTTGGTGACTTAGTTCCTTAAGAATAGCAAAAAATACGTTGAACTTACCAAATATTTTACCAATTCAACAAACTTATTGTAAAGATCTGGCAAAGCATGCATATTTAAATCGGTAATAACTTTGTCCTCAGAGATATACTTTTCAACTTCTGCAAATATATTATTTATGACCCTGAAAAGCATGAAAAAATATACATGAATCAGGAGACTATTTCTTCACAATGACACATAAACCTTTGTGTGTTCCTTAAAAAGGAAATATGAATTAATAGATGCCTAGGAGAGACAGGTTTGGGGGAGAGACACCTTTTCTCTGGTACACCCTGTACAAGATCGTTGATGATATTTTTGAATGATGCATAGCATTCTTCAATTGCACATTTAAAATAATAGTCGTTGTCAAGCCTCTTTTTCAGGTCACGGTCTTTACCATTGCTATCTTTAGCCATGTCAACAGCTATAGGAATCTAACATTCACATTGTTCAAAAAAGGAGTGAGGTTTTCTTCAAATAAAATGTAAACAAAACAAACATAAAAAAAAAGAAGAAAATAACCTTGCTGGCAAGCAAAAAAGGAGGCCACTGCATAATTTCAAGAGCTTGATCAGCCACATATGGAACAAGCAACAGCTCCTTCTCCCTGCGTTAAAATAGGGGCCACAAGTTAAAGGGTAGAAAACACAAATCCAACTGGATTTCAGTAGTCATCCATGCTATCCAATCACCTGTTATTTATAAGGTCCTCTTCTCGAAAGCTCGTGACAATTTCGTTCCACATCTGTGCAAATCTTGCAGCTATCTTCTCCTTCTCTGTGTGCTTCCTCTAAAAAATGTTGTAACAGTAAAGAATATTTCAGAAGATTAGCAAACCAATAAATATAATAAAAAATGTAGCAATATGTAAAAGAAGTATAGAGAGACACCTCAAAACGGCTGTGCAAATAAGACTTCAGACCTTTCTTCCGTTTTGCATCAGATTCTTCAGCCGGAATTAGACAGGCATTAAAGGCTATAGGTATTGAACCAAAGCGAGATCGCAGCATTCCTAGGGTGCGTATCTGTCTCACCAGAAAAGGAAAAGGGAAGGTAAATAATCTTTTAACAGATCCGCGGTCACTCAAAAGAAACCCATAGGCACAATTTAATGAGTGTTTTCATATTCCACGAAGAACTAATTCAATTAACAGAAAAAAGTCAGGAAGACGCACATATTCAAGTATTGGCACCAGTTATCTCTATAAGAATTAATGCGAGGTTTATTTTTGTCTAAAAGTTTCCATCTGTTTCATAAGTTAACAGCAAAAATGATTGCAAATTGCATTGAAATATATGAAACAGCTGTTGCTGTTGCCATAAACACATTGAGAAGAAAAAAGATAAAGAGTATGAGTTTACTACAAATAGGAATTGGTCATTGCAACATGCGCAAGCAGTTGTACAGCAAAAGAGTCTGTTTGAAAGATCCATAATTCCACACATAGATATAGAAAAATAATAAATGAAAACTAACCTCTCCAAGTCGTTGGAAAGCACCATAAATTCCACCAAGCAGTGTGGAGAAGATTGTATACCAAATTTGAGTATCCATGAAATAGACCTGGAAAGCATACAAGAATGCACAAAATAATTGAATTCTCCGTTCTACAGCAGAAATCTGGCTTATTATAGTTGTCTTGACACACAAACAAGTGGAGCTTTCTAAGCTAAAACAATGCAAGTCTTAAAATCTTTCCAGGGAAACAAAAGAGAAAGTTGTACCAAAATAACTGGAGCCCAAAGTGCAATCACAACACCAATGTTTCCTTTTTCTACAAAACAAAAAAAATATGATTATTATAAACTTATAAACAGCAAACATTGTTAGAGTGACATAATTACCTTTTGGGAAAAACTCATGCCACTTAAAAGTGTGTATAGGGAACTTCATGATATCCTTGGTAGGTTCGACAAGAGGCTTGATCTTTAAGAATAAGTACAATAATTGAGTTGGTTCATACAGTTACTTCAAAAGGATTGATTTGTAACAAGGCAAGCTAACAATAATTTGAGAAATATCTGCATGGCTCAAAATCAATTAGATTCACCATAATCCCATGATTTCAAAATGTAAGGCCCCCTTAATAGAAATGTTTTACTTCCACGCATAAGATGATAATTTTATTAGGTGCGTCTTGTTCAAAGGTGTCACATAAATTTTCGCAACATTACACTACATGTTTTTAAACTTGTGGAGAAGGTCCAAATGCTGTTAAACTGGGAAGCGAAAAGTCCCAAACTTGTTGATTTCTGCTTAAGTCTACAAACTTAAAAATTGCCATGTAAGCCATAAAGGTATATTTTATCTGACAGAAGTTATGACACCGCAATAGAAAAAAATATTAGACATGTGAAACTAATATAGATCACTTAAATTGATTATTTATATGACAATATTGGGTATTGAGACTTTCAATTGGCTGAAAGAGCTGACATGGCATTAGAAAATGGAGTTTTAAGATTAACATGAATAGCCAAGGTAGTCGAGTGGATGATCAAATCATGTAATGGCCCCTATGATCAGCGCAGTTCCATACACTGTGACACTACACCAGCATTATTAAATCCCAAAATTTAGGTAGCCAAGCATGTTGCACTTGCCTTATCATTGCCATGTGCTAAACATGACGAAAAGATTTTAGATAAAACACATCAAATACATACTATCAAAAGCATTAAGATATATCTAATGCAATATTCCTATGTTCTTAACAGTAGCTAAAACAATCAGTCAGAAGTACACAGCAACATCACCAAGCACTCGTATTCCAAAACAAAATTATTTGGTGTGTCCAAACAAAACCTCAGTTCCAAATCCACAACAATTCTGGCCAAGGGAGTTAATGAGATAAACCAAAACTGAAAGTGTACAGATAATTACCTCCACATAATAGCTAAATGCAAACTTTATCAAAAGAAGAGCAATCCAAAACATGGTGTACCTAGAAAAATCGAGAAAAGATCCTTCTGTTAACATGCACCCATGCAACTATGGTTGTATGTTCGAAACATTCAGAAACTCAGTTATCATTGATACAATATGTAGTAAACAGTAATGCCAAGTTCTTACATGAAAAGTGAGAAGGCACTTTCATGCATCCCCCTACCAACAAATAGACGAGGCTGCACAATACACACAACATAAATTCACAGTGTTCAACTAGATCAGAAAATAACTGCAAAGCTTATACTGAAATTTAAGGAAAAGACTCAGTAAGTGGCACTAATATTAAGAAGTAAGAAGTTTGTTACAAAAGAGAAATCATATAAACACCAAACACATTGCTAGATCAATTAAATAAGAATTTAATCAAAATAATCCAGAAAAGTTGAATGGCAGTACATCCAAAAATACTGTTAGAAGATTGTAAATCATCATAATCTTAAATGAACAATGAGAATTGTTAGAAGATTGTAATTTTATAAGACATTCTTACTTTATTTCTAAATAAATCATATTATTTTCAGTAAGTCTGCTAAAATAGTTTCTGGTTGGTGTTTTTCTTTTCTTCCAGAATTATATACTTTTGCCCACAAATACAATTCTGCTAGGTCTCCATCTCAGGTAGATCGCAACCATTGTTTCCACATCATCTTGGTCGCGGTCGGCATGACTCATTTGAGAAACTGTAGTGAGGGAAATCGACCATAGCAAGTTTATGCCTAAATTTTCTTGATGGATAAAATGATACTCCCTCCCTTTCATAATTCAAAAATTAAGTGCAAATATAAAAGAGGATAAGTCATGCTTAAAGTACTTTTGATAATAAAGTAAATCAAAAACAAAATAAATGACTTCCATAATTTTTTTAATAAGACGAATGGTCAAACATTGCAAGCAAAAAGTCAAAACGTCTTACATTACGAAATGGATGGCATATAAATTTAATGAGTTTGAAATGGAATTATGATTACAAACTTGAAGGTATTGTGCAGTTCATTCAAATGTAATGTGTTTGAACCTTGTATCCTGTTGTGGGCTTTCTTAAAAAGCCGGGTCAATGAAAGTTGATCTTTTCTCAAAAAAAAAAAGAAGTAATGTGTCAAATTACCTGTGACCACCACATGATAAATCTCACAAACTTGTAGTCTGAACTTTCAAGTATCCGCCGTAGAAATGGGAGAGCAAAAAGAACAGCAACTAGAATATTGGGAGACAAATATATAACTACTGCAAGGACAAAGAGTGATGGGTGGTTTTGACCATTCCCAAACCAGCTTTTGATGGCCCTAATAATTCCTGTTGGATTCTCCCAGGTATATGCATATGTAACCGGCAGTAATACTACCCACAAGGATGCAAGTGTGAACTTCAGAACATATCTCAGTTTAACTGCAAATTCCATTGTTCTCCTGGCCCTCCAATTAAATATTATATCAAGTGTAGCTGTAAATGCCAATAAGAAATATTCAAATCACAAGAATTTATGTAGTAACGACTATGAAAGCGGTTGTATTGCGTTCTGCTCACTAGATTTATAACTATGCAAATATAAATAATTGGAATGAATAAATATCCAGAGTTTCTGTTTCTTCCAAGCTACATTCATTGACCAAGTCCCATAAAATATACTAGCTTGTTGGTAAAATTATTTCATGTTTTTCCACACCTTGCCCGAGATTTAGAATTGCAGAAGTGATAAATATGCTCAGAATCTTCTTGAAAACCACGGGATCAAATATATTGCCCAAAGAGCCTCCATTCCAAGCCAGAATTACCATAACCTAGTATAGAAAGATCAGTAGGTAGATGAGAGCACTGAAAATGGTTTTATAGGTATCTATCAAGAAAACTCCTTGTGTGGCTCTTGAGTATTGGCCCTATCACTTCCATGCCCTTGATTTTAGCCCTATCCCCTACTTACTTCTAAGTTTTTTGTTTTGATCCCTTCTATGACCGTTCCGTTAGATGAGGCAAAAACAATTTCAGATCGAACAAATTTGCAAGCCAAATTTAAATCTCCCTCCCTCCCTCTCTCTCAAAAGAAGAGAATAACATAGAAATGGAGGTTGATACCTGAAGAGCTAGAATAAAGAAACTCCACATTCGATCAAAACTCCTGAATATGTGCCAAAAGGAGCGTAACTCAACAAAGTTGACCTTTCCTTTCTGCTTTTCCGTTATTGTGCTCTGCATTTTAGGCAATTACACTAGTTATTGGTTCAAAATCCTCCCTCTTGCCCTCAAAACACACAAAAAATAGAAGACAAGACACTAAAGTATAACTAAAGTGGGCTCACTTCATATATTTGATCAGGTGAATATGAGTATTGGCAAAAGAAATCAGCATCAGCACGCATAGGCCAACCTAGCCGAAAGCAATCAGCAGACCTGCAATTTAAAGAATGTAAAATGTAGAGAACATGGGCACAAAGGCATAAAGATAAACTAATACCAGAAATATTCATTAAGATCATCATAGTTTCTCCACTGAGAATGATTTCCTTTTTCTCTTTTGCTCCTTTCAGCTTCCTGAGAAACAACAGTAAAATACTAAATTTAGCAAAGACCCATGAACACACAGGGTAAAATAATAGAATGATACTAGTTGAGAACAAGATATACCTTTGCTATGGTAAGGTAAATTGGAGTAACAACTTTCTTCAGAAAGGCTTCTTTCTCACCCCCATAGGCTGGCTTCACATATTCACCCGTCAAGGCACTCACGTTTCCAACTAGCATACCATACATTTCAAATGCCATCTATAAAGTTACAAGTTCTAGAGCTGTCAGCATCTCGATAAGTTATCAAAGTAACGTATATGGTCTTTGCAAGTCAATATGCCATAACAGTGCTTAAGGCAGATGAAGAGAACAAGCAAATGCATGACCATAAGTTGTAAATAAACTTGTTATCCTACATGAGGCGATCATGACATGGACCAGAAATTTAATAGTTTCCTACTGGATAAGAAGATAGTCATAAAGTAAATCTGACAACTAAACTATGGATATAAATTTCAGCAAAAGGAGGATTTAAGATTCAGAAAGTTGTTTGTTCACACCATACATGATGATATATGTAGCAAATGCATTCCGGCATAAATCGCAAATTTGCAGCTTCACCCCAGATAAGAAGGTACAGACCCATATAAAGAAGTTTACGTTGTTGCACCTCCTGCTGAATTGTTGGGAGCCTGTTATTGAGAAAAATAATGGAAGATCAGAGACCAGTAGGCGTTCAGAAAATGCGGGGCATCAGGTTTTTTCTCCTTATTGATGAGGAAAATAATAGTATTCATTCCCTAACTTGAGAGTTTGGTCCATTTTACGTCAATCTTTTGAAAGATGATTTTACACCTTTTATAATTATACAGCACATAAATATCTTGAAAGAAGAAAGAATTTGATATTTAGAGAACTTGATTGCTTTAATTCACTATAGCATGACATAGCTCACTATGAGTCCAAATTTTCCAATTTATGGTGACAGATTGTAACCTGCACCATTCAATTTAATGAGAGCTATTAGTTTTCCACACCTATTACTTTTGGTTTGCACTAGATATGTCCGCCAACATGTAAATATAATTGTAAAACTCCAGTTACCCTAAAACTAAGGAGAGGAAGTTCAAACAAACCATACTCAAGCTCACGATAAAACCTCGAACCACAATGGAAGACCTTGGACAGCATTTAGCAATCCCATCATTTGTTTTCACACTAATATATTAGGTGCCTGCTTTGTTCCTTCTTTGTTGCACCAGCATCCTCCAAGAACGTGCCCACTACCACTTTTCTGGGTCTATTTATCTGCCAGAGACTAAGAAGGGAATTTGCCATGGCTATCTGCCATGAATTACGAGTACTACAAACACTGGAGAGGCCTTTTTGGCTGATTGGATAAATGCTATGGTGGCTGCCGATGGAGATTGGAAAGCACTAGGGGTGCCATGTCCATGAATCCTTCTGTTTATTCCATATGAGTTCCCCTTATTATGTATGTTTGGTGTAAACATCGGTGCAGACTTACGACACCACCCAGGGAGACGAAATAAAAGAGATACCAAAAGGTAGTAGGTGCCAACATATGGTTTAAAACTTGCAGGTTCACAGGCCAGGCATAACAGATCTAACCAGTGTCAGATGTTATTAACTACTGATTGCATAACCCTTTTAAATTATATTCACCAATTTTTATCTTCACCTTAAACATCCTTCAAATTATATTAACTTTTGCAACTGCAGAGCAGAAAGATTTCTGTTGACTTTCTATGTTATTTTGGTTGATTGTTATGGACATCAGTCCATCAAGTAGAGGTAAGGTAGCGTACACAAAACGCTATCCCCAAATAGATATTTTCAAAAGCAATAAGAATAATAAATCAACTGCGGAGGGACAGTAAGATAACAATGAAGAGATTATGAGATAGTCACCAAAGGCTACTCTTGCGATCAAGATATTTGCACCACTTTTTGTAGTTCTTAAACAATTTTTTCATCACTTCATTCAACGCGTTGTCATCTAACTGCAGCGAAAATTATTGCAAACTCAGGATTCAGAGAGAAAAAGGGAAAATCAAAAGGAATAAAAAAATATTGATGGAAGCATACAAAGGAAAGAAAGTAAGATTTTAATCTGATCAGCCTCAGGGTTTGAATATTTTCAGGGAAAAAGAGAACCTTTGATTGTGGATCAGTCTTTGGATTTCGTCGAATATGTACATTAGCAAGAAGTAAAATCAGATGCTCCCTCTGATTGGAGACATTGTCTGTCTGTATGTCAAGAAGTCGATAAGACATCAAAACTGAGGTAGTTGGTAGGTTAAAAGTCAACATCAGACAAATAAAGAACAAATAAACAGCAAAATATTCAAATAAATTGTAGGTTGCCTTTCCTGAAAGCCAAACATAGATTGTAGCCAATCCAATAGGTCTTCGTTAACCTTGTGCTCATAAGATTTGGGCCATGGAAGACCTCTAGTATTGCGAAGGGCAACAGCAGCAGCTTGGATCTTTGAAGTAAGAAAGTATCAGAAAATACTTCACTTAGATATCATCAAGTCATGGAATTGCTACGATAAAAGAGTAACACCAAAGAAACCTCGGGAAATTTCATGACGGCTTGATTGCCGCTGTCTGGATCAAGAGGGAGTATATTGAAAGGGAGATATATCTTTGTCTTCTCTTTAACTTTATCAGCGGCTTCCAATATCTAAAGACAGTAAAACAGAAGATCTTATAAACGCTACTATTTGACAGATGAGTAATATCCATATGAACATGAAAGACAATAAAGTTCAGCAGCAACCAAGTAAAGCAAACAATTTGGTATGCTACCTCATGGTCAACTTCAACAGAATGCTGTTGAGTGACTGCTTTTAAAACCTCAAATAGAACATTAGCAGTCTGGTACGCCTTCGTAAGTTGAGCACTGCATAAATGAAGAAAATTTGGTAACAATGTTGATGACAAGAAAATTATGAAATAATAATGTAACGCACCGATCCACTTGGTCAGAAGCATTTTGAAGTGCTTGAATATATTTCTTATAGTAGTGTTGATAGAAGGACTGTATTTCCCGTGCATCACTCTTATGGGCCCTTCCTGTCAAGGTGGGCGCATTCTCCTGATAGAGAAAACAACCACAACAGGCTATGAAATGTATATTCCTGTAACATGGTTGGGTTTCAACACCTAAACTCTTTCCACATTTTCTGGACAATATTAACCAATATTTTTTTAGAGTTAAGGCTAAACTCATAGCACAATGCAACATTCATTTACACGATCATCTAAATGGCCTAATTATTAGCATGCGTGAGTGTGAAAATGTTGAAACATAGCACCAAGTGATAGACAGACATGGGCCTATATATGTGTAATAAAAAAAAGGTACAATAAAGAATACGAGTAAGCTGAAAGCAAAGGCAAGTAGGCAGTCAATGGCAGCACCATCATAGGACAGTTGTAGAATAAAACAAAAGGTGGGTGCAAACAGCCACTGACTAGACTAGAAGTACTGGAATTCTGGAAATGCATACCCTTTCAAGCCGTTGCAAAAGAGCCGTCTTGAATTGCCGGACACCCCGACCGCTTGAGGTTGGATCTAACCTGTGAGCCTTTTCAAATGCGTAGAACCGACCTGTCCATACAGATTAATGTGATTAAACATTGTGAAGCAGAATAAGATTAGCATGCTTTTAATTTCCTGATGATAAACAGTGAGTGAACAATGCTTGTAAGAGGATCACCAAGAGGCCAGTGTTTTTTCTGTGCTTCACTTCTTTGTAAAACTTCTTATATTGTCGAAGTATTGAGCTAATGATATCCCCTCCAGTTTTTAACCAAAATAGAATTCTAAGATAATGATGACATAAAAGCATTGCCATTACAAGGCACAAGCCGCACAACTAGGCAACAGATATGTTCTTTACTCGAATTTTACAACGCAAAACATTAGCAAGCTTACACACTAGGTGACAGTCAAGTTAGCAGTATGCCAAAATATGGTCTTTGTATAGTGGAAATACAGAGTATGGCTGGGGATTTTGACTCATGTGCAACCTCGTAACAGAAAATCCACTGGAATGAACAGGTTGGTATAGCTTACAGAGGTATGCAACTCGGGGATTGGACGCCTCGACCTCATTGGCAACACGGAGGATGGGCGCGATCTCTACAAGAGACGACGGCACCACCTCACTGTCAAATATTTGCTCGCCCAGGTTTACGGCGGTCTGCGTCCTGAGGATGCGGCGCGACCCCGGCGGCTGCATCGGCCCGCCCCGAGATAGCGTTCGTGACAAGGACGTCATCACGATTGCTTTTTGTCACACCACGGCCAGACCTGCGCACATAAACTGAGGTGAGTTGAGCATGGAAACAGATTCCAGAACGTGCTAGGAGCTTCTAGAAGGTAGAGACTCGTAAGCACCACCTTGCTGCTCTCGGCGCGACAATATCCACCAATTACCTGGAAACCACGCCCGCCACCTAGCCCATGCCTGCGATTCCCAAAAATTTCAGAAAGTTCAGACTTCAGAATTGCAGAGCTTAGGAACCTGGCTCCACGAGAGAGACACATATCAGTAAAACATTTGAACACAGTGCTCGTCCCCAAACAAAATTAAAAATGAAGTGATGTGCTTCTAGAAACTTCTAGAACAACGAGGTGGAAGCAGAGCTGAAGATTATTACCTTCCTCCCAGACAACTGCGCCCCCCAAAAAATGCAAAACCCAGCCTAAAAGCAGAATTCACGTCTATGTCACAAGCTCGTCGACCCAATCTCTCAGTCGCATAGCACAACGTCCCAGTTTCTAGACAACTCCAAAACCTTCCGTAACACGGCGATCAAAACGAAAATTCATCAGTCCCTCACCACACAGAACGGGAGGGCCAATCGGCGCAACAACGACAAGGCAAGGCTATGGAATCTTCTAGAAGCCCCAAAAGCGATGAGACCCCGCGAGCGGTTACGCACCTCGCTCGCGGCAAAACCCAGCAACGCCCCCCACACCTCCTTAATATTACAGGCCACCGCAGCGGCGGTTGCGTTCTCCGTACCGTACGGAGACGCGGCGAGACTCCCCGAAAACCGCCGCGGGAAGCGGATGGCGTCGTCGAGGGAGGCGGAGGCGGTGATCGGCGCGAGGCGAGGTTGGGGGGATTGGGGAGGAGGGCAGAGTTGGTTTTTGAGCGGGGGAATTTGGGAGGGAGGGAGACTGAGGGAGGAAGAAGACAGTGGAGGAGGAGAAGGGCGGGCCGGAAACTGGGTGTTATTTACGGGCACTGCCACTGGGAGACGAAGAAGTGGAAGGCGTGGACTCGTGGCCCGTGGCAGAGGCGCTCATCAAAAGGCGGAGAGATTCGCGTCATCGCCAAGCAAAAGCCCGGTCATCTCGCTTCCTCTTCAATCCCTTGTACTGTAGATGTACCGTGCATCTACGCATCAGCCGCAAACATGTACACAAGCTGGAAAAGTAAACTAAAGTACTCCAGGACTATCGAACTTAATCCTAGTCGTACTCTAAAGCAATGAAACAAACACTACACTGAGTTGATCCAAGTTGATTGTCAATTTGTGTCAGTGTGGCCACTATCCAAACAAAGAAAACTACGTACTGACTGGGTACGGCTGTTGCAATACTCTCCTAATTTTATTCTACCATTTGCACCTTATAAAGAACAAAGAGAAAAGAAAACAACTTTGCAACTCGCAAGTGTCAGTCTAGTTCTTCGCAGCGTCAGGCCGTCAGGTAGCAAGGCCGATCGATTTGCCTGTGTTAGGTGCCGTGTGCAGCCTACCGCCTCTTGTCGAGACCCAAAAATCGATCGATTGGTGAAGTCGACACCAACCGAAAGTGAAATGGCAATGCATGGTGTCCAGCCGTCCAGGGGAGCAAAGAGCAAATGATGAAATGAAGCCTCTGCACACACTGCATTACGGCGCCCATCGCGCACAAGTGTCGTCGACGAGAAAGGTGCCGATATAATTTCCAGACGGCGACCCGTAACCCGTCCTGTAGGAAGAAAGCACACCAGAATCGAATTTATTCTGCCATACTGCATCAGTGTCTCAACCAGAATAGATGATGAACAGTAGCAGCTATCTGAACATGGGTCTGACGTTAAGAGGCAAACCCATGCCCTTTTTTTGGCAAACCTTATCGCAAGATATAATAGATGGGCCCAAGATCGTTTTTGTCTTTTGAATTGTGATGCTTCAAAGCATTTTGGCTACAATTCTCACTCTAAAATTCTGAATTCATTCTGAAAAAAACCAACCACCGGTAGGGTCGCAGTCACGTCGCTTCAGCCGGCCGAAGAATGTGCATCTTGTTCCTCCATATTCCATCCTTGTGCAGATAAATATACGTTTCAGCAGCGCATCTCGAGTCCACTCCTGCTCCCTATCTGTGCTCTTTAGCCGAGAGGGTTTCAGAATTCAGAGAGGCATCGCTCACTGCTCACACACTTCAAAAAAGCCTATCTCAAAATACATGATGTTATCAGAAGTTCAGAACAGATAACGTTATTTCTAGCATTCTGTAAATATCAGTCCAGAACAAAACAAGGGGGAAAATAGTGTGCAGGCATATTTGTACTCGCTCTTTGTCATTTTCTATAGCAACATGCCAAAGAAATTTAAAGTCAACAAAGAATATCTGGTCGCTATGCTGCCGGGTTCGGTATGTACTCTATGGCCTACCATTTCGTCCTGCAAAATCAGATGCTGGATGTGACTTCTTTTTGCAGTACCAAGGGCAGCGCAATAGCTGATTGACCAAAAGCAAGAAAGGCATTTCTCCAAACCACTACAGCATGGTTGAAATGGTCAGGAGCTCTGTTTTCTGACAATATGAATGCTCATATCACCACTAATCACAAAAATGAAGTGCCATACACTGAAAAATGTAACGCGTGCCATGGCGAGAACTGGCACCTCTGTACTCCCTCAATCTTAATGAAAACAATGTGCAAGTCTCTTGCGCATTCCCCCAAAATACACTGAAAAATGTCACCTTTTCTACCAAAAATGCAACACAAGCACCTAAACTTAAAAAACTTGGTCACCTTAGCCCGGTTAATGAGTTACTCTACAGCGTCAAATTAGAATCAAATCATAGTCCAGGCACTGAGAGAGCAGCAGGCGAACAAGTTCACCTTCACGAAGGAGAAAAGCACCATGGATTGTTCTGGTTGACTCCACTGGTCTTTTCTTTTTCCCCTCAAAGTGGTGTCCTCCTTTGCTAAAAGAGAAGAGATGAGGATGTAGAAGGCGCAATTGTTGCGATGCGTTGGACCCTCCACAGAAAGGGCCTCCCCACCAATCTGCTGCCGTTTCCGGTGGCAGGATAGGAGAACAGATTAGCTCGGCTTGAAAGCTACGAAAAAAGCAGCTGGTTTTCCTCATCAACATGTATGATCCTACGAAGCCAGCGAGTGTGCGTCAGTTAGGCAAGAGATCGAAGGAATTCGGTGTCCCGGTCCATGCCAGCACAAGTATCTGCTTTCTATTGGGCAAACGGACGGATGGAAGAGGTGTGTTGACGCCTTTTACGGACCAACACGACGAGCCACTAACGGCTTGTGGTGTCTTGATGAACGGAGTCGTCAACCACCTTGAACAAACAAGATGGGTTTAGAAAACAAAACAAAACCGGCTAGCAGAGCCGATTTAGTTAGATTTAGGGTAGAAGCCCGTTTCACCGGCGGCGCGGAAGGTTTACAGGACAAACCTACAAAGGATTTTGCACTCTCGCAGCGAAGGTGGACGATTTACGGCGCAAATAGACAAAGATCTATGAACTAGGGTAAAAAGTAGAACAAAAGTAGAGGTTTAGGGCAAAAAAGTAGGAGTTGAGAGAAAACTACGATTCTAATTGACTTGAAAGTAATTGTCTTGCGTATTGTGTATGTGTTAGTCAATTGAACCGGCCTTGTCCCTTATAAAGAGGCTGGTCTTGCCTATTCCCAGGGGTTTCCCACGTCCTTAGGTGTATTGGAATCAAATAGGACTCAAACTTCTCAAACTTAGACGAGAAGAAAGCTGAAACTTCTATTTTATCTCGGATTCCGATACAGCCGGCCTGACCGATGGCAAATTGCCGGTTTGACCGGCCCACCGGTCTGACCGCCCCATAGCTTGCGGTCAAACCGGTCCAGCTGGTTTCGGGCGCAATCCTCTATGTATCGCGCCAGTCTGACCGGTCTCAGGGTCCGGTCTGACCGGCCTCTCGAGAAAATCCCGGGCCTTCTCCAAATTGGCTTCCAAATTTGTTCCCAACTCCTCGTAGCCAAATTTGGGTGTCAACACATGCCCCCTGCCTTTTTGGCAAACTTGAGAACCAAAAAGCACTTCTATCAAGGGGTCTAAGGGCGATAATAATTATCGACCATAACATCTCTCAAGCGTTTTGCCAAACACTTGGAAAGTATTTTTTTTAAGATATTTTCCGTTTAATGCACGTTGAAATCGCTCTTCTTGTAAATTTTCTACAAAATAAGCATTACCATGAATGATTTGTACAATTCGGTATGGACCTTTCCAACTTGGTGACCATTTCCTGAATTCCTTATCTTTAGAACCTATTGGCAAAATCGTCTTCCATACTAAATCTCCAACCTGAAACGATTTTGCCTTGACTCTTTTATTATAAGCTTTGGCCACCCTCTTTTTATCTCTTTCAATAACATCCAAAGCCTTAAAACGTTTATCGGTCACTTCGTCTAACCCATCCATCATCAAGTAAGAATACTCATCAACCGATAAACCATCTTGCCTTAGCAATCTAAGTGAGCCAAGATTTACTTCAACGGGTAAAACGGCTTCTTGTCCATAAACCGACTCAAAAGGAGTAACCTTGGTAGCACTATGTCTAGATATTCTATGAGCCCACAATGCTTCAGAAAGCACTTCATGCCACCGTTTAGGACATTCCTCAATCTTCTTTTTAATCAATTTAATCAAGATTTTATTACTAGACTCGGCTTTTACCATTAGCCTGAGTGTAGTAAGGAGAAGAATTGAGTAATTTAATACCATAAGATTCGGCAAAATCTTTAACCTCTTTGGACATAAATGAAGCACCTTGATCTGTAGTTAAAGTTTGAGGAATACCGAATCTATGTATAATATGAGTAGTAATAAAATTGATTACCTCCTTATGAGTCATATTCTTGAGCGATTCGGCATCTAAACATTTTAATAACACACCATCTATAGTTTGGCGATATAAATTACCCTCAAACAAGGTATACCTCAAAGCTTGCCGCTGAACCTTCCGATCAACTTTGCTACTAGGATTCTTTAAATAATCAATGAAAGGAATTCTCCAATCAACTACTTGATCAATCTTGATAATAGCTGAATCTTCCCCAAATTCAGCCTCCCCAATAGTCCCTACATGCCCCCCAAGTCCTTGAGGGAAAACATCGGACAAGGCTAAAACGGGTGAAGAAAGCTCTTTTTCCCCTTCATGGCCGGTCAGACCGCCCTCTGTACACCGGTCAGACCGGCCGGCCAGCCCGGTCAGACCGCATGCATATGCCCGGTCAGACCGGCCGAATCCCGAACCTGTCCCAATTTCGCCAAACTCAAGCACCGGTTGTTCCAAAAAATGTATTTCTCTCCTACGAGTAATATAGATGCTTGTTGAGCTAAATCATTGGCTTTATGATTTTCCTCCCTAGCCACATGATTAATGATGAAATCATCAAAAGTAGCAATAATGTCTAAACATTTATCTAAATAACTATTTAGCGACCCATCAAAACATTGATATGAACCGGCAACTTGTTGCACCACTAATTGGGAATCGCCAAAAGCTTCCACATGTTTAGCTCCTATAGATTCTAATACTTGCAAGCCAAATAACAAAGCATCATATTTGGCTTCATTATTTGTACAATGATATTCAAGACGAACCGATGTTTCAAATATAGCGCCATTAGGTGAAACTAATACTATGCCTATCCCTTGCCCCTCCTTACAAGAAGAACCATCAAAATAAAGTCTCCAAGGCATAATATTAACAACATGAATGTCATCTAAATCTATATGATGATCCACTACAAAATTAGTAACAACTTGACCCTTCATAGATTTCAATGACTCATAACTCAAATCATATTCAATTAAAGCATAAGCCCACTTGCCGATTCTCCCACTTAGAATTGGCATTTGCAACATATACTTAATAACATCGGTTTGACAAGCCACAATACAAGTACTAGAAAGCAAGTAATGTCTCAACTTGGCGCACGCATAATATAATGAAAGGCATAACTTTTCAATAAAGACATACCTTGTTTCCGCATCAATCAAGCGACGACTCAAAAATGTTATAATATGCTCCTTCCCATCCACCTCTTGTGTCAAAACGGCACCAATGACATTATCCTCCGCGGCTATATACAACCGAAACGGAATTCCGGCTTTTGGCGCTCTCACCACGGGAGGTGATGATAAGCATCTCTTGATCTCATCAAAAGCCGCTTGTTGCTTTGGCCCCCAAACAAAATCGGCTCATTCTTTAGTCGAAGTATAGGAATAAAAGCATCTATCTTACCCGACAAGTTGGATATAAGTCTCCTCAAATAGTTAATCTTACCCAACAACTTTTGAACCTCTCTTTTGCATGTCGGCGCTTCAAAATCTCTAATTTCCTCTATCTTCTTAGGATCAATTTCTACACCTCTCTCATGAATCATAAATCCTAAAAACTTCCCCGCCAACACACCAAAAGCACATTTGAGTGGATTCATCTTTAAACCATACCGACACATTCTTTCAAAAGCTAGTCTCAAATCGACTAGATGGTTACCCATAATATCCGATTTAACAACAATATCATCAATATAAACTTCTAATATCACACCAAGTAAAGTAAATCATGAAAGATCAAATTCATAGCACGTTGGTATGTAGCGCCGGCATTTTTTAAACCAAAAGTCATAACTACCCACTCAAATAAACCAATAAACCCGGGACATCTAAAGGCCGTTTTATACATATCTTCCTCGGCCATAAAAATTTGATTGTAACCCACATTACCATCAAGAAAACTAATTACCTTGTGTCCCGAAGCATCATTGATCAACATGTCAGCTATTGGCATAAGATATTCATCTTTGGGAGTAGCTCTATTTAGATCTCTAAAATCAATGCAAACTCTAATCTTACCACTCCCCTTCTTCTCCACTAGAACAATATTGGAAACCCACTCCGCATATCTACATGGCCTAATAAATCCCGCCTTCATCAATCGCTCTATCTCCTCTTTAACACGATCATATATATTAGAATTAAAGCGACGGGACGGTTGCTTATGAGGCCTAAATCCGGATTTTATAGGTAACCGATGCTCAACAAGCTCTTGGCTAAGACCCGGCATCTCATGATATTCCTATGCAAAGCAATCAATATATTCTTTAAGCAAATCGATTACTTGTAACTTGTAATGACTTTACGGATACAAGTGTGAACTTGTCTTTAGAGACGCCAATAAAATCATAACTAGAAAGATCAAGCCCCGACAAACATTGGATATCCCCATGGTGCCACTCCATAGAAGCATCGGCCATTGCAACTTGGGCCGATGTGTCCGCTTGAACAACCTCAACTTCGTCGCCCACCCATTGAATTAAACATTGATGCAAGGTAGAAGGAACACAACAATTGGCATGAATCCAACATCTCCCCAAAATAACACTATAGTTACCTTGCACATCCACGACGAAGAAAGCAGTTGGTATAGTTTTGTTCCCAATAGTCAACTCCACGGAACATACTCCTTGCGCCTCCGTTGGTTCTCCATTGAAGCCGTTGAGCATCATATTGGTCTTCTTTAGCTCCCCATCCTCACGACCCAACTTCTTGAACAACGAATATGGCATCAAATTTACCGCGGCTCCACCATCTACCAACACCCTTGAGACCGGCTTCCCATCAATATGACCCCTCAAATAAAGAGGTTTCATGTGACAACTTGGATCTTCGGGCTTCTCAAAAACCGCATCTCTCAGACCAAGATTAAATTGAGCAATTTCGGCTTCAATAGGACAAAATTCCGAAGGCAAAGAAAACACCATGTTAACGTCCATATTTTGTGGAGGAGAATCCGAACTCTCAACCGGTGAATAATCATCAAGAAGGTCATCATCATCATCATCATCATCATCATCATCATCATCATCATCATCATCACTAGATGCAATCACCGGCTCTTTGTTCTCCACTTGTTTAACCCTCCATACCTTCTTAGGAAGTAGACGATAACGATTGAATTCTTCATCACGCTCCCTTTCGGCTTGTTGCTCCTTTAGTTGAATAGACCGAAATCGTTGTAGACGCTTCTTTTGAGAAGGGGTAACATTTGGAGGCATCCATCTTGGTTTGGGCTGTGTTCCAGGAGCAATTCGCTTACCTTTGTTGATTTTGCCCGAGGGTCCAACTCCTGGAATTCTCCGGGTGTTCTCTGGACGCGCGAGGTCTGACCGGCACCGTGCACTGTGCCGCCCGAAGTCTCTAGATCAGGCCGGTCAGACCGACCGTGTGGCCCGGTCGGACCGGCGCTGCTCGCCACACAGTCGTTCGCCTCTGTATCAACCTGGTCGGACCGGCCATACAGTCCGGTCTGACCGGCCTTGCCTGCGCCGCTGCCTGCGCTATCTGTATTGGTTCGGTCGGACCGGCCGTAGGGTCCGGTCTGATCAGCTCTGCTGGTACTTGCGCCACTTTCCCGTGTAGGACTTGTACGAACCATCACATCTTGAGAACCAATCTTTATTAGAATTGAATCACTGGATCTTGGCTCTCCTTGCATCATCCCAAACCGATTTTCCCCAAACCGGCTCTCATATGGTGCAAAATAGTGACTTGGCTCTCCCCATTGATACATCGGCGGCGGTGGTGCCCCCCATGGCATATAGTACGGAAAGAAAGGACCGGGTGTTGGCATTGGATAAGGTCCCCATGGCATAGGTTGTCGATTGTATGGTGATCCTCCTTGAGAATGTTTTGGGCCAATTCTTTCTTTGATAGATTTTGGCCTTGAGCGGATATTGGATTTTATAGCACCCTTTCACTCATACTTCTCTAATAACATATCAAATGTAACCTTCAGCTTTTTGTAGCCCGAAGTTACACCCTTGTTAATCTTCCAAGTACCAATCTCCGGCCTTTTAGGTTTAATCATCTTCGGCCAAGATTCACCGATTATCACCTCCTTCCCCTTCGTAGTATCGGCTTGAGAAGGCCAAACTAACACCTTTTTGTTTTTGAAATCTATTGTATTGATCGGGAAAGGATCATGATCCAACTTCATCTTTGGACCGTCCGTGAACTTCAATCGTCCTTCATCAATGGCCGATTGAACCTGTCGACAAAACACATTGCAATCATTAGTAGCATGAGAATAAGAATCATGCCATTTACAATAAGCACGACGTTTCAACTCTTCTAAAGGTGGTATGACATGGCCTTTAGGCAAAAAAAAATTTCTTTTCTTGCAATAAATAATCAAAGATTTTATCACACTTGGCCAAGTCAAAAGTAAACTTCATCTCATTTTGTCGATCCTTACGAGGTGTCGGCTTTAACTCCGAGCAAACAAAAGGTTTATTTCTATTAGTCCAAGATCACTCGGCAGTATATATGTCATGCTCATCATCGCTAGCCAGTGAATCATCATCAGAACATTGTAACAAATTCATAGTAGGCTTTTTATCACTAATTCTAACAAATTTCTTAACATCCTTAGCATGGCTTTCTGTAGCCAGAGCTTTTTGCAAAACTTGAGAGACATCAAGAAATTGTTGGCCATCTAACCTTTCTTTAATAGGACCGACCGAATCCACCGGATTTTGACCTTTTGATCCATCCGTTGTAGCAAATATATGTGGCATAACAGCAGAACTTTCTCCTCTAAATTGACTAGCAAAAGTATTAAAATTGGCCATAGGGGAAGCCAATTTTGATTGTATTATATCTCCAATAATGCTATCCAATTTATTGGTCAAAGTAGCACTAACAATTCTATCAACGGTTGAAACTATATTTTGTTCAATCTCAATAGGTAAAGGATTGGAAGTATTTTGTGTTACCTTGGGTTCAATGGTGAGTTGAGGAAGAGGAACGTCCTTTTTAGAGACGCCTTGACGTGTTTTGGTGAAAGTGCCAAGAAAAGCTTTCCTTGCTTCTTCCGCAGCCCTCGCCGTGAATTCTGCAACATACTTGTCAAGTCTCTCCTTATCTTCCCCTTGCAAATCTTGTTGCATGTCCAAGATGTTTGATGGATTGAGTCCGTCTTTAGTCATGATGTTGATGAAGATGTCCCCAGCGGAGTTGCCAAAATCGTGTTGACGCCTTTTACGGACCAACACGACGAGCCACCTAACGCCTTGCGGTGTCTTAATAAACGGAGTCGTCAACCACCTTGAACAAACAAGATGGGTTTAGAAAACAAAACAAAACCGGCTAGCAGAGCCGATTTAGTTAGATTTAGGGTAGAAGCCCGTTTCGCCGGCGGTGCGGAAGGTTTACAGGATAAACCTACAAAGGATTTCGCACTCTCGCAGCGAAGGCGGACGATTTACGGCGCAAATCGACAAAGATCTATGAACTAGGGTAAAAAGTAGAACAAAAGTAGAGGTTTAGGGCAAAAAAAAGTAGGAGTTGAGAGAAAACTACGATTCTAATTAACTTGAAAGTAATTGTCTTGCGTATTGTGTATGTGTTAGTCAATTGAACTGGCCTTGTCCCTTATAAAGAGGTTGGTCTTGCCTGTTCCCAGGGGTTTCCCATGTCCTTAGGTGTATTGGAAATCAAATAGACTCAAACTTCCCAAACTTGGACGAGAAGAAAGCTGAAACTTCTATTTTATCTCGGATTCCGATACAGTCGGTCTGACCGACGGCAAATTGCCGGTTTGTCCAGCCCACCGGTCTGACCGCAAGGGCGGTCAGACCGGCCCAGCTGGTTTCGGGCGCAATCCTCTCTGTATCGCGCCGGTCTGACCGGTCTCAGGGTCCGGTCTGACTGGCCTCTCGGGAAAATCCTGGGCCTTCTTCAAATTGGCTTTCAAATTTGTTCCCAACTCCTCGTAGCCAAATTTAGGTGTCAACAAGGTGCTTTGGTTTGGATTAGCCTTAAGACCTCAGTGGACTCAGCAGACCTCCGTATTCTTCATGCCAAATTGACAAGTGGTGCAATACATTGTAGTTATGTGATTGCTATGAGGACAGACAGGATGATCCTATCAGTACCTCAGTGTTTTCTCTTTCTTTAGGTGATTCAGATTTTTCTATCAGAGGTGTCACGATCATGCCAAGGAACGGCCACCTGACTGAACCTGCTCAAGTGCCAGCTGAGAATTGAGAAATCAGGTTCGGTGATTGATAAATCTATCCGATGCAAAGAGAAATCAGACCCCACACCATATTCAGAGACTTAAAAAAGGAGAACGTAGAGACTTTTAGATTAGAGGAGACTTGGAGACCTGGGTGGACAGAAGAGTAAAAACAGAAGTCGTCTTCCGCTATGTTTTCTTAGCGAAGGGGGTTTGCTGAGTGCAGAGAAATCAGAAATGGAAAGAAGGGAAGAAAAGAAGGATCAATCATTGATATATAATCTGATCACATCTGCCTTTACCTTTCGGAAGTAGTAATGTTTAATCAGGTAGTGAAAGCGTATGTGGAGCTACTACGAAAGAAAACAAAGTACTCCGTAGGTTTCTAAGAAGATATGGACTGATACTAGTAAACAACTGCACAATCTGAAGAAGTAGTAGTAATTTATTGGTGTTAGCCCATAGGCGGAAGCCCAATCCAACTCGGAAAGAAGTCTTTCTGTACCCCAAAAGTTAGCCCATGAGGTGAGGGACTCTACCCATTTATAAGTTGGTGTCACTCCCCCTAAACTTTCAATGTGGGATTATTCCCAACAATCTCTCCCGTCACACGTTGATGCCCCTCATCCCTGACCGGCCCCACACATGGGCACGAGACTCACACAAGGTCCACTGACCGGCCCCACACATGGGCACGGACGGGCCTCACACTCGCGGTCCACTGACCGGGTCTCACACCCACAGTCCACTAGGCTTTGGGCCTACACCATCCGAATGTGCACGAGCATTAGAGATTGTAGGCCCAGCTCTGATACCATTTGTTGGCCCATAGGCGGGAGCCCACTAGGCTTTGGACCTACACCAACCGAATGTGCACGAGCACTAGAGATTGTGGGCCCAGCTCTGATACCATTTGTTGGCCCATAGGCAGAAGCCCAATCCAACCCAGGGAGAAAGCTTTCTGCACCCTAAAAGCTAGCCCATTGTTGGGAATAGTCACACATTGAAAGTTTAGAGGGAGTGAAACCAACTTATAAGTGGGGGGAGTCCCTCACCTCATGGGTTAGCTTTTGAGGTGCAGAAAGATTTCTCCCCGGATTGGGTTGGGCTCCCGCATATGGGCTAACAAATGGTATCAGAGCTGGGCTCACAATCTCTAGTGCTCGTGCATATTGAGGTGGTGTAGGCCCAAAGCCTAGTGGACCGCGGGAGTGAGGCCCGTACGTGCTCATGTGTGGGGTCGGTCAGTGGACCGTGGGTGAGTCCCGTGCTCGTGTGTGGGGCCGGTCAGGACTGAGGAACATCAACATGTGACGACATTGGAAGTTTAGGAGGAGTGACACCAACTTATAAGTGGGGGGAGTCCCTCATCTCATGAGCTAGCTTTTGGGGTTTAGAAAGATTTCTCCCCAAGTTAGGTTGGGCTTCCACCTATAGGCCAACAAACTAGGTTGAGCTTCCGTCTTTGGGCCAACAATTAGCGTGCGTGCTGTTCATGGAGATTCAGACTATCTTTCTCGAGCATATCAGTCCATACTAGCGCTGGACCACTCGCGAGGAGGGGAGGCGAACATCTCACTGCAGGGACGCGTAGGGTTTTACATTAAACCGGGCCGGGCATTCCCAGACTAATTTACCGTGGGCCTCCGTACTAGCGCTTTGCACATTCTTAATTCGCTCATGGAGTTGCAACCATTCAATCCAGCCAACTCCTATAAAAAAACCATTCTGCCCAGTCCAGCCAGCCAAACAGGGTGTTTACCAAATTATCATGTTTGTTGCAACATTAGCGATCAATTTTAAATCGCTGCAATAATAGTGTTTCAAATTATCAGAAAGTTGTAGCCTTTTCACTAATGTTACAACAAATTGGTAATCTGTTGGATTGAAGAGAGTTGCAGCAATCTGATAGTTGGTCGTAATGTTGCAGTAAACTGATATTAGTATTACAATATTCTAAAATTGGTTGCTAATATTGCAATAATCTGATAGTTCGGTAAACAAAAGTATAGTTTTTTTGACACTTACTCTTTAAGTTTTTCTTTTGTTGAATGGGATACCAAGTCAACGAAACCACCCCTTCGTAGTGCCTATATAACTTTTAGATGGTATTCGTTAATTGAAGGTACAACAATGAGTTAAGGGATGGTTTGCAACTCGTTGTCAAGAATATGAGGGACCCGAAGTGGACTTATTTTTTCGTAAAAGGCCGTGGGAACAGGGAAGAAGTTGGTAGGCTTGCGGATCGGACGGTGGATGGGGTGCTTGCGGATTGGACGGTGGATGGGGTGGGGACGTTTGTTTGCTTAACCCTAAAGATAGGTCCGTGCGTGTCTTCTTCCTACGGTGTCGGTGCCCGCCGCCACAGACTCGCCAGTTTCCGTGTCCGTCTCTCTTTCTCCGCCGCCGTCGCCGCGTCCACACCCGCAACCACCCAATGCAGCAGCAGGAGGAGCACGGCCGCCAGAACGGCCGCCGGAGAGCGACTCCGCCTCATCGCGAGAGCAGCAGCAGGAGCCGGGCCAATGCGACGGCATGCATTGGCGATGGCGACGAGACTAGCACACTCCCGTCGTAGTCATCGGAGTCGCTCACAGCGAAGAAGACGAGGCGCGCCGAATAAAAAGAGTGGCGAATCGTGCGAGTAGGTGGCGGTGGGTGGCGTGCGTTAATGAGAGACAGAGACCACGTTGGCGTTCGGGCGCTTGGGGTCGGGAGCCGGGAGGGAGGTGGTGACCGGTGAATGTTTGGTGCGTGGCGCGCGCGGCGTTTACCCGTGAAAACCTGTGAAATCTACGGGAAACGCGCGGTCAAACCCAAACCCAACCCCAAACCCGCGAGGGCAGCGGAGCGGAGCGAAACGCCGGGGCACGGCACGGTGTGGGTTGGTGGGCGTGGGCAGCAGGGAAGTGCGATGCGAGGGCGCATGCTGGGTGGGGTACGGTATGGGCGCCCGCGGGCGGGGGAGGGAAGGGAAACTCTCTTCTTCGCCCGCTTCGCGGCGGCGGTGGCTGTCACGACTCACGCGCGCTGTTCACGTCAACGGCCTGGCGATTCGTGGCGCTGTTTCGCGTCGGCGCGGCCGCGACGTGGTGCGACACCAACCCGCGCCCGTTTCCCGTTGCGTCCGTAGTACTAAGAGGAGAGCCATGGGTACAACACGGATACATAATGAGCGTATTCACTGCTCGTCCCGTCGTCCGTCGGGCTGGTACGGTGCTAGTACTACTACTACCACCATACTGCTGCATTCTGTACGCAAGATCTATTACTAGCAAAGCCTAGTAGGGGCAGTATATATTCAAGTGTCAGTGGCAAAGTGGCAAACAGATCAGCATGGCGACGTACTCTTTGTATCATCCGCCGGCCCAAGCGGAGGATTAATCTGTAGGTGCGCCATGCCTGATGCCAGAATGCCAATGTCCACTGATTGGACCAAGAGGAAGGAAAAGATGCATTTAGCCCTGTTTAGTTTCTAAAAATTTTCACCCAAAAACATCACATCGAATCTTTGGACATATGCATTAAGCATTAAATATAGATAAAAAATAAAACTAATTGTACCGTTAGACTTTAAACGATGAGACGAATCTTTTGAGCCATGATTAGCCATAAGTGCTAAAATAACCCACATATGCTAATGATGGCTTAATTAGACTCAAAAAATTCGTCTCGCGGTTTTCATGCTAGCCGTGAAATTAGTTTTTTCATTTGTGTCCAAAAACACCTCCTGACATCTGGTTAAACGTCTGATGTGACCTTTTCGCGAACTAAACGAGGCCTTAGGCGGTAGGCATGACCGAATGAGAAAGTTTGTTGGGGTTTGGAGCTCCAGCGTGCCTTTCTGTCGGCAATGATTCGTCGGAACCGTATCATCATGGACCGACGTGCTTGCATACTTACCTGATGAAGTAGAAATTCGACTGGAATGGATAGATCAATGGGATCCAACCCCCCCCCACACACACACACAAAAAACCCCAGACAGGCCTTGGGCCAGCACAACACACGCACCACTACAGGAATAAGTTCATTGTATGTCCCTCAACTTTACATCAAGTTTCAAAATCATCCCTAAACCACAATACTGAAAATATTTGACCTAAACTTATCAAAACCGTTTATCTGAGGTCCTGAGA
>CM002481.1:1492200-1512494 GCA_000325765.3 Leersia perrieri
CGGAGGACAGATGATATGCAACCTCATCGCCAATCGGCTTTGCTTCAACGGCTTCTTCTACTCCTATCATCTTGAAACCCGATGCATCTTGTGCAATACTATTGGCTTCTGAAATTTGTTCTCTGGGAATATGCATCAATGAAACGATCTTGAAATCTGCTACTATTGCACTCGAACTCCCCAGATAATTGCTTGATAACCAACAGTGGATCCCCCATGATCTCAATTGCATCGGCTTCAACTTCTTTCAATAATTCTAACCCTTTCAACACAACCTCATATTCTGCTTGATTATTGGTATGATAGGGCTTAATAGTAAAGACAAACTCAAAACTTGCCCCCCCGAGGCGAAATAATAACCAATCCGATTTCACATCCATGTATGCAAACCGATCCATCGAAAAATAACAACCAAGGAACCGGTTCCACATAATCAACCGATTTTTTTCTGTGTTTTACTATGAAATCGGCTATAGCTTCCCCTTTGACTACCCGAGGAGACTCGTATTTTAGATTGAACTCTGATAATGCAAAAATTCACTTCCCTATTCTTCCCTTCAAGATTGGAGCCGATAACATGTACCTGATTACATCAACTGCGCACACCACAATGCACTCGTTGTTTGAAAGATAATGTTTCCTTATGCAAGTATTGACCTAAATTCCTGGGTCTTGGTCTATTTTATTCACTTGTTTTGTATCCGGATCTTGTTCATGAAACATTTTGGTGGGCACAGGTATAATTCAAGACCTGAAACGGTCAGGGGAGTTCTGTATAGACTATCCTCACAAGAAGAAAGCTGTGGATGTTGCCGTTCGTTTCCCAGCGGGATCAGATGGTTTTGGTGTTTTTTAGTTTGGGACAATCGCATAACTGGCCCTATTTTAAGTACTAACTGTAACTACTTTTTTACACTGGCCCTGTTTTTTAAAATTAAATGGACTATTTGACCATGCTGTTACTGCGCCAGGGGAGATGGCCCTTAAAAAATAGAAAAAAAATTAGGCAAATTGAAAGGTCAAAAATGCCCTTAACCTTATCTATTCTTCCTTTCCTTGCTTTGTTGACCACCAGTCATTCTATGTTTGTGAAAAGTTCACGACGGTAGGCGTGCGAGTAGTTGGCAGTGGTGGTGCAATCGGCAGCGGCAGACACGCAAGGCAGCGACGAGCGCGATGGGGCGGCGACTCCAGCACGGCAGGGAGGGGCGGCAACTCATCGAGGGGTGGCGCGCGGCGGGGCCGTGAATCCTAGCGAGGCGCGAGCGGGGTGGCGGCTCCCTACGCGGCGCAGCGAGCCGGTTGCCGGCGACACTCCGGCTGGCGGCGGGGTGACGACCTGAGTGCGGTGTGGCAGGGCGGTGGCCGGCGGCGCTCTAGCTCGCGGCGGCTGTGAGCAAGACAGGAGCCGTCGCCGACGAAGGCCTAGGGTGGCGACCCTCAATGCCACGGCGTGGTGGAGCCACCGGCGACGGAGGCGTAGGGCAGAGCTCAATCTAGACCTGGCTTCTTTCTTTCTTTCTTTCTTTTCTTTTCTTTCACAGATTCACGGCGACGATCCAGATACGGTTGGATGATAGTAGTGAGCTCTGCATTTTGGACAAATATCTGTTAAATCTGTTAAAAACAATTCAAATACGTCAAAATTATGTAAAATTTATGTCAATTCATTTACAAATATTAGATAAATATTATAAATATTCGTTACAAATACACCAACTCAAAAATTAGGCTAAATATACAAAAAGACTGATAAAGCAGGTTCAAATATGCAAGGGTATAAATGTCAATATATGACTCGATTAACACCGTCAACGTTTCTTAACGGACTAGGATCAGTCCCAACTTTTAAATTTAAAAAACAGGGTAAAAATACAAAGTAAAAAAATATAAGGCCAAATCTATATTTAGACATCAAAATAGGGTCAATTATGTAATAGGCCCTTGCAGTTTAGACCTTGTTTAGTTTCTAATTTTTTTTCTAAAAAAATCACATCGAATTTTTTGACACATACATGGAGCTTTAAATCTCTATCTTTATCTAATATTAAAGTTCAAGATAAATAGATGACGTCATCGTCCGTTTCAGTCAGCGGATCGACATGGGCCTTTCCATATCAGTTAGACCAGCCACCAATACATATTCCAATTCCAATGGAATCAGAAAAACCCAGCACACCAGATTGACATCGACAACACACATGTACATATTCCAACCGAATTAAAAAAAAACCATCAACTCACAGATGCATATTGAACAACATCACAGATTGAAATAAATTGAAGATGTCAGACGATTTGCACACCAAGTGTCCACTCCTACAACCACAGCATTGCATGACAGTATGCAATTATTCTCTAAAAATACTTTTGAACATGCTAATATTATAACTATGGTTATTGGACATGGTTAAAAACTGTTTTATTGGCTAAATGTAGCATTTTTGCACAATAACATTGTACTAGGATTGTTCCATAAAGTTGGCAATATAATTCTATGAGAAAATCTGCTAAGTGAAATTGTGAATTCTGAAAGTAAATTGCAGATCAATAAGATCTAATCTGCTAAGTGAACAAATGACATCTATGCTGTACATACCTGATACCTCCATCTTTACAGTGAGTAGGACATTGAAACTGTGAATTCTGAAAACCTGAAAAAAGACAAGTACTTAGTATGTCAGACAAAAACAAGAGAAAATCGGTGGACTATTTAAACATTACAAAGCAAATCTGAGAAAATCGGTGGACTTTTTTAACAGTACAAAGGAAATCTTTGACAAATCCTTGTTTCTATTTATCAGATGTGTAATGTATAAATACGGATTTGGATCCCCTAGAGTTGGGGCCAACTCCACCGTGTGGATTTTGTCAAATCTGCACTGTCCTTCTGATTCTGTGGCTGAGATAAACAGGTAGATTTGGATGGAAAATAATTTTCTTTTTAGATGTTCTCTCTCTTCTTTTGCAAATTACACGACCTATCACAGATTCAACACAACTTTTTCACACACTAGTAAGTTACCCGTGCTAACGCTACGGCGACAATTAATACTACAAATCAAACAATAAAAAGACATTAGCACAATATATGCCAATATTACTAAGACTGAGAAGTTTGGACAAAAACATGGTTGTTGTGATACATGGAGGATCTGGCAAGATGGGGCCGATCGAAGAGAATATTGCGTAGAAATCAGGTCCTAGCTATTCGGTTTTGCCAAATTTACAATGTAAAAATCACAGAAAATACAAAAATCATCATAAAGAAAAAACATAAATCATTGTCCTTGATCACACAGGGAAATCATCAGCCCGACCCAGGCGACGGCAAAGACAGTGGCCTGGTCCGAATCTGTCCAGTCCAGCGGCGCCCGGTGTCGTGACTCGTGAGCAATGGCCCGAACAGGTGTAAAATTATAAATGCTTTCACTGGATAATAAGAACTTTCAAACATATATGTGCTGGGAATAACAATTTTCAAGCACAAATTCCCAAACATTGTATAGTGACGATACATAGGGTTATTGCCAAAGCACCAATTGATCATACTGTTCCATCTATATCAGGTAAAGAATTTAAATGCGTTCAGTTGAATACCCAAAAACCAAAATAAGTTCAATTTAAATTCCACACTAAGTACTTCAGCCTCCAGTATTTGTTTAAAATTGAAGGGCGGGACAACTCATTTCTAAAACAAAGTACATATGTGTTGGATGTGAGATTAACATGCTCTCAACCATGTTCACTGCAATCAAAACAGTGTGACTGGGGGATATTGTGAGATACATTGATTGTACGGAAAGATCTTTTATTTCATTTAAATTAGTACAGTATTACTTTGGTACCAAAATCATATATTTGTCCCATTGATGTATGGAATTACATAGGCAAATCAGCATATTTAAATTAGTGCAAAAGTTTATTTAATTCTTCCTACCATTTTAGTTGGTACCTAAGTGGACATTAGCTTAGCCACTACTCACCTAGCAATTTAGTTTGGGTCCTTGGCTTGAATTAGATGAGTTCAAAATTAATAGTCCACTTGTTTTAATTTTTAGCGCTACTCAAGCTAGGGTAGATCAAAACTATCTAAATTTGTAGGCTACTCGAGTTAACAATTCGGTTCAAAACTTCCCGTAAAATTATTACCCGGACATAACCAATGGTTCAGGCTGGGTTCTTCCCGGTATGTTACAACCAACTACGAAATCAATGGTTTTAAACCTCACTCCATGGTACATCAACCAAGCAGCACACAAGTAGCTGAAGAGTATCCAACAGTATAAATTATCAAATCACTTGTCGGTGATATGGGCCCGGGGGTATAGCGAAAGCATGACATACGAGTGAAGAAAATACATCCTCACCGACTGATATATTTGAAAAATACGCCATGTTAAGTCTAAGGAGGTCCGGGCCACGGGAGACCACGTGGCCACCCCGAGGGGGCTTGGCCCGAAGGCTGCCCGGAGGCCCTCACTCCATAACATCGGGGTCCGGGAGCACCCGGACCTCTGCTCCCTTAACCCGCACCTCTCTCGGACGAGAGACGCGCGGGGGTGCACATCTAGCTACCAACCACCCCATTTAATGCGATGGGAGTGGCCGGACGCCGCCCCATCGCATTTAATGTAATGTGAGACGCGCTCGTCAGTAATCTTCACCCTTTTTGCCTAATTCGGGGGAGAGGATGAAAAAGTCTTCATCAGTGATCGCGAACAGGCTTGTATCTGTCAACACAGATTCTCCATCCAAAAGCCAGTTTGAAGATGATGTCACTGTCAAGTCTCATTCAAATCCAGGCGCACCAGTTAAGAAAATATGTCAGCTGAAGTAGTATATCAACAATAACCAATCCCATCACATTTAACTAAGGGCATGGTACTGTAAGCAATTTCAAAGTACTCCAGTTTCAGAATAACATGTGTTTGCCAGGTTTTCCGTTGTCCAAGCAAAGCAAGAGTACATTTGATTCTGTTTTGAAAAAATTAGAGCTTCAACATCTACATTCCAACCAGATTTCTGAACAATTGATAGATGATTCCATAGCACATATTTTCATTACAAAGATCCCTTTATTTCAATATGCAATTGATAGATGATTCCATAGCACAGGGTATTAACTATTAGCAAAGCACCAAAAAGAGATTTGCCAAGGAACTTTGGTGGTAAAATTTGGAATCTGCTGTTGCATATCTGGAGTGGAAATCAAATGGACAGTGGGTGCCACACTAGCATGCATTTCAGTTTCAGTCTCAGCTACTAGCAAACAGGTAATGACTGACAAGTACCTAAAGTTGAGTGTGCAACATGGCTGTAATAATCAGTCAATTGGGCAGACTCATGGCCCTGTGAGCTCACCACATTAACATCAATTGCTATCAATTCTTTGTGCAAATAAAGCTGTGCTGACAATTCTTAATCTGAACCAAAAATGCTTAGACATCACTGAGCATAATAGTACATGTCATACAGCAACCATAGCTCCATGGTTTGCTGTATTTACAACAGGAATATTATCTATGTTTTCTTTTCAGGTGTTTGGTCAATGACTCGGACACATGAACATGAATATCAAGCAGAACCAAAATCAAAAGCAACCTCCCCATCTCCATATATTCTAGTGTCGACTGAAATCAAATATTTCTATTTATATCCATCTAGCCATTGTTATGTCAGTTTATTATAGCAACTCTAGAATTCTGGATTCATGCAAGTTTTTGAAAGGAGAAGCTAAAATCCAACTTATTTCAGTACAACATGACACAGTACGACTTTTCAGTACAACAATGAAAGGTAGCAAAATCTGTGAGGGAGCACAATCCATGAGTTAGGCATTTGCATGCATAGCAAAATCCATATAACTTAGGCATCGCTAAAGAATTGTATATGTAAAACTTAAGGCCTAGCAAAAACAGTAAAAGGTAGTATAGCAAAATCAGTCAGGTACATTGATTTAGTGTAGCATGTGAATAGGAGAACTGAAGAGTTTAGGCATAAGCATATAAAATTACTGGGCTAAGCTAAACATAGGAAAACAGAAAAAAAAATGTAAGGGACATAGGAATAGCATAAACATAGCAAAGAGCAGAGCATATGCATATATAAATGGAAGCACAACAAAATCGTAATTTACTATGAAAAAAGCAAAAATGTTGAGAGGCATAGGAATAGGAAAATCGATGTGTATAGGCAGTAGTCAGGCAGTAGTATAGACAGCAAAACAATAAGGTTAGGCATAGAAAAATATAAATAAGTGCAAACAAACTGAAAGTTTAAGCATTGAAGCCATGAGAACCAAAGTGACCCAGGTGCCATCATAAAAGCTGATGCACAATATAATTCCAAAGGCTCCAACAGCAATCTGACGACTAGCAACACAAATGCACAATAGACAACAAAAGCCCTGAGCCATGACTTTAAATATGAAATTTTCTGTATTTTCATAAACTAATGTTCCATATCCTTAATATAAGTGTAACCTTCAGGTCGGATAGCTGGTTATGGCTTTGTTTTAAAATATGGCATCATATCATTATAGTCCACCAAGCAGCAATACAGTAAAAACTGCAAGTGCGGAAAGATTTTTTGTACTTCTTAGCAAGCAGTTAAATAATTTCGTCAATGTAACTTAAAAGAAAAAACATAAAAAGTTAAGAATGGATGCACTCTTAGTCCTTAGTGATATACCATACCACTCCTCTTCTGCATTTGACAGGTCACACCTAATTGCTAGAGTTCCAGTTAAAACTGACAATAGACTGCAGAAGGATACACAAGATTTGCTGCAATAAAAATACATGCCCCCACAAATATCATAACAGAAGGTGGTGGTCAAGATACCACCAAGCTACCAGGTGCGGCATCAACACAACATACTACATAATTTATTGTCAATGTAGTTCAAATCGATGGTAATTTACTGTCTTCACAGTTCATGTTGAGACCTATTGTCAAGAAATTCTGAAGATATAGCAGCACGTGTCAAGAAATCAAGAAAGGCAGCTAGGACCACGGATCGAATAAAATCAAGAAATCCACACAAACGCCAAACGCCAAGTACATCCTGCTCCCCTCGCTCCCGGAGCTACTCCACGAATCAAGAAATCCACACAAATCGAGCGCGGCGGCGGACCACGGATCAAGAAATCCACACAAATCGAGTGCGGCGGTGAGAGAAAGGAAGAGACGATGCGTTACCGGCGACGCAAACCCGCTCCCGAAGCTCCTCCACGAAGAACCCTAGCGGCGACGCAAACCCTAGCGCCGGGGAGAGAAAGGAAGAGACGATGCGTTACCGGCGAGAAGGCAACGGAGAGCGCGGACGTCGGATGGGAAGAGGTCGCCGTCGCCGTCGCCGTCGACGTCGGTGCGCCGCCGCGCCGTCTCCTCGCGTCGCCAGCCGCGTCGTCTCCCTCGCATCGCCAGCCGCACGCCGCCGCCTGCAAGTTCGGATTTGATCCGGGCCAGGAATATAGGGAGGGAGGCCAAAACAGGCCCGATTCCAATCTGGGCAGGCCGAAACGAACGACGCTTCCGGGCCAGGCCAGTTTTGGAAACGGGCCACTTCGTTCCGGCCGGAACAGAGGCCGTTCCAGGCCTTACCAAACGAGGCCCTAAGTGGATTCAGAGTGGACTCTCTTGATGCTTTAGACTTGTATCCATGGATAATTTGGAAATTGGAATTCTACACAAGGCCCATCAGTATTCAGGACTGTAGCCCAATCAGTATGGACTATGGAGGCCTAATCTATAACTATTATAAACATTAGAGATTTCTGATCGTCACCCTGGGCCGTCGTATGTCGTTACGTCATCGGCGGCATCAGCGAACGTCCGATTCCTCAATCGATCCGGTTTCGATGAATCAATCAAAAACAGGAAAGAGTTCGTTCCGAGTACGTGGGTTTCCGGATAAACTCCTGTTTGTAAGCAAGAGACGATATATTTATATCCCGATTGAGGCACTGAAGGTTGGAGGCAGGGGGAATGAAGGTGGAGAGAAGAGGGGCATTCCAGATTTGGAGGTGGTGGTGGATTGTGGGGCAGTGGATGTGGTCGTCGCCGCCGCCGCTCGCCTGCAACCCGCGCTGTCGCGGCTCCGCGCGACCTGCACAGCTGCTGCTGGTCCGCGCTTGCGTCGAAGCCGCCCGCTCGCGACCTTCGCCGCTGCTGGAACGCGAGATGAGACGTCGGTGCTGGAACGCGAGGTGAGCCGCCGCCACTTCGCGAGCTGAGCTGCCGCTGGCCCGCGAGCTGCGCGTGCGCAGCGCAGCCGCTCCTCTTCTTCCTTCGCTCTTCTCCCCTTTTTCTTTTTCTTGTTTTTTTTTCTTTTTCACCCAATATTATTGAGAGAGGAGAGATAGAGCGTGATCGAGAGAGTCCTTGTTCCCGGATCGTTTGCTATTGGAACGGAGGTTACATGTGCGGCACCGGCGCCATCACGCGCGTGCATTCTCGCAGCGCGGTGACAAGATGCCACGAGCAGCAAGTTTAGGATGTACGTCCACGTAGATCTATTGGGATGTGTGCCGTGTGCGTGCTAAGTTTGTGTAATTGTGTATGTGCAAATTTTCCGCTCGCCCGCACACAAACAGCAGCAGCACAAGATAGCAAACCTTCATGTGTTAACACTCATGCATATCTTAGTTATCGTGCTTTTTATGGACCATAAACAAATTAAGCACAACATGGTTTTCTTTGACTTAAACACCCCACCAGATGAAATCAAGATTTTTGTTTCCAATAAATTTCAACATATTTCAAAAAGGTTAAAGCTTTTTGAATATTCAACACTAGATACATGTTTACATTTTCTTTGGTTAGAAAATATTGCCTTATAATCTTTACATATTATGATAAAAACTAGCGATAAAATTAAGTTACATCATGAGATTGTTCTGATAGCGATGATCAAACATAGCTACGGTTTATGATTCCTATTTTCTTTTTGATTTTTTTTTTCACCCACGACTTTGCATATTGTAACTCTTTGAGGCATTATTGCGTTTAACTGATTACCCGTTGCAACGCACAGGCAATTTGCTAGTCCAATAAAAAACTGAAGACCTAATCACACAACACAAATTTCTGAACTCTTGTTTCACTGTCAGAATTCATAAACAATGCAATAAGCTCAGAAGTAAAAGGGGATCCCGTTTAACAATTAGCACAGCAGTGGTATTCAATATTCATATTGCAAACTTGAATTTACAACGTGATCGCCGAGACGATGATTCAACAAAGTAAGACAACAATAACGAATGAATAAAAGCAAACACACAGGCAGGAATCAAAGAACCTACTCTACTTGAACTACACAGCTAGTTCAATTCACGTTCTTTTCTGCCATTTTATTCAGCTAAACAGTAGAAACAATCAGTCAAATCAAAAGAATTCAATTCGAAGAAAACCAACCCGAGCAGAAAAGAGCTCGATGATGAGAAGAATAAGTCACAGCTCGGGCCACATGCCATGGCGGGCAATCAGCTCAGAGTTCAGAGCTCAAACCATGTCGCTGATGAGCATCACGTGGTTGGTGCGATGCCTCTCCACGAACATCTTCGACGCCCCCGCCACCGTCTTCCTCCATGTCTGAACATCATCGCACAGAACGAAACCCAATTCAGCATCAATCCAATCAATCAACGAGGAATCGAAGAGTTGCGAGCTTAGCTTACCCGCTCCAACGCGGCGAGGAGGATGCCAATCCCGGCGGCGTCATCAAGCCGCGCGGCCCCTCCCCGGCGAGAGTGGCTCCCGCCGCCGCCGCCCTTCCGCGCGGAGGCCGTGGTGGTCGGCAGCAACAACCCAGCCCTCCATTCGGTCGACCCACCAATACTCCGCCTCCGCTTCGGCGCCGCGAGCTCCACCCCCGACGACGACTCGTGGTACTCCCTCGCGGAGAGCCCCGACGCCACCCGCCTCGACGACCGCTTCCGCCGCAGCGCCAGGCTGCGGCGCGGCGGCGTGATCTGCTTCGAGTGCGCGTCCGGGTCGGCGAACTTGCGGAGCAGCTCGTCCGACGACGCCTTCGCCACGTGCTGCACCGACACCTTCCCCCCTCCTCCCTGCGACGATTGCGGTGCCGTTGCTGCCATTGCGGATGGAGAGATCGAGCGATGGATCGGAGGAGGACGAGAGAGGATTAGGGATTTGCGTTGGTGAATGGGAGCGGGAGAATGGGGAATTCAAGGGGGGATTTAAGCGCGGGGATTTGGGGAGGAAGATGGGGAGAAGATTGATGGGAGAATATAGCCGTTGGGGAGCGCGGGTGAGGTGGAGGTGGGATCTCACGTGCGGCGCGCGCGAGCGAGGCTGGCGCGGTCGGTCGCTGTGGTGCGGCGCAGGCGGCTGGTCCCGGTCGGAACGCCTTTCTCTGTGGCTCAATTCTCTCATCCCTGGCTTGTGTCGGTTGTAGTGGGGAATTTATTTTTGTCCCGTGAGCAAGAACGGGCAGGAAATGTGACAGTGACTATGGATTCGGGCCGTTAGGATTCAGATCCAGGGTGGTTGATGACGATGACCGTAGCGATGACAGTGACCATTAGAGTAGTAAATGTTGTACTGATGAGCAGTAAGTCTTTTGGTACACCGTGATTGCGTCGCAGGAGTTTTGTTCATCACCTTCATATGCTAGAAGGAGCTCACGGCCTCAGGCATGATGGTAATGGTCATCACTAAAGGTGCGCCTAGGCACCGGAGTACAATACATAGACGATGCAGATGTTAAGGCATAGCGAAGCAACTGCCTATGCACTCAGGAAATAATGATGTATTCAGAATTGATAGCTGTACGATTGTACTGTCCATAGCAAAGCATTATAAAATCAAATTGCACTGAGATAACAAGATCAAAGGTTAAGATCAGACTGAGTCTCGAGTTTAACTTGTACTATATGAAGTTTCAGTTCAATTTGGTGCGTACACTGAAAGGGGGAAAAGCAATGTTCCAGTATGAATCTTTATAAAGACTGATGAATGGAACTCACAAGCTTGCATTTTCAGGTGACCCATCTCTGTGTGTGTGTGTGTGTTTGTAATAGTAAATCATACTTTCAGGTATTCATACAAAGGAATTTCACTATCAAGACAACACTCGGTCTAAAGCGGAGTAAAATGCATGGCACTGAAAATGAAGAAAACTCAAAAAACATACACGAACACGATGCAGTGCAGGGCATAGCTGGAACCCAACCACCGTATTAGTCTTGAAATAACAGTGTGAAATGCAATATCCAAGGCACATAAGGAAATAACAGTACATCACCATGAAGCAGTTATTCAACACTTCAGTCAAGAAATTGAGTGCAATTTATCCAAGATTGGCATATGATTCGAAACAAGTATGTACAACTTAAAAGGCGCGCAACTATCCTAAAAATTGAAGCTTCTAAGATTTTGCAGCACCAAAGACCAAACCAGCAATCCAGGTGATGAGCGATCCCAACACCCAAAAGACTAGAAGGAACACAATGATACCAGCCAAAATAGTTAGGACAGGTGGGCCATCTGGTGAGCTTGAGTTCTCATCACTTGAGCTGTTCTGTTTTGCACGAGCTCTCGTAGAGTCTATCTCTGAAGCAAATTGAGCTTGCTTTATTGAATTCTCGGGACAGAGAAATTTTCTTGCAGCGGGATCGGCAAGCCTGCATGTCAACACAGTTAGAGCAATATCTCGGAGAACACAGGAAATAATCATGGCTAAATCCCTTAATGAAGAGCTAATTGCAGTGCACTAGCACTATACTGACATTCCATATAACAGGCAACTTGTGATGAGAATGATGCGTTAACTGTTAACAAAGGGGCAAACCACCCAGAATCTCAATCATCAAACAAGATACAACAAGAATGTTACGCAGTGATTCATTCACCACATAAGCTGTAAGCATGGAGAAGCTTGTACTCTAGTTGCAACATTTTTTCAAGGGCATATAAATTCAGTGGAAGTCAAAATGAATGCAACCTGACGACTAGACAGCCAAAGTTTAACCAAAATGTTGGGTCTCTTTTGATATAAATACACCACAGACCATGATAAGTAACCGTACAGTACGTTCTTAACAACAATAAAGTGTATTTCTCACAAACCATCCCAGCTGTTAGCACTTACCAATATATACAAAAATATGGTTGGCTTAACTCTCTGAGAATCAATTGCAGAATACTAGCAATTCCCCAGAACGTATGGTTCATAATTTCAGCTAATTCAGCAGCACTGCATATTCAGTATGGACTAATACAATACATTGATCCCCTTCTTTTCTCTACATCCTGTGTAGTAAACGGGTCCTCGCTATTCGCTAAAATGAATCCAATCGGATCTAAGTAACAATGCAAGCAAACCGTGTGATACTTTTCTCTCCAGCCAATGCACATGAGAACAAGGCGTAAGATAATACAGGAATTGGGACGAACCTCAAGCCACGGTGGACGGCGCGGACAGCTCGGTGTGGGACGGCGGAGACAGCATGCGGAAGCCCGCGCGGAGGGGTTCGGAGGGTCCGGAGAAGAGGAAGGGTCGAGGCGAGGTGGAGAGAGGCGGCCGCCATGGCGCCGACGAAGGGGAGAGCGAGAGAGGAACCAAGCGAGATGTGGAAGATGGGATGGAGCTAGCAGAGGTTTTGTTGGGGAAAAAAAAATGGATGGTTTAGATCAGCTGCTACGCTCTTGTCATTTTGCTGCGGTCACCTGCAGCCACAGATGAAGCATGGGTTGGAACTTCATATTTTTTTTTGCTTTTCCAAAGTAGGGGAAGTCGGACTGTACAACATGGCACATTAATTTTACATGATCTGAAATTGGAACATACTTTTAGCTCTTTCCAGTTCATGTTGAAGAACAATTCCATCTTCTAGTCTTCTGCAACCTGGTGAGGACATCACATCCAACTCAAGTTGAACTCATAAACTACTCCTACATTACTCCGCTATCTGCTCTGCAAGTGCACATCCAGTCACAAATAATACAAACGAACTGACAAACACAATCTGATGTGAGGAGCACATAAAACACAATCTGTTGGGAGCACATTGATACATTTTGCTAGGACTGATGGAAAAGAATACACCATCTGAAATAACTCAGCTGTGGATACTCATGCTCGGTAAAGAAGCATATGCGCTTCTTTTTTGTTCGGTACAAACCGTGTATCCTCTTTTCAGCTTTTGATACATCGAGGTCTAGACAATTATATCGACACATCTAATTTGAGAAACCTATGTCATCACGATCTAAAATAAATAACTGATGAGCTACAAGTACATCCTTCAGAGGCAACTCTTTGATTGAACTCCTATGCCCTAATAAATTTGTTCAATTGTTCCATCATGAAGTTAAAAACCCTGCGCCCCTACAGGGTTATGCTGCCGAAAGCAGCATACTACATACTTGCACTCCAAAGAGCATAGTCAGGAATCGAAGCTTGTTGAGAAACTCAAAGTGCTGCAGTCCAAGTTCCTTAAATTGAGCTGTATTAATACATATGTGTGTCAGCAATCTATATGTGTATGCGTTAATGCATATAAGGATCAGTGTGAATGCTATAATAAGACAAAAGGGTCTCCTTATAACCTACTACTAGACTGCAAAGAAAACCACAATGGATTTACCAGTAATGATGCATACAATTACATACCATGACTGCCACTCCAGTGTCACAAAATCTCGGAATGCAGATCAGCCTCACGTTTTGTTTTTCTGCCCCTGCATATGAAAAGGGTGTTAAGTTGGGTGCCAAAGCAAAACAGCATATGAAGCTTACATGACGCAGTAGTACCTTGTAACAATCGAGTTTCATATTTATCTTGATTCCCGATAAAGTAAATATGGGGGCAACTTTCAATGAGGAAAGGATCCTTGTCTGTGTATGGATAACATCCTGGGTGAAATGGATATTTATGTGAGAAGGGTCTTCAAGCTTTATATATAAAACTGATCACTAAATCAATAATGAAATTGAATTACAAATAGTTGGATGATGTAATACTAGGTATTTTTGCCCAACAATCTCAACTTAGAACCATGGAGATGAAATGGCTGAAGAGTTACCTAAACTGTTTGGAGCAGTCGGAGCAAGATGACGCCACCTCAGCGTTCTTTCAGAGAACTCCAGCTTGTCTTTGGCATCAGAGTACTTGTAGAGGTCATCTATGTTCTGGCCAGATGTTCCAATAAAACTGCATACAGAACTTCCTTACTTCAGACTCTCCAAGTGCTTTAATTGAGGAAAGTTACAGAAAAAAACACACACCGGACACTGTCGAGCTCAAATTGATGTGGATTCGAACATGATGAAAAAGTGTTATAAGTAGATGCTCCTGAGAAAAGGCATCTATGCAAAGGCTGCAAAAAAAGGAAAGAAGCAAGACATAAGTCACTCATGCATGCATTAAAAAAACGCACTTGAACGTTACCAGTACAAATCAGTCATTATTTTTTTCATTTCAATAGCCCACCTGCTGTGGCAACAAAAAATTTGCCGGGTCATTAGGACCAGGCATCATATCCACAGGCAATGATGCCACAAGCTGCAGAGGAAATGTGTTACAATCACATTGACATTATATTGATAAATTTGAGGTGAAAGTAAATGGTTGAAACCTGAGTGAGCATAATGTCCAGTTCTTTGATTGGTTCAGCTATCCTGGATTGATCTTTTGATGGTACTGTCTGAAATATCAGATCAGAGCTCAACACTGGTACAATGAACTAAAACAATAAGCAGAATGCTACCAACATGTAATAGGCAGTGACATTACCTGGCCATTGAAGAATCTTGGTGAAATATGTACCGAATTCCCAGCCACCACAACACGTACTATGTTGGATGCTATTTTTTGCTCCTAATTATATTGCAAAATCGAAATTAATGCATATCTTCACTTGAAAACCATTTTTAAAAAGAACAAAGAAAAAGGGCATACATTCTCATCACCCAAATGCCCTGTGATATGGTCTATAAGAAGCTGGAACTGTAGAGGATTGAATTTGTCACTCCCAACACTTAATCCCGACACAAATACCACATATTTGTCTTCATCTGTAACAGAGGTGATTGCCAATGTAGCGGTCTCACCATCAAACCTTCTAATAGGCAAATGGTGGAAATGGAAAATGAGCGAACAAGGATAGGAAAAATATTACTTATGCTAGGTAATGGAGTTTGAGGAGGAAGCCCGGCCTCAAGAACATCTTCGACAAGAAAGTTGCCAGCACTTGTTTCCTTCCCATGTACAGCTACTACAACTCCTGTGGATGATCAGCGATTGAGTATTCCAAGCAACATGATACATTGGATTAAAATGTTCAACTAGATGCTACAGCCCTAAGAAAGAAGACTTGAATTTGCAAACTGAAATTTTCAGTGAAAAAAAAAACAGACATACCAGTAACATATGCTGCTGGAGGTATGGATCCTGCGAGTGTAACTCTCCCACTTTCGTCTTCCAGAATGAGATGATCATCAGGATGCATGAAATTGTGTGGTTTAACAAGAGGAATAGCAGACCTCTGTAGCATAATAATCATCGCAGGTTGTTCAAGTTATGAAGGATATGAAGACAAGACATGAAGGCACTAACTTCTGTGCTATATTACCTCCTTGGAGTATTCATCGAGAACAGAAGGCTTGAGTTTCATGTGCTTATACAAAGTTCCAACAATTATGCAATCCTTTCCTTCTTCAAGCCCCAACACAGTAGTAACTGCAACAGAGGAAAAGTTGTGCTTTGAAGTTTAATCTCTCGCACTCACTCTCAGTGCACAAAAGCAAGCATTTCTTACATGGTTTCATTTCCATGAACTGAGATACCCAAGCACAAAATGGATCCAATGTTCAATCTTTGTAATAAGGTAGCACATGTCATAAGATCATACTACATCCATACTGACTAATTAATGCCAGTGAAAGACCTTAGGGTTACTAGCTACATTGCAAACTTTTGACAAAGCATTTAGTAAAGAAGTGTTTTTTTAGTCCAGTTCCATTCACCATGCTAAATCGCAATCAACTCCCAAAACAGATAAACCCCCGAAAACAAAACAGAGAAACCCAAACAACATCAGGATCGAGGAAAAGGCGAGGATTTGGACGGACCAGGAAGGTGCGGCTTCCAGTCGGGGACGAGAGCGTGGAGGAGGTTGCGCATGTGGTGGAGGCGCGTGTAGTAGATGTGGCTGTACTGCTGCCCCTGGTACTTCTCCCCCTGGATCGCGTACCTCTCGTCCTGCAAATCCCCATCGCCATTGACCCTCGTCAGCCCCAAAACCAAAACCGAGGTGAATCGAGAAATCGAAAAGGGGAACAAGGGGTTGGAAGCTTACGAGGTTGATGTACTCCGCCTGCTTCCTCTCCATGGCGGACGGCGGCGACGGCGGCGGGCGGCGCGGAGTTAGGGGGTGAGGCAGGCTTGAGGCTCGCAGCTTCTCCGCGATTTCCCGCTCCTCCCGCCTCCGCGCGCCCAAATTTACCCGCCAAAATCGCGCGCGCGCCGGCGCCGCCTACCTTGCGAGTTGCGACTTGCGAGAACTGGTGTTGCAGCCGGCGGCAGCGTACACTGGCCTAGGGATCAAGCGGGCCTTGTAGGCCTCAATCCCGGCCGAGTCCCCGTAAATGGGCCAAAATATTACTTCGGAATCCGGCCCATCACGGATAAAAGGGCCGGATTTGAGGCCTGCTAAACAAGACATCATTAGGCTCGGTTCGATAAAATCACGTTGGGGACGGATTTCGCTGTTACTTGCTGTGCGTCGCAGTCGCGCGATGGGGGCCGAAGTCGCTGTCCGCTGGCGCGTTTTCCTCGTGGCCTGTCGTCTCGTCTCGAAATGTCATTTTTTCCCCGATCCGATAGAAATGTCATTTTCTTGTGTGCGGAGTTAGGTAAGGTAACTTTTTCATGTATAGCACCGCACTTAGTTCTCAAATAATATGCATGAAGTATAGTTTGTACATTGCATCGATCGATCGGTATTTTTAGAATTATATCCAAGAAAACTATATGATATTATATAGTACATTTTAGAGCTATATATTCCCTGTGTAATGCTTAATAAATAGGAATCGTCAAAAAATATCCATGAAAGTTAAATTCAACATGTAAATTCGTGGACAGATGAAGTTTCGCGTGTGCTACAAACAACCAAATAGTTCGACCGATGACTGACCGGATGAAAAGGATATTCAAGCTATGACCATCGTCTATGTATATCCATGACGCACGTGCACTTTATGCCATCCAGTATATTTTGGAATTTTGTTTTCTACCATAAGCGAAGTTGAAGATTTCCCCTCTTGTTCCTAGGCAGGTGTGGACAAAGTGCTTATGAAGACTACGACGAGTTAACAAGAAGTACTAGTGGCAGTTGTATATGTGTCAAATTGACGAGTTGTGTATTTTTGTGCTTGTATAAAGGATCATATATATATTCATCCACTTTATTTTTTTCCTCTTACCCATAACTTTAATTTCTCAATCACTAGCTAGATCAGCATATGATATCTCACCTTGTGCCATGAAGAAATCTTCTAATATCCCATATGTTTTATTTTCTTCTAGCAACAGAATATTTTTAACCTTCAAAGAATCACGTGTCCCACTTGTGTGCACATGCACCTCAGTTTGTATTGTAGTTACTTTGTTTAATTATCAGTAAACCAGCCCGTTAGACTCAAAATGGAATTACAGTTAGGTATTAACTCCGTCTATATTCCTGTATTCTATAGCATAAGATTAACTACTCACTCTTACTCAAAATAAATAAATGAATTCATACCTATGAATCGGAGACGTCGAACGCGGGGGACTAGTACCTCCCGTGCGATGTGTTTGGCTAAGATAGTTTGAAGACAACGTCAAACAAAGGTTCTTGGTGCCGGTGCTCTAGGGGCGTCGGCCGGTTGATAGCCGTAGAGACCAATTCTTCGAACGACGGCCAATCAAGGAAGTTGGTGGTGGCGTTACATAGCGGTTTTTCGGCGCACTAATTGTGTTTGGTTTGCGGCATATGACGCGAGGATACTCGATGGTAGTTGTTGTTAGCTAAAACTAAATCTTCTATTTTTGTTTTTGTTATCCTTTATGTAAGGTTTAGAGTCTATATACTCGTGTTCATTTTGGCTGTGTATATCCCTTGTGGATATAGATGCCAGATTAATGAATCCATTATCTTGAAAAAAAAAAAGAATCGGAGCTTCTGCTATGTTAAAAACAGAGGAAGCAGACACTAGCCTGCCGAGAGATGAAACACAAATTCTACCAGTTGGACTTTACACATATAAAGAATCAGTTTAACTAAAAGTTATGTTGTACTTCCGCTCGATCATACATATATACTCCATATAGTTTTTTGTTCAGAATTTGCATAGGTGTGATCGGGGAGGTGTATCTTAATACCAACAACATACGCAAATGTCACCAGCTTCTTAAACATACTAGTTGCATGCACACAAATATATTTCTTAAACATACTAGTTGTATACACCAAAGTACCAAACCCGTGACCTGTTGGAGTCGAACTCAAAAGCCTTTCTTGACAGCCAAAGGTACCAAATAACATGTTACATTTGTTTATATACTACCGTGAGATTCAGGGACCCATAAATCAGCCGTGACCGAAGAGCCAAACATGATTTGTTCAATTCTTTTTCAGGTCAACAAGCTCGTTTTAATCGGTTCAGTAACCCCCTGTATGCATGATGCTGTTATACGAGAACTCGTCGCGTCACGCATGGCATGTTATGTCAAGTTGTGTCCAAGGGGCGATTAGTTGTCCGCATGTGTACTGTTAAGCTTAATGGGGAGAATATAACAAGGCATATGCTCTATGCCTTGTGTTGCTGGCGCCTACGTGGATGGATAAAGGCGCTGCGGAAAAACCCATTAAAAATCCGCGGGCCCAAGTGCGACGTGCTTGTTCAGCTGGTGAAGTGAGCAGTGACGAGTAACATCACATCAGCGCTCGGTTTCAACTTTCTGTACACTATACAGTTTATTTTTCGTGAGAAATTTGTGTCAACCGTCAAATCTCTTCTCCCATTCTCTTTCTTTTCTTTCCTTGCCGTCGAGGTCAAACAATCGGATCCAATCTTCCGCATACAATAAATCTAAATCGAGGTTATAAATACCCTCACCGTCTAATAAAAGTATAAGTGCAGTACAATAAATCTGAATTGAAGTTATATATAAATTCATTATACCAAGAGGTGTGATGTCCTAACACAAATGAACATGCTACGTACACACAATTTTCACCAGCCTGATGAATACTGCGTAATCCGTACTCACCCAAAAGGCCAAAAGCTAGTACTAGCTGTTTCAACGCTGTTTACAACAATAGATTCACGGCTCGCCCACCAGATCGATCGCGGGCTGAAACAGACGCGACGATCTTTTCCACGGCCGCAGTGGATCGCGATCAGCGTGTAACGCGGACGCCCCACCCAATTTCGGCCGTCCGCTACGACACCCCACCCCACCGCGCGCGAGGACGAATGATGGCCCGGATCCGACAGCGGCTTCGGTGCGGGATCGACGAGGGCCACACGAGAGAAAGCGACGCGTGCGGCGGCGGTGGCCGTGCAAACAAACCGCGCGGGGATTTTTGCTCGCGCACGCCCAGCAAAATCTCCTACATCCCCTTGCGGCGTGACGTCCCACAGGAAACGACCCGCCCGGATAGGGCTATCCGCTTCTTCGTTTGTGTTGCTTCCTCGCGAGCTCGCGGTGTCGGCGAGATTTCAGACTAGTGGTTGCTGGGCTGATGCGGTGCACTGGGATGGTGATGGCGTCACATGACCGTGAGATGTTTAAGGGCAAGACAATTGGAGCTGCTGCCTGCTAGTATGCAAGTATGAAGGGATAAAACGCTAGAAATATCCTAGTTTGACTGGAAATCGGTTATAATACCTCTCTCTCGTTTTTTATTGAACTAACCAACGCCAAAAATACGGAGATGGAGGGAGTATTTATCAATCTAGCTATTCAGGGCGACATCAAATTAATCATTTCAACAATAACAATAATGAAATCAGTTATGCTAAAAGAATTTTTTAAAAAATATATACAAGACTAGAATTGAAAACTATTGGAAAATACAAGTGTAATACTTTTATTACTCCCTCTGTCCCAATTTACTTGACGTTCTAGTAAGTAAAAGGCAAAATAAGACTTAACCAAAATGATCAACGTGCTACTAGCCAGGTCGTCGTCGTCGCCGACGCCGCTACCCCTAGGGGCGTCGCCACCGCCGCTCTCTCGCGGCCGCCGCCGACGCATCTGTCCCGGGGCTGC
>CM002481.1:1512594-1568306 GCA_000325765.3 Leersia perrieri
TCACTGCCGCCCCACCCCTTGGCTGCCCACCACTGTCGCGTGCCCCCGACCATGGAACTGCTGCTTCAAGGGAAGGTGGGGGGAGAAGCGAAGGTGGGAGATGAGCAGCGGAGGGGGAAGAAGAGGAGGTGGGGAGGAGTTGGGTGGGGGAGGAGAAGAAGCGTAGGTGCGGAGGAATCGGGAGAAATCTCGATCGGTTGGTAGATCTCGTCGGTGGGTGCCTGGGTGGAGACGATGATAGGATAAGGTGGAGAATTTTTTTTCGCTAATCGGGAGAAGGTTCTCGCTCGCGCAGGGGACATGCCCTGGCCTCGTTGGCCCATGTTCACTATTGTAAACGACCGGTATTTTGGGATAACGGTGAAGGCCCAGAAGTAATTTGGGATGAAGGGGTATATATATATATATATATATATGTAATAATGGGCTATAGCTTCCATTGAAGTCAATGCCGGATCCTTCATTATCTAAAATAACTAGGCTCCTCTTCCATCATCATGTTTTTCATTTAATAAGAGAATGACAACGGAATTATTTAGTTTACCTTGAAAAAAACTCAAATTAATCACATCGAATTCCTACTGGTAGAATCCTTTATGTGATTTTAGCGTACTTCAATTGTCGATGAGGGAGATCTCTGTTTCGCTTAACAATTGTCTATAGTTTTTGGTTTACCAGTGAATGTCAAGTTTATCGCAAATCTTTTAAATGTCGTGAACAACTACCTAGGGGCAGTCATCTATAGTGAAAAAGGCTTCTAACTTGGTTCCTTTCGTAACAAAAAAAAAAGAAAAAAAAGAGGAGATTCCAGATGTTTCTGCTATGAAGCGAATGACGGCTGATATTTCTTCACGGATAAAAGAATCGAGTCTAATAGGGAAACATAAAATATTGCGATACATAGTAAACGGGGCATCTCTATGGATAAAACCAACTTTAAGTTCCAGACATGCCTTTCCAATTTCAACGCATGCGTAATTAACTCTGCCTAGACAATGCACATGGTGTGATCCTAAAATTCCAAGTCAGCAAACACCTCTTTGTATTTTCCGCCAACAAGTCATCACCTACGTCTTTCAAAGCTTCAAGCTTTCAACATCACGCACTGTACTTTTTTGGACAAATTGTTTGCTCCAAAATTCGTCCTCTCCCGCGCGGCCACCCCTGCCGTCGATCTGATATCCACTTTCACCTATCATCTAGCATAATCTACTAATCTGGATTCTACACAAATATAACTCGTGGTTATTTCGAAAAAGTAGGTAATCCGGGAGAGTTTGAGACGCTAGCCTCTCAAGGCTTTGAGCTTGTGGTCACTGTAGTTTCAAGAGCGACTTGTGAATTGCTCCTTCCTTTTCAACGGATAGTGATTGGTAGCTTAGCAAATGGCAAGGGTAGCAACACAGCAACTGCTGATCTGATCGCTCAGTTACTGACTACGACGACTACTTAATTCGATGCAATAATTAATCGGTACACATGGCTGGGGAGATCGACGCTATTCGTCAGAACCGATATCGATCGAACTGAACTGGCAAATGGCAGAAGACCTAATCGAACCTCTCGTTTTCTCGATCGTGCCATGCAGTAATATTAACACAAAGCGACGCGAGACCATTTAAGGTTCTGAAGCATTGGTAGTGAAGTAGTAGCAGTATGCAGTATTATTTCATAGTTTATCTATAACTCTAACATTATTATTGAGCAGGCATTGCACTGTCAGGACTTGAGTAGTACTGTTGCTTTTGGCTTTTATCAGCTGATGCACCCATGCTCGCTGCAATAGGCTGGAACTGGATTGATACTGAGATGAGATGATCAACTAGTATTGCATTCACTTCAGAATTCAGATTAAAAGGTCATCAGCAAGAGGCCAATAATAGAACAATCGAATATGACAGTATTAACTTCACTCTGCAATGATTGAGCAGATACTAACATTACCAAGTCCTGCATGATCTAATTTGTCTGAACACTTCCTACTCTGCTCGTTCCTCCTACTGGATATATAGTGAGTAGTGACAGTGTCATAATCGAGCTGTGTTGTTGTCGGAGTGCCATGCGTAGTTGAAATTGCTATTGTTGTAATCAACCAAAGAAAGCATCTCTATTTATTTCTCTGCAATAATTCACTACTCATTAAAGTTGGGAGTTAATTTCCATCCTATAGCGCAGATAACCGTTTGCGTCATTGTAGATATGATTGTCGCCCATGAAATCATACAGCACTAGCCACAAGAGGAAAAGCTACCACTGAGAACCTCCAAAAGAAGGAAAGGAGTAGTACTAATCTTATTTTAAGCTCATGTTACATTCTCCTGTTTCAAAAGGAGCTTGCTCTTTGCCACTCTCATGGGTCATGGCATGTTTAGAACCTCCGAATTTCATCACTTCATCAGAAACAAAATCCATTCTTATCTGAACCTGAAAAACTTCTACTAGCATCTGGCTACAGATTGCTCCACATATTTTTTGTTGGACCCCGTGTCCTATGCAATCAAACCATGTGGCTCTGACTCACCACTTCTCCCTGTTTGAAGCACACGACACCGGCCAAATAAACCTATCGCAAGAAAGCAGATTAAGTGGTTGCTAATTTTCATGTGGCTGAGAAGGCTTCAGGTCAAAGCCCCGGACTCCTCTTCTGCTTTCTCAATGCGTTTTATCCGAATACACTCCAAGTTTCTAAACACAAACGGCACCGACCCCGCAGAGATTGATTTCTGCAGACGCAACAGCGTTCTCCAGAAATCAACACTTGCACATACCTTCACTGAAAATTCAGCATGACATGTGTGCCCCCTGCAATGGTAGGGCGTCTCTGTCTGTGTCTGGGCTGGCTTGCAATGGGGTTCAGTTTACATTTTGTTTCTTGGTCTTATTAGGTAAGGCCTTACTGTATTTGCCTTGCAGGGAGCTGAGTATATATTTCTCCGTTACACCTTAGGATAAATGTTAATTAGAATCTAATCCTTAGAAAATAATTGTTTCGCAGAAAAAAAAGAATCTAATCCTGAAGATATATTCAGATGGACATCTGTAATTCCAGTACAAACTAATTAATATTATTTTTTGTAAATGGGAACGGTATCTTCAAAGATTATAATTCTTTTACCAATTTCTGCACTTTATCCTAAACTTTTTGGAAGTACCATATTCGAATTTACACAAGAGAATATGCTCCCACTCTCCCCATTTTTTTACAAAAAAGAAAGAAAAATATCAAAGAGTTCCACAGAATTTGATACATAACCAGCTGAAGGCTGAAGCATGTCTGGCCAATCAGGGAGCACCTCCAGTTAACAGTCACGATAAATCTCCAACTGAAGAAAGACAGTCTAACTTCGATTTGTACTGGATAAAACAAACCGAAATCATTTACTACTAGTATTACAAAACTAGTACCTGTAGTTATCAGTGAATTAGTCTGAATTCGGATCGGAATTATATACTGTATATAAAAGCGCTTGCTAGAAGCCAAGCCAATGCAAATCGTTTTTGACTCTGAAAACAAAACCCATCGTCTCCCCCATACCGCTCCTGCGCACCAACCGAAACCAGGGTGGTTTCTGTCGGTGTGTAATATTCCAGGAATCCGGGGTCCCAGTTGCAAAAATCTGCACCCCACAGTAGAGTCGCACCTAACCATGGTCGACGCCGCTGGGCTATAAAAGGGCCTCTTCCCCCGCCTGCTCTTCTCTTCTCTCCTCTCTATTTTTTTCATCCCATTGATTTTGCAATTTAGCCCTTGAAGAAGCTCGGATTTCGAGTCCGGTCCTTAGGCTCGATCCTGGTGCGTTCTTGCTTCGATCGAGCGCGCTGCTGCTCTGTAAGGTTCCTACTGAGCTGTTGTTGTGGCGGGCGCGATTAGCGCTCGATTGGGTTTCTTCCGGCGCAGATTTCGTGTTTTTTGGCCTAGATTTGGCTTGTGGGTGACCGTCTAGGTGTTTCTCGCGTGTTTCGGCTTTTGTCTGGATCGATTTGTGGCTGGATTTGGTGGTTCCTGGCTGCGGAGCTTGGATCTTCGCGTTCAAGCTTTAGCATTAGAAACCCTCAGATTGGGGATTTCCTGCCGGAGGAAGCTTTTTGGAGGAGCTGCCTTTGGGAGGAACTCTTCCAGTTCTGAGGGTTTCGGTGTTCGTCTTATCTTGAAGAGAAGCTTTGGGAAATCCCGTATTTAGGGTGGGTTCTAGTAGATTTCGTGTAGTGGAGAGCAAATTTTGGGTGATTTTGTTGGTCAAGTCTGGTGGTGGAAGCCCATAGGCCGGAGATTTCCTCCTTCCGGTGGACGACCAAAGAGCCGCCTTTGGAAGGAATTTCTTGCCATACCAGAGGTTTCCACTTCCTCCCTTGGCTAAGTTTAAAAATTTCCGCTGTTTTTCCTTGCCGTGTAGTAACAAGTATGGGTTGCTGATCAAGTCTTTGTTGTGAAAATGTCAGGTTGAGGATTTCCTCCCACCCAGGAAGCCAAGCAAGGGCTGCCTTAGCGAGGAATTCTTCCAGTTGTCCAGGTTTGCGCGTAGTGTTGCGGCTATATAAGTGGAATCTGCATCGCAGGGAGAGATACAAAACAATTATTTCGAGGCTGGGAACTTTGCAATTGGTTTGCATAAGGAGTTCTTGGAATGGGAAATCAGTGCCAAAACGGGACTCTTGGGAGTGATTACCACAATCGGTTCCCAAGGGAGTCTGCTGTATACGCCGATGGGTATGTTCAGGAGAGCTACTTGGACTTGAAGAAATTTGATAATACTTGGCATGAGGTGAACAACTTTAAGCCTACTGCTGCTGGTATTCTCAGGCGGGGATTGGATCCTACATCTATCAGTGTCCTTGGGCGGAAGACGCCGGACCTAAGGGAGCATTATATCCTTGGTCGAAAGCTTGGTCAGGGTCAGTTTGGCACAACTTACCTCTGTACCGAGATCAGTACAGGGTGTGAATATGCATGCAAGACCATCCCAAAACGCAAGCTCATCACCAAGGAGGATGTCGAAGATGTGCGCCGCGAGATTCAGATAATGCACCACCTGTCAGGCCACAAGAATGTTGTTGCAATCAAGGATGTCTACGAGGATGGGCAAGCGGTGCACATTGTGATGGAGCTCTGTGCTGGTGGGGAGCTGTTTGACAGAATTCAGGAGAAGGGGCATTACAGCGAGCGGAAGGCTGCAGAGCTTATAAGAATTATTGTCAGCATTGTGTCTATGTGCCATTCACTTGGAGTGATGCACCGTGATCTTAAGCCAGAAAATTTCCTTCTTTTGGATAAAGATGATGACCTGTCGATAAAGGCAATTGATTTTGGCCTATCTGTGTTCTTCAAACCAGGTATATGTCGCATTTTAATGCATGCATAGTGTTTCATTTTTAATTTTATAGAGTAACAGATCAATGCATAAAGTATATGCCTGCTCTGCTGCATATTCTGTGTATAAATTTGCATGCTCCAGAATCCAGATCATCATAACTATGTTCTGTTGTTTATCCATCTTATTCATCTTATTGACAGTTCTTGCCTTGTGCAGCTCATGTGTGAAGTATTGTGGATTTACAAATTGGTTTTTAACATTTGATCTTTATTTAACTTTGTGTTATACAATTTGCAGGCCAGGTTTTCACTGAATTGGTTGGGAGTCCATATTATGTTGCTCCTGAGGTACTGCACAAACGTTATGGACCAGAATCTGATGTGTGGTCAGCGGGAGTGATACTTTACGTCTTGCTGAGTGGGGTGCCACCATTTTGGGCAGGTGGGTTATCTAAATCTTAGGTTTTAAATTTGAACCAAATATGTTAATGGAATTGCAAAGCTGATCACATGCTATTCTTTTTTCAGAGACACAACAAGGAATATTTGATGCAGTTCTGAAGGGTCACATTGATTTTCAGTCTGACCCATGGCCAAAGATATCTGACAGTGCAAAGGATCTTATAAGAAAAATGCTCTGCCATTGTCCATCAGAGCGTTTGAAGGCACATGAAGTGCTAAGTAAGTATATTCGACCTATTCCTGCACTTAAGTTAGTTGACCTTTAATGCAGTCTTAATTTTCACTAACTATTTAAGAACCACAGGCCTTTTTGATTTGTTGACTTATTCATATGTTAATGTCAGGACATCCTTGGATCTGTGAAAATGGAGTGGCCACCGATCAAGCTCTAGATCCCAGTGTTATCTCTCGGCTCAAACAATTCTCTGCAATGAACAAGTTAAAAAAGCTGGCTTTGAGAGTGAGTTCTTTATCTATTTGCATGCTTCCATACTGACGCTATGATATTTGGTACCAGATCATCATATGTATTCCCTCATTATCACAATCCCTCCATATGTAATGCCATTAGTTTTAGGGTCCTTACGATAGTAAAAATGGCGAAAACATTGGTGTCATGACAGAGCTGCTCTAGGCTGATCATCTGATTTTATTTCAATATAAAGAACAAGGTCTTTAGGTTGTGACATTCAATTGTGTGGGTTGTTGATAAACATGCTGTAATTGAGTCTGTTCCACTTCTGATATCATGTCCTACAGGCTACATCTATCAATTTATCAACCACATAGCATTTTTACAAAATGCAAGTTAAAACTTAAGTCTTTGAGGGCTGCTCTAGGCTGATTATCTGATTTTATTGCAATATAAGAAAAAGTCTCTAAGTCATGGCATTCATTAACATGCTCCAAGTCAGTCTGTTGCACTTTTTTATTGCATTGACTACAACTATCAATTCATCAACCATATGACTTTTTTCTGGCATTTTACGTGCTTCCAGGTGATAGCTGAGCGTCTTTCAGAGGAGGAGATTGCTGGGTTAAGAGAACTGTTCAAGGCAGTGGACACAAAGAATAGAGGTGTAATCACTTTTGGTGAGCTTAGAGAAGGTTTAAGAAGACTTGGAGCTGAATTTAAGGACGCAGAGATCAATGATATAATGGAAGCGGTAAGTACGTGCATTTTGCAACCACAAATTTGTCTGTTAGATATTAGTATATTACCCTCCTTATTGCAGATCTTTGATCTAAACTCTTAAATTTTTCAGGCTCACAAAGACAACAACATAACTATCAATTATGAAGAATTTATTGCTGCAACTCTACCTCTTAACAAGATAGAACGTGAAGAGCACTTGATGGCAGCTTTTACATATTTTGACAAAGATGGAAGTGGTTATATCACAGTTGACAAGCTTCAACGTGCTTGTGGAGAACATAATATGGAGGATTCTTTCCTTGAAGAGATTATTTTAGAGGTTGATCAAAACAATGTAAGTTGAACCTACTCTACAAAATCCAAGATTTATTTCTTTTAATGACTAGCCTTGTAACCACCAAATTGAGTCCAGAAGAATTTCAAATAACACCCTTGTGATAGCAAAACATGTTAGGCTTATTTTAGATTTTTAGTCTGTGCTGTTCAGCTGGTGCATCGGTAGATATTGCGTTGTTGTAGTCTTAATCGTAAATGACATTTTACTATAAAATTATTTTTTTGGGGTGTTAGTGGCATCCGTCACTGTCACACCTAACACCAAACTTCTTCAAAATGCTAAAATATTCAGGTGCGGGAAGTCTTTATGCAGATCCAGTTGTCCTGCTTGCAAGCCTACTTAGTCCTCTTATCTAGACATGTTTTAGAACATAACATTAGCATGTCTAAATTTTCTAGAGATAGTAAGTATTGCAAAAGAAAAGGCAAACTGTGGTTTTGATGATTGCCAACCCAGAAAATCTAATAACTGTTCTTGTCATTGTTTCTCAGGACGGCCAAATTGACTATGCCGAATTTGTAGCCATGATGCAAGGCAACAATAGTGGACTAGGGTGGCAAACAATGGAAAGCAGTTTGAATGTAGCATTAAGAGACGCACCTCAAGTACATTGATACGCAGATGTATAGATTACGTTCTCTTCTCTTGTCCATTAATTCTTCACTGCCCAATTCGGGTTGTGACTTTGTACGAGAAGAGAGCAAGTCAATTCATTTAGTTGGTATTTATTCCATCCAAGCAAGCGTGAGTTGATAAGTAGCCTAGTCTCTATGGAGACAATAGCATGGGTTATATATAGTGGTTGGTATATTGGTTGATGTAGTTGCAGGTCCAGGTAGCAATATCAAAACAAAAAAAAAAAACCAAAAGAGGTGCATTCGCTTTGTTGGTTGTTCTTTCAACTACATGATATTACGCAATGGAATTCTGATGTTTGCGTTCCTGTAATCTCTTGAAAAAGATTATAATATTTCATTTGCATGTCATAAGAGATTGACAGGCACTTCCAGCCGCCTGGATTGTACTGGTTGGACGTTTGTGCGTTCGTTGACAGCCACAAACTGTGGTCGTTGCTCTGTTGGCCCATGAGCAAAACTAGACGCTACTCTGCTTCTGCTACGCTTTTTCTGCAGCCGTCAAGCAGCTGAAGCAACAGATTGACCGACACGTTAAGAAGATCCAGCTGCCTCCGGTGGACGAATCAAAGTGCAATTCGTCAAACATTTAAAACCGTAGTTGCTCAAACCTTAATAGGAGTCGCGGGCGTCAAGTCTGAACCAAGTCGCAAACCAGGGAACTAAACTAACGCAGTACCCCTAGAAATTCAGGAAACGCCATGTTGCACATTTCAGACAACAACAGCCAGTATGTACTCATGTATACATATGACACATTTGCTATTTGATTATCAGAATCCGACCTGTATGGCATTTTCGTATGGGTATGGCTATATTCTACTCTACATAAAAATCATCAAACCTGAAAAGAATTCCAGTCTCCTGCTCAAGTTCCCTCCGACACCCGTGACTCCTGCGCAACAATTATCTCCTGCAACCAAGACCACCTCTGCTTTCAGTATATTTTACTCTTAAGTTCTTTAGCTCTCAGTACACACTCTGCTGAAAGCCTGAAAGTCTGAAACCAGAGGAGAGCCAAGAAAGGAACAGACAGAAACTTGCCTTGACATCGCCGTCTCTTGAGAGAACACATCTCGACGTCAGGGCGCTTCCATCGCCCAGAACCCAGCCGACCTCGCACACGAACTCGTCGTCGCCATTCTCCTTGAACAAGCTCCACAGCTGCTTCGGCAGCGTCACGATTCCATCATCCTCGTCCCTGATCAACCTCTCCCCGGGCTCCTCCGTCGTCAACCCGACAAACTTACCCTGTTAAAATTCAATTCCGATCACACCACAAATTGTCAAATTCACAATTCAACTCAGAATCTGTACACCACAGCAATGGGAGGTCGATGGTCACTTACCGTCTCGGGGTCGAGCTCGCCGGAGAACCTCGCGGCGGAGGCGGCGTCACGGCGCCATTCCCCGACCACTTCGGACACGGAGAGCCTCTCCCCGGCGGCAAACGCGGCCTCGCGGACGGCGCATCCACCAAGCTGCTCCCCGTTCCGGTACTCGCCGTACCACTGCTCGGAGAACACCTTGACCCCACGCAGCCTCGCCTCCTTCCCCAACGCCACCGTCTGCACGAGCCGGACTCTGACACGATCGCCGTCGCCGGGTCGCACGACGCAGTGTTCCACCTCGACGACGGGCGCGGGGCCCCTGGGCCAGGCGGCGACGTAGGACGACGACCCACCGTACGCGAAGGCCGAGGCGGACGAGGCGTGGCGCTGGTGCGAGGTGTGGACCGTGGCGGCGTCGGCCTCGCAGCCGACGGTGGGGAGGAGACGGACGAGGCGGTAGTGGAGGTCGCACGGGGATGACGGGTCGGCGAGCGTGGGGCACTGCGTCTGCCAGTCGTGCACGGCCACGCCCCACTCCCTGTACGCCTCTGGCACCACGTTCTCCGGTAGCTCAACTGGTTCACCGACCGAGGTGAACTCCGCGCCGTATCCGTCCCACTCCCCCGACACCCGCGCCGCGAACTCCTCCCAACTATCTGGCCCCTGCGCGGTCGGCGCGGCCGTTGCAACGGTCGTGGGGGATGACGTGGCTGCACCTGCACGCGGGTTGGTGAAGTTGTTGTTGTGGCCGAGTCCACCAAGCGCGTGCGGCTGCGGCGGCGGAGACTTGAACGTGAGAATCGCGCGGTGGGTGGCGCGGCGGATGGGGTGGATCGTCGGGAGGAGGCGTTGGGTTGAGAGGAGATGCATAATTGTCGCGCGGGCTCAGCTCAAACCGTTTTGGCCTTGCTGCTGCACGTACGTTTTTTTCGCGGTAGTCAGAAGCGATAAGAGGCTGTGTGTGGGCCGAGCTCCTCGCGGGGGATCTGAGGACGGAGTTGCATGGGGTGATATGTGGGCGTGGTTTTACGATCCGGAGGTAGTGGTCACGGTGGACCGGGCAACTACCGCCGCCAAGCCAAACCAGTCCACGTACGCCCGCGCGAGGTCTCATCGATCACGAGAACGTCGCCCTCACGCCTAGTGTATATAGCTTGTTGTTGAGAGCAACGGGTTTTAGGTCTCTGATCTCCAGACTCCAGTACGCCTGCCTCGTTGCCACCCTGAGCGGACGGCAGTTTCGCCGCGCTCTTGGCGACGGCCGGGCGGCGTCGAGGAAAGGAGATCACGGTGCCTCCCTCAGCCGATCACCAATTCACCACCCAAATATATTGATGTTTGAGATCAAAACGGCATACCCGTGACTAATGATGCTAATGACGACAAGGGCTTAGTAGGTGGCAGGTAATATATGCGAAAGAACATTGTCCCCGGCCTCGATCTTACTTCTTCTTGCTGTGCTCTTCGCTAGAAAAAAGTCAGTCCTGATTAAAATATGAAGGTTCAGTCTCTTTGGACTTGATTGTTTTGTGTTGATTTGAGCCGTTTTGGTTTTACATGTAGTGGTTGGAGGCATGATGAACGGTGAGACAATCGTCGGTGCACGGAGGAACATGATTCGATCTATTAGCTCCCCTTCCTCGACGCTCAGTTCGCGCTTTTCCAAACTCTTCTCCGAATCAAGCCTAGAATTCACAACCAGAACAGGTTACAAACTTACTAACAATTGTATGTGATTTAAGTATCCTTGGAAAATGTGACATGCATCTCGTGGCACTAGAGTAGCTAATCATCCCCAGAAGTTGATTTATTTTGGAACGGAGTGAGCATGTATTTACCTAGTAGTGTTAGACGATACATATTTAAATCATTATAAAAACATTACTTTAGTAATTGTATCTTCATTATTGAAGAAGTGTAGAAATTACCTTTTAGGGCTTTTTGATTGCAACCATGTGTTTTATTTTTAATCATAGAAGGTTCAGATATATACAATTGTAATTTTGAATACCAAATGAAATTCATGGGGTGGCAGCAAACATGGCACTTGCTAACATAAAAAAAGAATAGTCTAAATAGGCTTGCAATTGGTTGCTGCTGATCAGTAGCAACCAAACGATTGCATCATTAGTTTTATACTAGTAGAAGGAGAGCACCTGGTATGTGCTAATTACATTATAGACCAAATAAACAAAGAATAACCTAAGCGGTATCTTCTGAAGAATTTTGCCGCTCCTACATTTCAAATAACACGTAGTCTTGTCCTCTTAATCTCCAATTGGTATTCCCACCATGCCTTTCTTCCTATCATCCGCCAATAAGCTAGCAGTGATCCATGTCATTCATCAATTTTTTTATTTTGATATGTTGCATCCACACTTATGTATTTAAGTTGAAATCGAATTATGTCTATGTTACATGTTTGATCCGACACATCCATTATTATTGCATATAAATTGATGGGTGTGGTATTCTCCATTGTTATTTCTATTATTTACCTTTCCCCCAACATTAATATGTATTTAAATTTCTAAACGTTAAACTTTCTATATTAATTTCCTAGCATGTTTTATTTCATAACAATGATTTCTTTTTTAAAAAAAACTTTACTTTTTTTAATGTTGTAGGATATGGCTTAACGATTAATGCGATGCTCGTTGCTATTGTGGCTTCTATTGGCAACTTACTACAAGGATGGGACAATGCAGCCATTGCAGGTAAAGAAAGTTTCCTTTTTTCCTTTCTTATAATTGAGCATAAAATCCACTACATAGAAAATATTGATGAACTGTTTAGATAGATAAATATTTTCTAGCATAACTTATACGGTTTTTGTTTAGTTCTGAAAATCATCCACCAATAATTTATTTATATATGGTTCTTGAACCTTTCATGCTGATCACGAACTAGCCTACTTCTTGTGTCATGTAAAGGAAATGAATGTCTTTGGTCTATGCCTTAACATGTATGTGTTACATGAACAATACAAATACAATGCTATGTATTCTAAACAAGGCTATCAATATGCTAGAACTTATCCCTTTGTGACACGTCCATAGACTTGTGTATTGCACCATTATTTTTAGAAGTCTAAATATACACAATTTGAATATATCATGAAAGCGGATATGCATCTTCATTCCTAGTTTGGTGTCAATTTAGCACGCATGCATTTTATCTAGTGCTAACACACTTTGTATCTCATACTTTGATCCACATATAATCATGTGAAGCATCCATAATACTCGACCAGAAGATGTTGTAATTATAATTCTCAAATCATTATTTTGTTTCACTATGAAACATGCAACATCCTTTTGATGCAATATCTTACAATTGCATTGATAATCTTCCACTATATGCATTTGTTGATCTTTTACATCTATCTGTGTATATTTATTGTCATGTTGAATTATTTGGTTATGTGCTATTATATACATAAAGGATGACTTCAACCTACAAAACGATCCAACGATGGAGGGACTTATCCTATCGATGTCACTATTTGGTGCCACACTAATCACTGCAATATCAGGGATGACTTCCAATGCAATTGGGAAGAGGCCATTGCTTTCTTTTGCGGGGATTCTATATTTTACTAGTGGATTGATCATGTGGCAGGCTTCAAATAAATACATGCTAGTGATGGCCAGATTTATTTACGGCTTAGGTTTGGGCTTGGTGGTTACATATGCCCCACTTTATATCTCTGAGACCGCGCCTACAAATATGCGAGGATTATTGAATACATTGCCACAATTTAGTGGTTCTCTTGGAATGTTGTTATCTTATATTATGGTATTTTTGATTTCGCTCACACCGAATCCCAACTGGACATATTCTACTTGCCAGAGTCTCCTATATTCCTTATGAGCAAAGGTAAGATAGAAGAAGCAAAGAATGTTATGAAAATACTAAGAGGAACAGATGAAATCTCAAGTATGTATTAAACTTAGATTTAAATTATAGTATCTTATTATATCTTTTTAAGTAGTGCAAACAATGAACAAAGCATTGGTATTTTTATGTTATTCTTTTCTTGCAGGTGAAACCTCATTTCTTATTCAAGGGTTGAAAGTTGACTAGGGTAGTCACATTGAAGATTACATGATTGGTCATGATAATGAAAGCTTTATTTATAAATCTGTTTCAAATACAGAAATAACCAAATTGTATGATCACAAAGAAGGCTTGACTTGGTTTGCATGCCCATTACAGGAAAATAATATTGTTGAAAGTAACCTTAATCCAATCCCAAGTCTCATTGATCCTATTGTCACACTTTTTGACAGTATGCATGATAATATGTCTGAGACAACCCAATGCTCTAATTCTGAAAATGTGTTGAGTAATGGAGAACAATTTAAAATAAATTTGGACTTGGACTTGGAGAGACAAGAAGAATATGATAACCATTATGAAGATGACATTGACCATCCACTTCTACTTCACCAAACATCCGATGTGGAAGGAATGGAGGGGAACACTATAGAAGAAGAATTTGATGTTAATGGAGGATGACATATGGCGTGGAGATTTGCTGAAAAAGAGAATGATATTGGACAGATAAAAAATGGGTTTCAACGGATTATTCTATATGGTGATATTCAATCAGGTCGAGTTGTCCAAGCATTAGTTAGTGAACCTTCTTTTCATCATTCTTTTGGACCTGCAATGGAGCATCCATCTAAATCTCCATCTAAATCTAATTTGTTAGCTAAAGAACAAAGTTCTAATTTGTTAGCTAAAGAACAAAGTTGGGGTAATCTTTTAAAACCTGGGTAAAGCATGTTTTGTTTATGGGCATCACTTTGCAAATTCTTCAGCAGGTAAATATATTATATATAGATTTATATTCATGATCTTAAATAGATATTTGTGTGAAAATTTATAGACTTTTATTTACAGTTTGTGCATTAGTGGTATTCTCTACTACACTCCTCAAATACTTGAGCAAGCTGTAACTGGAATTTTACTAATACGATTTGGTGTTAATTCTTCGTCGGCATCTATTTTGACAAGTGATGTAACAACCTTTATGATGCTCCCTCCTATTGGTGTTGCAATGAAATGCATGGATCGTTATGGAAGAAGGTTGGTATAATATTTGCTAAGTAGGCTTAGTTTTATGCAGGGATCAAAATATACTAATTAAATATACTAATTTTGTTTATTTGGTAGGTCTCTTCTTCTATACACAATACCAATGTTAATAATATCACTTGTTACATTGGTTGTGGTAAATGTTGTTAACTTAGGGGCGATGCTCAAAGCTATTTTATCCACATTCGGTGTCATCGTTTACATTTGTTTCTTTGTTATGGGATTTGGACCGATTCCCAACGTTCTTTGCTCGGAGATTTTTCCAACTAGTTGTCGCGCAACCGCTGTATGTCTATCTGTATGCTGACATTTTGGATTGTTTCTATTGTCGTCACTTATGCATTTCCGTTGATGCTAAGTTCTATAGGCCTTACGGGTGTTTGCGGGATATATGTTGTGGTGTGCATAATCTCTTTTATTAAAGTCCCTGAAACGAAGGGCATGCCTCTCTCCGTCATCGCAGATTCTTTAGTTGCTGGATCAAAATTACCGTTTAAACAGAATGAGAGTATTTAGATTGGCAAACGAGTTTAGTTTGTTAGAATAGTTTTTTTTTCATAAAGACATTATTGATACAAGTTTTGTATAATGTATATTACATTTATTACACTACTATTCATATGTGTTTATTATATTGTGTTATACTAATATTGTTATAGTTATATTTATTATCCATTATTATACTACTATTAAATGTATATTTTAAAATCTAGAGACTATATCTAACGTAATTTAAAATTTATTATTTAGATAATATTTTTTATAGTAACATTTTTACTCTGTATTCAATAGCTTCTTTTATACTCATCTACAATAAAATTAAATGAAATTATCTGTAACACCATAAACACTAAATACAACAAAGCATTCTTTATTCTTATAAAGATGACTAAATAATCATGTTGAATAAATTATAAATTTCCACGATGAGTATATATATAAAGATAAAAAACATTAAAGATTAACACACAAAGATAATGTAAACTTTGGTAATACATCAGTTAAAATAATAATAATACACTAACTACTCACAAGGAAAAATTAGTAATATGCTCCATTATACCAACATGTATGATTCTTTAAATAGCACACTAAGAAAGCATAATGAGAAAATCACAGTAAAATTCTAATACTATCCCCCATCTAAGAATATAATCATTTGGGCTACGATGGACGCATACTAGTCCAATAAATCTGGACATGGCTCTAAAGAATCTGAACAAACCACTGTCCAGATTTGTTGGACTAGAATGTGTCACATTCTAGCCCTAATACTTATATATTTGGACGGATGTAGTATTTGCAATTGATGAAATGCCACTTGTTTCGTTGTTATTTAGGGTTTTCGGGACTGCTTGGTTTGCATACACAATATGTCACACTTAACCATATTTTTTTACTAACTTGCACAACATGTGGTTAACAAAGTTGAGGCCACACCTTAAAAAAAATAAATCCAAACTTGTCATACTTTTAGGTCTCAATGACATATGGGACCTACAATATACAATATGATGATAGAGTTTTGCCAAATATATAACACCAAACAAACACACAACTAGATTGGTCAAACTTGTCTAGCTTAGAATTATGGCATGGTGAGCAGAGTGAGGGAGTGAACCTAACATTCTAACAACCCCTAGAGTTGTTTCATGGTAAAGCTTCTCTCGGTTTGTACAAATCAATCGTTAGGCAGCAGAGGACGCCCGCTGCCACCCGCGACGTTCGTCGCCGTGGGCTCGGCCCTCTACCGCGCGGTCCCCCGTAGCCGTAGGAGGGGAACACACACACCAGCGGCGTTGTACCCGGAATTTGGCCCAGAGAAAACACCCCGCTCCCAAATTTGAGCCCAGTATCAGCCCAAAAGGCCGACGAATCTAGCTAGGGTTGGACTTGTGGTGGGGGGAAGGGGATCGTCGTCTGAGCCGCCGTCGACCCCGTTTCTCCGCACCGTCGCCTCCTCTCGCCGGCCGCCCGGATCCCGAGACTGCATCAGCCTGGAAGGCGGCCTCCCGCAGCTGGAATACCTGCACCGCACGGCCGCAGCCCGTAGACTCCCCAGCGCGGGCTCGTCATGGGCGACGAGAACACGCAGGTCAGCGCCATTGGCGCGGCGGCGGCGCACGCGATCTGCTTCGCCGGAATCGCGGCTGCGCATTACTTCTCCGGCCGCGGCGCGCTCGTCTCCGACCCCGTCCACACCCTCCGCCTCCTCGTGGTTTGTGCATCATCATTTTGTCACAGATATCTCGTGCTCCCCTGTTCGTTCTCTCGAATCTTCTGATTCGAAGCAAGACTTACTTTTTTATAGGCATTCGAAGCGCCTCTTGTCATCGCGGTGTTCAGTTTGCTCCGGCGAGATCCCAAACGCTGCTCGGTACTGCGCACGCGCGCAACCTGTTCGGTCAATTGTCTGTTCCGATTTATGTGCCAATGTTATGTTCAATGACATGGTGATTGGGCTTCTATAATTTCAGTTTCTTCAGGCAGCTGCACGAGGATTGCTTGGCTTTCCCATGGGTTAGTTCTCTCTTTCGCTTATGTGTTTGAGTTAACGTTTATATCTTCTAGTTTCGTGTGAATAACTTAGCTTCGTTACTACCTGCTGAATGTTGAACTTAGCAGCCAAAATAGCTGGACACAGAATTTATCGTTCAGTGCTCACTGCTTTTTTTTTTTTTTACCATGCCATAATAGTCAAAACTATTGAATTATGTAGGTTCTGCTTTTCCTTTTTCCCCATGTATTTGTTCTTATTGTACATAATGTTTTCTGATAGGTGCATTCCTAAATGCATTTGGAGCAATTGTTCTTGGTGCACCTGTTGGAATCAAGTGAGTGTAGACCAACAAGGACTTTAATGGTTGTTGTTAACCTTTATGTCACATGATAAGTAGATGTCTAGTGCTGCCATATATACTTTTTTGACCAAACACTTCCGTATACTGCTTCTACATATTGTTTATCTGATTTTACCACAATGCAACTTTCATAGATGATATATATCAATAGTTCTTTCATGGGGGGTTGCAACATTTGTAGGTACTTGGAAGCAACAACTTATTGGTCACTTCTTATGTCCTTGTTCACAGTAAGTGCCATTTTCCCTGATACTTATACTAAGCTTAACTGTTAGGTTTTACCACTCCAAAAGGTGGCATTCCTGGAAATGCTACTCCATGTGTCACTGACAGGTGACACTAGAACCCACATGTAACATGTTAGTGCCATCCAGCGTGCCATATTATGAAATAAACAATTGAAAAATCCCTATTCTGGAGTGGCAAGTATATAAATACACCACATGATCAACAATATTGGCAACTGGAGCTCTTTTAGTTTTCTCTCTCGTGCTAATACTCCTAGACATTATGAATTTATGATATGTGCCTTTATAAATATAATTGTTACAAATCAAGGCATGACAAGCTAAATGCATGATATTGCAGTTTGTTCCCGCAGCATGCGCATTTGGAGCATCCAAAGTGAATTGGCAGACTGTGCTTTCTCATTCCATGTACATCGCTTACTCCTCAATGAAAATAAAATCCCATGGGTTCATTCAATGGATATATTCCTCTTTAATATAATTTCCAGCAACTGCCTGATATTGTGGTTTGTTGTGTGTTTTTGCATATCAGCTATTGTGGATCAACTGATGCAGTGGACTACATGATATCTGCACCTGCACATGGAGCTGTAATAGGAGCATGGCTTGGTGCTTGGCCTATGCCCCTTGACTGGGAAAGACCTTGGCAGGTAAAAATACTGTTGTGAATCTCTACTGTCTGCTGTCAACTGCCTAGGTGTGGGAATTATAAATGGAATGTTCATGCATGTTCACTAACTGATGTACATAACTGCTTAAGCAGTAGCTCATTAACTAATTCATTCAGGCTCACATAGATTTATGTAGTTTGCTTGATGTTCTATAGCTATATTGGTCATTCTCTTAAAGCTACTCAATATTATAGCCTCCTTTACTTTGAATTTAAGTTCTGCATTATTCAGTTTCTCCCTTGGGACTAAGTTACATTATTTGGCCACTCAATTTTCCATAGTGGTGCAAAATATAGAGCAACTGGCATAGGTTTTGTTGTTTGCCATGTAAAGGTTTGCTGAGAATTACAGAATGTACTCCAGAAGCCATTTTGTGAAAGGACTTGAGCTGATGTTACTGCTAGTAGTCTATCAGTTGTATGGTGATGTTGCTACGGATTCGACTGCCTATATACTTATGACATCATCTAATGTTACACTTGACTATTCACTCCATTCCTCTTTCAACCCATCAGGATTTGAGTGACAGAGTAGATGACTAGGATGACTAAGTGAATTATGAACATTTATGCATGTTTTGTGTCCAAAATGTTTATGAATGAGCTAACATAACACCTTAACCAGCATTAGCATTAATTGACCTTTTGGAGCGGACATGTATTTTTGTAGCTCGCCTACTTTTGTTGGCTTCTGCCTTTTGAACTGCTTACGATTATCTCCTCTTTTATCTGAAATAGTCTAGCATTTCTCATTGTGCATCTTACTTTCAGTGAATTATATAGTAAAACAAGGCTGATAATTTCCTTTCTGAGCCTCAGACTGGCTTCTTTTGTTGCGTGAACCTCCCTTTGCCACTTATATTGTTCTTTTATCTGCTCTTTCATAGGAATGGCCAATCTGTGTTACTTATGGTTCAGTTGCTGGGCATTTGATTGGGATGACAATATCGCTGGCCCTAGTAGTTACTCATAAGAGAAGAGGTCGTCCCAAAGCTGACTAGCCTATGGATGACAATTGACAAGCGCCCCTGCCTTTTCTGGTCATCAATGATTATTTTTTTTTCGATAGTGTACACCTTTTTAGAGTACCAAATGTATGTTGATTAGCTTTCGTATTGAAGGTAAGCATTGATGGCTTACAATAGGTTCAACCAGGTTCTACATTGTTGACTCGTTCAGCTGGACTCTTCTGCTGTTTTGCAGCTACATATTATCTTCTTTTTTTTTTGTTATAGTAAGATGAAAGAGGATGAGATTACTTAGCTGTTCCTGAATGCTGTTTGGCTTGCATGTTTCTTTTGAAAGAATATGTTATACAAAGCTAGCTATCTTATTGTTTCAAAACAAAAAATCGGCTGTACTTATCTAATCTCTAATGTACCAATTATACACTGAATTCCTATATCTGCTATACAACTTCAGTACAGAAACCAGTCCCCCATCACCGTTGCGCGCTGAAGGAGAAGTCAGAATCGGCGATGTCAACTTGGATCGCCGACGACGATGCGGCCCTCCTCCTGTCCGGGTCCATCCGGTGGAAGGCATGCGGCTGAACCACCGGCGCCACCGGCACAGCGTACATGTCTCCGGCAAACTCCGGTGAGGTCGGTGCGCTCGGCGGATCGTCGGATCTCCCCCTGTTTTTGTGCAGCAGGTGCACCGGCGACGATCCCAGGCTCGGAGGCGGCGACGCCCCTCTGCTCGGCGTCGTGTCGCCGCTCATCTGCGCCATGAACTCGTCGGCGTCGCGGAGCTTCTTCTTTTCCCTCGCCGTCTTCCTCCAGTTCATCAGAGCCTTCATTGTCTGCTCCTCGAAGATGGTCTTCTTCATGTGTGATCCCATCTGCAAAGGTATCAAAGAACACATACACAAAACGTTGAGGAACATTGGACATTGCCATCTTTCCAAGAGCATATGCAAGAGATTAATTTTGTCAATGGTTTCACCTGTGTGACTAGTGCATAGAGAGGGAAGGTGCTGTAGCTGCACAGGCACTGGGTGAATAATCCCACTATGACTTTCATGATGCTCAACCCCATATTTTCATGGAAGCATGTCTTCAGGCCAGGTGTTGCCTGTCAGAAAACAATCAGAACAAGAATGTCAGTTATGGCTCATTAGCGTGTGCATAAGACTGATTTGAGGGCTGATACCAGTAAACAATGTAACATACCAAAGTCCATACGAAATGTGCCATCTGAAATGCGTTCTGGAACAGTATCAGGTGTATGAAGAACAAGACCCAATCAGGGCGGCTAAACCAGAAGTACTTGTTGCTTGGTTCAACCACTGGTGCCCCCTTGATCACAGTTGCCCTGTCTTGTATCTCTTGTGCCATCTCCATGATAACCATCTCTAGCTTTGTCCCAACCAACATGAGGATCTGAGACAACGACATACATTTTTTTTGGTCAAATGTTTTGTCCTGTAGGATAAAAACCACAATGTCTGTTGACTATTCATTTTGATAGGGAAATTCGAACTTACGAAGAGTGGAACAAAAGAAATCCAGATAAGTGTGCCAAACCCTGCACCACAGAATTGTAAAAATGGTGGTGATTACAAGACCAATTCAAAGCAATTCTTCAATATAGTAGCAATCAAAGAACGGCATAGGACAAATGATACCTTGGATATCGAGGAAGAGCACAAGGATTGCGACAAACCACAATGGGAGGCTGCAAAAACAAGCCAAATGTGTCAAGATCAAAGGACGAATATGGCGGTGTAAAAGGAGCTTAACAATGTACTCATGATCAAGACTTTTCTCTTTTTTTCAAAGAAAAAAAGGAGAGTATTTGAGACTTAAACTAGAGATAGAGTGATGAACCTTATGCCAACGACAACTTTAAAGTCGTCCTCTAGCGACCTCTTGATGTATTTGTGAAAGTCGAACTTGCTGTTCGGCGACAGGTGTGCCTGCAAAGAAGAAAAACCATTAATTAATTAGTGCACACTCCCAAAAGCTTGGTCCATTGCAACAATGGTGAATGGGTCAGGCTTAGTACATTGATGAAGCCTTGCCGCATGGTCAGGTAGTCCACCTTGGTGACTGACCCAAAGAATTGCCTGAAGAAAGCCACCTAATAACAACAAACATCGCAATATATTTAAGAAAAAATGTTGGATACAATAACTATGTAGAGATCGATTAGGTGAATGAACTCACAATCCATCTGAGCCCAGGCGTGCTTGACAATCCTAGATGACGCTTCACGAATGATGTCTGATGCGTGAATCGGAATCGTGAAGGATCTGCAAGGATGATAGTTATATGTCAGCTCTTCGATTCCTCTCATCTTTCAGGTCAACGGCCAAAGACATTTATTAGAAGGTAGAGGTAGTTTATTAATTACCATTTGCGAACTGATACTCCAACGAGTTGGTCTCTGATTCCCATTTCTTCCATTTCTTCATCTACACGAATCAACAACATACTCCATTTAGGGATAAGTTAATCAATTAAATTTTCTCGATGCAATCGAGATTAATTAACACGACTGACAAATTTTGCTACTCACTTTGAGACGCCCTAAAGCCATGGTGATGACGCAGTAAGTGACGTGGAACACAGCGAGCACGAAGATGAATATGTGCAGCTGGTGCATGGCGCCTGATGACATCAGCGCCACCTTGCCCTGCAAAACGAAAAAAAAGAAGAAGAGAAAATTGTTACCATCCACATCGTTTACACGTACTTAATTAGCCTCAAAATTTAGCTAATTTTTTGACGCTGCTCACAGATTTCCCGCAGTAATCCTCGCCGGTGGCGCCGGCCAATGACCGGCGATGGCTCTCTTCTTCTCCGGGGAACCAGAGAAGCCTCCGGCGACTGTCCTTCTCCTTCTCCTTGATGCCCTCTTTGCCTGCCTTGCACGGCAGCATGATGTCGGCAGCCGATTTGGGGATGCATATCTTGGAGATTGGCGTTTGTGCCACAGTTAGGAGCAGTGAAATGAACCCCAAAAGCATCAACTCTGCAAGTGGAAATAGGGAAAGAAATGGATAAGGTAAATGGATAGAGCCAATCAGGAAATCAGGATATGGGCACTAGAATGGAGGCATGTAACGGGTATTGACTCTTGACTTGGTGTGATGAACAGGTACGGCGGCTATGCTGTTTCAGGTTGAAACTTGAAATACAAGTGCGACTTTTATGCTTACGTTTGAAATATTAGTGTTTGTGTTTAGTCATTTATGTACTATGGTGGCTTTTTTACTTCAAAGTTCAAACTTGGTACTGTTTGACCAACAGAAAACGGGAAATCAAAAGGCAAAGCTAAGTTCTAACTCTTGCCTTTTATCCCAAAAAAAAGAGCGAAGTTTGATTTGAAGAAGCCTAATAATATCTCGTATCAAAAATTGACAAAGAAATCGAACAGAACAGGTTGCTGAAATACTAAAACAAAACCATCTTTAACGAACGAGGCAGCAAACAAAGAAAATCAATTAAACAAACCAACCTGCTTTGATCTTCTCGAGCGCTTCGACCATGGCCTTCTTCTCCCGCTTATGGAACCACTGCAGTTAACCAAAGCACCAAGCCATGAATCAACGATGTCATCAAGGCCGCAACTGCCAACAACAACAACAACAACAACAACACACTCGCTAGCTAGCTACTAGTTAATTAATTGCAACGTACATGGCCGAGCTTGTGGAGGCCGTGCTCAATGGCGACGGAGACGAGAACCATGACGGCGCACACCACCGCCACCGCCCACGTCGGCGTCTCCGGCAACTCCCTCCCTCCTCCTCCCCCCGCCATCTCCCTTTCTCTCGCTCGGTGGATGGCGCGCTTACTTGTGTTGTGTGCTGCTGCTACAAACTAACTCTAGCTTTCTCTCTAGCTTTGTGCGTCGCGCGCTGCAGGTGCAGGTGCGCTCGCTCGCGAATCTGCCGGTGTTTGTGTTTGTGTTTGCGTGGCAGGGTGCCGTTTTTATCCGCGCGGTCGCGGCTGCCGAAGGCGGCTGCGTCAAAGCGCGTGCCGGCCAATGGGGATGTGTGGGGCGAGGCGGATATGGCCCCTGGCCGCGCAGCGGGTAGGGGGCACATGTTTACGTGGTTTTTGGCTCGGAATTACTCCCTCCTGTTTTTTAAAGGTTGACGCTGTTGATTTTTTGGTTGATTTTTGAGCGAATGGTTGGTCATTTGTTTTACTTAAAAATATTTTATCTAAATTTATTATTTTTTACAAGTTGTTTTATTATAAAAGAATTTTTAAATATTATTATATTTTTAAATATTTAGATAAATTTTTTGAATAATACGAATAGTCAAATATACCCTTAGAAATTGAACGGTGTCAATGTGTGAGGGGGGTACGTGCCGGTTCGGTGCGGCTTTTTCCTCCTCGCGGCCACGCACGCAAACGCAACCCGTACTTTACTATAGTTTACTGCTCGGCCGGCAAAGTCCCGGACGTAAAAGAAACAGTATAGTATATCCGAGAGATGGGGAAAGAGAGTACGACAGAATAGACAATGTACAGTGACCTGCTTCACGGGGAGTTTCTATTTCCTTCCTTGCGGCCCCAACGCAATAGCGACAGATTAATTAATTAATTACTGCTAATCATCCAGCGAAAATGCGTCACGCGACCCGTCGAATTGATTTACTACGATATGGGTACGTTCAACAGAAAAATTACTAAGATGTTATGTTGTCGATGTATACAGTATACTTGTTTCAGGAACTTGGTCGTCTGTACCGTATGACGAAACTGACGTGTTGCTCCGATCATCTTGGTAGATAAACACAACAGGGGCGTCAGGGCGTGTGTATTAAAAGTAGCGTTGACTGTGACCCTGTTACGTAGTTACGTCCCTGAATACGTGCTGCCAGAAGTAGACTCTGAAGGTGCTGAAGCAGCTGAACTGAATTTTCCACGTTTCTTTTTTTATATAGGACTGAATTCCACGTTGATCGGAAAGAGAAAAGTAAAGCACCCTGGAAAAATAATAATATAAAGAGCGTATTCAGACTCAAGAGAAGTGAAAGACTGAAACGGCTGGAATAATAGTATGTTCCGACTTTTGAGAGGAGTAAAAGACTGAAACTAAAGAGCCTTGCCAACGGTATACTACCACCACAATTGGACATGGGTATGGACCAGAGGTCGCAAAAGGACACCAAGGACCCATTTGCTGTGGACTGGTTGACTGCATGACGATTAGTTAGTCGTTCTGGGTTCTTGGAAAGATCATCATATCGAATTATCGATCGACGAACTTGGGCTGGGTCCAAGTGGGGAACTAGTTTGCATTGATCTAGAATGGATCCAGCCGAGTTAATCTGATACAATTAAGAGGGCCAACTGTATGATGGACCGAGTTGATAGGGTTATTTACGAGGCTAATTTACTGTAAACAATGACATGTTGTTCATGTCAATGGTGTGGGCTTTTTCTCTACCGCACATTCTGACGAAAACAAGATGTGCTCATGTGCATCAGTATTCTTGCAAGTTGCTGAATGAAACGTGGTTCATGTCAATGATGTGGGGTTTTTCTCTCTCTTCCGCAAGTTCTAACGAAAACAAGATGTGATCATGTGACCATCAGTAAATTTTTGTAAAGTTACTGAAAGAAACGTAGTTCGTGTCCATGATACGGGCTTTACCGAAAAGAAGATGTGAACATCTGTAATATTATTTCTTTTGAAGTCACCGAATGAAATGTGGAACATGTCAATGATGTGGGTTTTACTCTACCACACTTTCGTCTGATATGATCAATCCTAGTCAGTTAGTTAGTCCTAGTAGTAGTAATGGCTTGAGAGGTACTCCTAATCGGCAAATCAAGTGTGTAGTATGCTGCTGATCTCTTTCTCTGATCATAAAAGCACAGAGATATTTAGTCACGTCTGGGTCAACGGGGTTCTTGTCAGATACTAGTGGCTACTGCACATCACTTTCCTCTGTGTACCATCTAGTTTTAGACGGAGCTGCACATCGATTTCGTGTTGATTTCTTATTTTCTTAGTCTTATCCAGGCTTTGAACTTTTCGCAAATGGCGTGCTGGTTCCTAAACGAGAAAGTTGGGACTTGGGACTTGGGAGCTGCTCATAAATTGTAGGTATCGACTAGACGCCTACTGTGATAAAGAAATCTCTTATAGAACAATACATGCTCCCTTGTATGGAGTACATAGTAGCAGAGGATAAAGACAATTAAACTGTGCTTGTAAAAATCATATGCACCATTGCATGGTCAAAATGCAAGCTGTGGCCTGTGGCATTATACCAATATATAAATGAATCAATCGTCAGTTCCTCTTTTTCATCGACAAGGTGGCAATTATTTTTGTCTTCAATCCCTTCAAAGAAGGGCTTTCTTTCTTTCTTTTTTGTCTGTGACTATGCATCGAGTACATATGGAAGCATCTTATTCTTAGCTTCTAAACGCTTACAAATACAGCAGCAGGAAAGCTTAGGAAAACTTTTGCCAAGACCTCCTCTCTAGCCTCTACCGCTACGTACTCCTGATGCAATCCACGGTTTCCCCAGCCATGACCATGACCACCGGTATTGCAGTGTTGCTATTTTCCCTTCTTACTTTTCTCGGCTTTATGGTGATCAATCAACTTTTATTTAATGCAGGGACGACTGCGCAGTTTTTCTTTATTTATCTATTTTTATGCAGGGGCTGTATTTTCGGTGGAAGGAAGACTGATCTACACATCTAGTTGCCGACTTGCGGCTTTCGCTCTCACGCTTTGGTGGGATTTCCAGTGTTATGTCACTCGTGTTCTGAGTCACTGACATCGCTTAATGGAGATGCACCATATGGAAAAGAAATGCTTAAGCAGACTTAGGAACATCACGTCATGTCTATTAGCTATACGTTGTTGACTTGTTGTAGTACAAGGCAGTACAACAACAATTGTGCACTGAACTGAACACTGGAGAAAATATGGCAATATAGGAAAATTGTGCGCAATGTAAACTTTGAAACAATATCTTAAAATTAATGTGCACTAGAACATGTGTATAATGTACTTTGAGTAATCTATGCTCAATTAAAATCTTAATATTGCTTTTCAGATATGCGGTAGAACATATCAGCTCTTTTCAAAACCTATAAAACCTACTATTCCGCACACTGATCTCATCAAACAACAATTCTGGATTAAAGAATTGACCGAGCTACTACTCTAAATGGGAGAACGATAAACACAATAATTTTACATTTCGCTTGCACATTTTTCATATAAGGGTGAGTTGCAACTTTGGGCGGTGAGGCTGAGGCTCAACAACCTCCATATGAATCATAACAGTTTGCAGGACAGCATAACTGATGCTTGTCCCAGGCTTGGTTATTCTCTGGTGCACCTCATCTACTACCCAATCACCACCCTTGTCTCCCTTTGGAGTAAGGTAGATGGGCCCTTCTATGCCAAACCTGTTTTTTAATGAATAAACAATCAAAACGTCAGTATCCACAGAAGGAAAACTATATAATTGGGATGGACTTTTGTGCTACATATACTGCAAAAGATGTTGAGGCCATCCGCATTGTAAAGAGGAATTCAATAAAAAAAAGGGGGAGAATTCCCTCGTTGAGAACCAGAACGACAAATACACAGCATAAGTAAAATACTCCAGCATCTTCATGGTTATCGTATATTGGAAAAGAAAAACAGAGCAGCAAATTAATCAGTTGAAGCAGGGATATACTTTGGGACAAAGACAATGAAACCATTTGCCTTGATCTTTACAATTCTAGCTTCAGTGTCCGTTGGCCTGCACAGTAAGAATGTTGTGGTCTCAATTTTTATATGTTAATACATTGCGGAACTATCACATTTATATCATTGGAAACGACTATGTACCTTGTCTTGAAATATATGTGGGTGTGAAGCTCAACTGATGCTCTGCTTGCCATCTGGGCATTTCGATGTCTATAATTCAAATCTGACAACATAAAAGTATTAGTACCAAGTAGCAAAACATAGAAAGATGTACTTTATAGTGCATTTATTTTCTTACTGTCAGCTACTCCTGTAAGTTGTGGACCATCCTGAAAGAGGGGTGGTAGTTTGGCAATATCTAGGGCAGCAGCTAACAACCTATGAACAATAACATCTGCAACAGAAGAATAATATTACTTCTTCAAAATGCTTTCTTGCATTTGGAACAGCATAATTAATGCATGTCTATAGGCTTCGTGTGCTGGAGATTAATAACCAATCCAAGGAAAATACCAATATCTGTAGGCTTCATCATGTTCACACATTTAAATTGTCCATCACCAGATTGAGTTACAACATTCAGTGTGTGTAAAAGGTTCCCTCGCAAAGCTAATTATCTCAGAGGCAGGACAAAGAATAACTAGCTACAACAAACTGTCTTCATTGGTTTGATGACTTGTTTGTATTGTTGTCATTTCAAACCTTACCCAAAAAATGGTAAGCCAAAACTTTGGCAATGCCCAAATTTTGGCAGAGTGGGTGTTTGGCTTGTGGCCAAAATTTTGCCAATCTTGTAAGGGCTATGCCAAAATATTGGCAACACCAAAATTTTAGCAACAAAGCAAATGCATGAATCATGCTACTGCCATTGCCTTCTTTTTTGTATGGTTTGTTTGGGCTATGAATCAAACATGCCCCTAAATACCCAACAACCATAAACCCAATTCAAATAAAATCTAAGAACAAAAGGAAACTAACCTGCATATCTGCGAATAGGAGAGGTGAAATGTGTGTAGAGAGAAGCAGCAAGCCCATAATGGTAATACTCAGAAAAGGTCAAATCTCCACTGCAGAAATAAACTGCCTGTGTGTTGCAACAGGGAAAGTTATGGGCATAATTGCTATCAGTATGTTCAAACAGGGGGGATTTCAATGTTATCTTACTTGTGTCATGCATCTAGTTGCCAAAATCCTGATAAGCTTGTTGAAGTATGGGTCATCATTCTGCGGTGATGAAGGGGTCAGTACGCAGGTCCAAACATATATTAATGTTGTCCTTGAGGGAAATAGTCATGTGGATGCCGTGGCATGGTATCACCAGTGGAAGAGAGAAGATAGACGGAGACACTTAGAAATTGATGGATGGCAAAGATCAGTTTATCAGCCCCTCTTAAGTACAGGCGCCTAACGAACTCATTAACCAGATACAATGATAACTAAGCATCACTCTATACATAACGTGAAATATTACAGCCCATCTCACCTTTGCATTATCAAGTGATTCTGCTAATGCCTTTGAAGATGACACATCCAGATTTAGCCCCACAGAAGAGGCAGTGCGGAGTAATGGCTCAAGCATCTCCTTTGTTGGGCTAGGATGGCGCCTGGTTAAAATAAAAAGAAATTAGTGAACTCAAAAATAATAAAAGATGATGCAATGCAGCAGTTATGAATCCAAACTAATAATTTTAAAATCATTGCATAGGTCAAAACAAAGTAAATAGCAGCCAGCCAACTGGTAAATTTTGAAACAATTGGTTGGCCGTGGAGAATATTGTTGTGTGGTAAATGGTGATCAAAGCCAAACAGATTTTTTCACATGTGCCAAAATATAGATATATATTTTGGTCTTTATTGTACTGAATAAATGTTGGTATTGACAATTAAGCATATGAGCAATTGTATCCCCAGAACATGGCTTGAATCTGAAGATATGGAAGTACTGAGTGAAGCTAAAACACTAAAAGCAAAAGATATTAATTACACTGCCATCATGCAAAATAGTTGCCAAGCTCTTATAATCGCAAATAATTTCTAAGGTGTGCCCCTGTGATAGTCCTAGGATCCCAAACCCATTAATGCGAAAATGATACAACTAGGGCTCAAATATTGAAAACCATGTAGTAATAAGCAAGGAAGGACAAGCTATGTCTGAAAGAGAGGAAAAATGGCCTGTTGTGACAAGCATGGTAAATTTTTATCTTCCTACCTTAGAGGACTGAACTACTCTTTATATTGGTTTTTGTATGGTTGCGTCAAATTGGATGTACAAGATTGAGTGACAAGGTGACAAATAAGAATTGTACCTTAGCAATGAACATAAGGGGAAGTGCTTCAATATCTTCTCAGCAACAGAAATATTTGCAGCCAACATAAACTCTTCAATCATTTGATTTGCCTCGCGAATTTGATAGATCCCTGTTGAACTTTTGGGTAAGTAAATTTATTTGGACACAGAACACCTATCAGGTTTACAAATCACATACCTATGTCAAGAGGATCGTGGGTTTCACTATCAATTTCGAATTTGACTTCTGCTGAAGCAAGTGTTAGAGCCCCTCTTTCACAACGCCGATGTCTCATGATCTACATGAATATTTAAAACATAAGATAAAAAAAATATTTCAGTGGTAAATAGGAATAGAGAAGAACATTAATGCTAGTATAATATGAGTCAATACAAAAGCAAACCTTTGCAAGTGAGTTTAAGTTCCGCAAGTCTACAGTTAGTGGATCAACCAAACGGCTGGAAGTACATGGGAAAAGAAACCAAGTTTATAATAATATCTTTGCCTGAACAACTATAGAATTATACTAAATGTGTCAAAGTGAGAAGTTGAGACAACAGGCACCTGTCATCCATTCTAGCTTGAGCTTCCACGTAAGACATTGCAGCACAAGATTTGATAACACTCTTTGTATATCTTGTGGATATGATATCGGCATGAGGTGTCATCTCCTGCAGTCATAATATTAAAAAAATCAGAACACGAAGAACAACCAACATTCACTAATGGCTAAGGTGCATGTGTCTTATAATATCATAACATTATATATTGTTGTATTCACAAATGTGTGGTGTATAAATAAGATGAACCCTCTCCAGCAGTGTCTTGGTTATGGTTTTTCTTGGACATGGACAGTAGTAGTCAATCGTGGGGTAGCAAGTTACAAGAAATTAAATTATATCAAACTAAAAATGCAAAAGGTGTCACTGCGGTCTAAATTACCACACAACAATCTAATAAACAAACAGCATAAAGTCAAAGCTGAAACATAAAAGGCATGAACAAATCATGTGTTAAGCCTCTGGAATATATACGGACAATCTGAGTTCATAATGCTAGTACCAGTAGTTACTATGAACATGTATTGCCTATGATTATTATTTTATCGGCACAAAAGGTAGCCAACATATTTAGATATCCTTAAAGTCGGGCAAGCTATCATTGCAACAATAAAATAATGAAAACTATACTCACCCAAATCACAGAGAATGCCAATCTCTCAACATCAGCACGAAGAGAACAAACATCTGAAACCAGTGTAAGTGAGAAGACAATTAGTCGCTTGCGCTAGCACTTTAACAACGAAATGAGTATTCTTCAACTGAAATAGCAACATTACATTTCAGTTAATTCAGTGTACATGCCACATAAGTAATAGAGATACCTTCAGTTAGAGGCTTTGGAAGCATGTCAATCCGTTGTCCAACAAGATATACAGAAGTTCCCCTTTGTGCGGCCTCCTCATCAAGAGGAGTACCAGGATGAACAAAGTTAGTGACATCAGCAATATCTAATCATCCCAAGTCAAGAAATGCAACCTCCAGAATTGACAACAGTATAAAAGCTGCATGAATTAAAAGTGAAAGAAACATGATTTGTGGAAAATTTCTAAGATAATTTAGGTAAATTTTTTGTGGAAAAACACAACAAAATCATGCATCCAAGTAGTATATAGAAATGCCCGAGAGTCTAGAACAACCTTTGATAATGGAAACTAATTTTTATGTCCTTGATGTTTAAATTCCTAGAATTGGTATTCTGGTCAAAATGAGTAACACCAACTTAGATAATTCATGTATTAAGCAAAAGCAAAGTATTCTAAGGTGCATGTGTCCGAGCAGAGACCTGATATAAGTAATACATGCATCCAGCATGGAAGAGTTACAAGTTTCTTCTGATTAGTACCTGTGTATATGCTTATGCTTCTTATATGCCATAACCATTGAAGATCAAAATTGCACTTGGCGTATTTGTTACTTCCATCTGTAACTAAAGAGCCAAACTTATTGATACTCAATCTAGGTAGATGGAACAGAACATACTGACAAACTGATGAATAATGCTACAATAAACTTGACAAAAGTGACAGGTTGAGTATTAATTTAAAGCGCAAGTGTCCATAAGATTAAATTCCATTCCAACTTTGAATGGTATGAACAAAAAAAAAGGGTAAAGGATACGAACTCCAACTTCAAAATTCCCATTTGGGAGTGGCGTGCAATGTAGGGCATCATCGATATCCCTACAACCTAAACAGCAGTTGAATCATAAGAAATCAATCAAACTACAGAAATAGAACGCATTGTCATGATTTACTTACCAGGTGGATCCACGCTAAAGACTCTAACATGCCGCAAGTCTTGTCTATTAGGATTAGCAAGATCTTCAGGTGATAATGTCCATGGCAATGGTGGCAAACAAGCAAGGACTTGTGTAGAGAAAGGTCTTGTGTTGATATCATTCTCTATTAAGACAACCTGTTCCACGCAAAAACATCACTTAGCACATTAGCAGTGAACGCATGCTCTTACATGCAAGCGTTGATACGGACAGCTGTGACTGCAGCTCCTACAGTAAATGAAATGCTGAAACAACAAGGTGTTTGATGCAGCTGTAAAACTTAGTGGTAAGACTTGCCTCTGTTTCAGTATCTTTGTCACCAATATCTCCTATAGTCCGTACATAATGTCCTGATGGGTATCGAGACAAGACATCCCACGAATCAACTGCAACAATAATCCTTTTGTCCAGAAGATTGCCAAGCTGTCTAGTTTGTATTCGGATCTTTGGGATTCGTCGATCTTTAGACACAAATAAGGCATGAGCAACGCCTCCACTACCAGCAGGCATGGGCATTGGCTCCAAGGACCCACAATACCTGCAGTAATAGCAGTTATAGAATTGTATAAATTAAAGTACATATAAACAGCAAAAGGCAAATTGCAACTATACACTGAAAAAAATGGTAGATGACAATCTAAGCACAGAAAAGTAACCAAATTGTGATTGATGGAAAATGGATAAACAACACATTCATGTAATAGCAGGAATGAAATAATATTAAAATATTTAGCTACTCAACATGTAGAAATATATATGTGCACCCAAGAATGTTTTGGACGATTTATTTATCGAAATTTTCGCCAATTTTGTATGTGTGAAATTTTGGACGATTTATTTGTTGAAACATATATATTATAATGGGTGCATACAACCTTTTGAACCCACAAAGTCTTAACATATAGGCAGGGAAGATTCTTCCAAGCCAGCCTAACATTACTACATGAACTATGCAACTCTTCAGGTTATTTCCAAATCAGGAGTATATATCGTAATAACAGAACCACGTCCAACTTATAAAAGACTCACGAATTCCAATTTCGCTTGATGACGCCAACAACAAGTCCAACTGGGCGACTAGAGACAGAATCAGCTGATGATGTGACTGTTGATTGTGTCGGATTGGCTTTCCGTGGAGCATCATCAGCGTTATTTGGAGCCAGATGGACATCATCTTCTTCATCTTCTGAAAAAACAGAAACATCCATCAATATTTTCTTTTCCTCGAAAACGCAGGAGCGCTGCATGTCATTTATTTAAGAAGGCAGAAAACATACCGTCATCGTCTGCAATAAATGACTTCGATTCATGCCATTGATCTTGTGGCAAGAGCTCAACAGCAACTATGTCTCCATCAAAAGCCCTATTCATGTTTGAACGGCCACGAATAACAATCTCATCACCAATGCTCTCACTTCCAACATAAGCTTCAAATGGATTGTAACGATTAACTCGAAGCTTCCCTTGATGGTAAATTCCACACCGCAGACCAGCCGTAATTTCTGACATAGGTTTATGCTGCAACAATAGCAAGAAATCACATGTATGTATTTGTTACCAGATGGCCAATGTCAGTGAAACAAGTACAAACAATAATTTTAATTTAGTATACCTCATTGTAAATTACTTTCTTTTTGGATGGTCTAAGATCTTCTACATCTTCCATTGTTACATCTCCGCTAGTTGACACAACAACTAAATCAAGCAAACCAGGCTGTGCAAGTGACCGTACATATGATTCCACTGAAACCAGAAATGTTGTGTTGTGAGTTGTGACTACCCCAAAAATCATGAGTCTAATATTTGGAAAGATTCAGATAAAATTTTATGATCTGACCTGTCTCAGCATTGATCCCTTCCTCAGTAGCTTTCCGTTTATTATCTCTATCATTTGTAATCAGCAAAACCTTCACATTCTCACCAAGATGACTTTGGTACCAACGAGTGGCCACACGAATGGCTGGATATGAATAACCAATCAAGAGCAAGGAATACACAAAAATACTGAGCAGTGCTAGATGTGAGATGAATCAAACTGACAAATAAGTCAGCATAGTACCTCTATCGTTGCGATCATTTGGGCTCTCTCCAACCATCTCTTTGACATAGGTATCCCTGTTTTTTTTTCAGAGAATGATATGTTTCATGTATAAAGAAGAGACATAAGGAAAGACATGGACTAGCAAGAGACAGAGTGCAATCATTTTTTTCATGGGAAATTTGCACATCACTTGGTCTGTATGAATTTTCTGATAAGGATATTTATTTTATAAAAAAAAAATTGAAGAAAAGTGCAGATATGCAGCAGTATTTGCTAGAAAGAATTTTTGCCAATAGAAATATACAACAATCAGGCAGACAGTGTTAATTGATAAAACTGAGGTTCAACTATCATGCAAGCCAACTATAAGAAGCTCAGAGAAGACACCAGTTAAAGAAGGTTGTGTGCTTTTGTGAAAGATAAAATCAAATTCTCCCAATATAAATATCAGAGTCTGTAACCATACAAGAAATGTTGTGCTCGAATCAGATGGAGAGTGAGATTTTAGATTAATCTAAAGCATACTTCTTGAACTACTTGGGTGATTTATCTTCGCCATTCCATTAACCATAAATATGAACCTGTTTTTTTGCTTCAGATTGAGCAAATGTATTGGATTCAAATAAGTGATCATAATACCCATCAAGTAAATCCAAGGTATCAAATACACACCTATGATGCTCATTGGTGAACACGAAGAACCTCCGTGCCTTGTTGGAACAAAGGGCCTTGATCCTATTGAACACAGCAAGGTTTTTATTCTTCACCTCATCCAGCACAACCGATAGTAACACAACATCATCAATCGCTGGATTCTCCAACAAATCGATCTGCAACAAGCTCTCACAACATCAGCCACCGGAATCCCCTACTCTAGTACTCTCTACAGGCAAGAGATGGAAAAGCTACGCTACCTGGTGGAGCACGACGTTGGTGTCAACGACGAGGATGGCGGCCGCGTCTGCGGAGAGCGGGTGCTCGACCGCGCCGCAGGTGGAGCAGGAGGCGGCGCCGCAGGGGATGTCATCACGGAGGTAGTGCTCCCTCACCACCTGCAGGAATGGGGAACACGGGATTATTAGCTAGGGTTTTGGGGGAAGCCTTCACCTCGCGCACGGCTGTGCTACTGCTGCTGCTGAGTAGTTGGTTGGATAGTTACCTTCTGGACGCGGCCGGCCTTCGTCTTCTTCACGAAGGTCTTGCTCTGCAGCATGGCGGCGAGGTCGTCGGCGTCGCAGGCTAGCGGCGGCGGCGGCGGAGAGCGTGAGTGAGGCGGCGCAGACCAGCGGCGGCAGAGAAAAGAGAGAGAGCGAAAAAAGGTTTTGATAGGTTCGGTGCCGTGGCCTGTGGGCTAGTTAGCCAGATTTGTTGGGCTTGAGCCCATTCGATGTGGCCTTTGGTAGGAGTAGTTTTGCTTGACTTCTGAATTCTGACCCAAACTTTTTCCCTTTTTTTAAAAAAAAATGTTTGAAATTTTAAATGGTACAGTACAAATTTGACATGGACAAAATTCTCTCTCGTGTTCAGTTTTGGTGGCTTGAAACTTTCTCTTCAGATGTCCACAAAGGGGTACGGACCATCCCGATGGCCATAAAAACATGAATCACACGGAGCACACAAATGAAGAATAACATATATAACAGTAACTCAATCCAAAACAAAAATGGTGAAAAAAAGTTGAGCCCTACGCTGGATACGCTCCCAACTACAGGCGCACACGGTGACAGCAAGCACGCAGGCACACACGGCGACGAGAGTCGATAAACAAAACAGCAGCAAACAGCGACGGGGGCGTGCACACACACTGCAGACAGATATTTGCGTTTCACCACACACACGGGCGGGTCAGGGATATCGCCTTCCCCGCAACGGGTGGCTGCGGCTCGTGCAATCGCCTTATCCCCCAGCCGTGAACCGGTGGTGATCGCCGCGCGCATCATAAGTAGGCCTCCGTCCGCGCCTCCGTTTCGCCGAGCAAATCAAGCTAGCATCAGCAAAGGGAATCATGGCCACACACGCAGCGCTCGCGGCGTCCCGCATTCCGGCCACCGCCCGGCTGCACAGCAAGGCGGCGTCCAGGCAGGTACGTGCGTGCGTGCGCGCACGCGTGATCTCTCGTCGTGATCGTTTTTGCGGTGAAACTATGGTGTGATCTGATGGGAATGTGCATGGGCAGAGGGTGGACTTGGGCGACTTCTCCGGGCTGAGGCCGGGATCGTGCTCCATCAGCCACGCGGCGAGGGAGGCGCCCTTCTCCGATGTCCTCGGCTCGCAGCTCGTCGCCAGGGTACGTACTTCGTTGCCTGCCTGATTAATCAGCTAACAAACTCTTTACCAGTAGTGTGTCTTCAGTTGTTAGTGACACTCTTTTCGATAGTTTTTTTTAGCAATTAGTATTTGTTTGTTTCATCTGGTGGATACGGTGATTAATATAGTTATAATCTGGTGAGTAACAAAAGGTGGTCCCTTTTGAGCTAGAGTATTTACCTATGACAAACTCCTGAAAATTCAGTAGGAAAAACTAATCACCTACCAATAGCCTTCTCAGTGAAATAACAGCGATATGTTTTGCATAATTCTTCACCGGATGTGTAAACTTCTATGCACTTTTATCTTTCGCTGGTAGATAACACATGATCCTGTTACTTTTTTTGATAATGCTACTTCAGTTTTTTTTTTCACAAGGTGTATTACAAAGTATAAAAAAAAAGTCAATTTTGTAATCGTTTACCGTTTATTGCTCGTAAATTATTTTGTTAATACCTTCAAGACTAATATTATATGAAAATACATTGAAGGATAGTTCTATTGCTATAGTCTTCATACGCCAAATATACTTACAATTTGAGTAATTAGTGGTCGAAGTTACAAACTTTGACCTTATCACTATATTGTAGGCGTTACAAAAAAAGAAACGGAGGGGCTAATTTACATTTCCAGAATATGTCATTTGACGCCCACAGTTTATTAAAAAAAACTGGTACTTCAGAAATCATAAGATGTTGGGGGCAAACCCCAACTTTTTAAAATATGATATCAAGCTAAAATAATGATCATAAAATCACATAGGGCATGATCCTAGTACTACTGTTCCAGGCATGTTCTGCAGTATCATGCAAATAGGCAATCAAAGCTAGAGTACAAAATCACCTAAAGTGCAATCCTGAACAAACCGTTCAACTTTGTGCTAGGCTACCGGAGAGAACGCCGTGAGGGCGCCGGCTGAGGCGAAGCTGAAGGTGGCCATCAACGGATTCGGCCGCATTGGCCGCAACTTCCTCCGGTGCTGGCACGGCCGTGAGAACTCCCCTCTCGAGGTCGTCGTCGTCAACGACAGCGGAGGCGTCAGGAACGTAAGTACAACTATGCTACTCATCCTTCAGAAGCTTGTTCTGAACGTAATTAATCATGCACAGGCTAATGACTGAATCTGACATGATGATATTCTCTGCACACAGGCATCCCACCTTCTCAAGTACGACTCGATGCTCGGAACATTCAAGGCCGACGTGAAGATCGTCGACGACCAGACCATCAGCGTCGACGGCAAGCTGATCAAGGTCGTCTCCAGCAGGGACCCACTCAAGCTGCCATGGGCTGAGCTCGGCATCGACATTGTCATCGAGGTTCGCACCCAAACCAACAAAGTCTAAACTACCGTGAAACTGAATTCTGCACGAAACGGAACTGACAATGCTGAAATACTGCGTGTGTGTCATGAAGGGTACTGGAGTGTTCGTCGATGGCCCCGGCGCAGGGAAGCACATTCAGGCCGGAGCTAAGAAGGTCATCATCACTGCTCCGGCGAAGGGTGCTGACATCCCGACCTACGTTCTTGGTGTCAACGAGGGTGATTACTCTCATGAGGTGGCCAACATTATCAGGTAAGCACCACAAATTAACCCTTCATTAATATGCATATCAAACTATGTAACAACAAGCATATATATAACCGATCGGTGAACTCTGTTTTTGCAGCAACGCCTCCTGCACAACCAACTGCCTCGCTCCGTTCGTCAAGATCTTGGACGAAGAGTTCGGAATCGTGAAGGGAACCATGACCACAACTCACTCCTACACCGGCGACCAGGTCAGCCAATTTCCGAAAAAAAAGAGTACAGATTTACCAATTGCTGCAGCATCGATCCCGTCGCTGATTACTCATCGATGTAACTAACAGAGGTTGCTGGACGCGTCGCACCGTGACCTGAGGAGGGCGAGGGCGGCGGCGCTGAACATCGTGCCGACGAGCACGGGAGCAGCAAAGGCGGTGGCGCTGGTGCTCCCGCAGCTGAAGGGAAAACTCAACGGCATCGCGCTGCGTGTGCCGACGCCCAACGTGTCCGTGGTCGACCTTGTGATCAACACCGTCAAGACCGGCATCACCGCCGACGACGTCAACGCGGCGTTCCGCAAGGCCGCGGATGGGCCACTCAAGGGCATCCTCGACGTCTGCGATGTCCCGCTCGTGTCCGTCGACTTCCGGTGCTCCGACGTCTCCTCCACCATCGACGCTTCCCTCACCATGGTCATGGGTGACGACATGGTCAAGGTTGTCGCCTGGTACGACAACGAGTGGGGCTACAGGTCAGCAAAACACACATTAACATTACCAAATTATTACTGCAATATATCGGCAGCAACATTGCATGGTTTTTCGCACGCGTGTGATTGATATGATGATGTTTTTTGTGCAGCCAACGTGTGGTTGATCTGGCGCATCTGGTGGCAGCAAAGTGGCCGGGTGCGGCGGTGCAGGGAAGCGGCGACCCACTGGAGGATTTCTGCAAGGACAACCCCGAGACCGACGAATGCAAAGTGTACGAGAACTAAGATTCTCGCGTAGGTGCAGAAATATATACTGTAACGATTGACTGTCCCCGGGCAGCAGAATTGTACTGTTCTGGGCTCGGACTCGCTGCTGCCCGCGGTGCTCCTTCGCCAGAGGAACATATGACTGTCGAAGAAGAGAAACAGCAGAGACGGGCCATTTTCTGTGAGGTGTAATACTGAACTTTGGTGGTACAGACTTTCAGATCAATTTTTTCGAGACTTTGTGATGCTTTCTTGTATGTCTGATTTTGCGCCATGTGTTTGTTTTTGTCGTAAATGTATAGCGTAGTCACACGGTTCCAAATTTATGTCTCGTTTCCAATATTTACGCCATGTATTTGTTTTGTCGTAAACTCGTAATTGTATAGCATAGTCACGCCATTTCCAAATTTTGCAACGGGGAGCAGCCACATCCACCATGGACTCCACTAGAGGATGCATGTGTGTTCCTTCAGTTCTAAACGGCGACCTCCTTCCCCGCTCCACGGACATGACGCCTCACCTCTTGGCCATCACGCCAACCGCCTCTCCCGCCACCGCGCACCACCTTTTCGGGTTTGCTTGCCGACGAGCCCCCATCAAGCAGCCTTCTCCCCTCCTCCCCAAGGGCATCGCTCACCTCACTGCCAACCCTGCTAACCTCTATCTCTGTGGCTCCAACGGCACCCACGCCGCCTCGCTCCTCGCCCCTCGCCGGTCTGGCCGTTGTCTATATTTGGTCGTTCGGCCCGTCTGTCACGGCCCGGTTGGTCGGTTAGGGCGGAGCGTGCCTGCCCACGTGCCGCACTTCCGTCCTAGGCATGACCCAATAGGAGTCGGGCCATGCCAGGCCGGCCCGAAGGCACAGATGACCCACCGTGCCATGGGCTGAAACTTCTAAAAATAAAGTCTATTTGGGGACCCTAAACTATAGAGTAAGTCTAATTTTATGCCAAATAACTATAGAAGTAAGTCTATTTTAGGTCCCTCAATTATAGAAATAAGTCTATTAGCCCAAGAGCTACGAAAAAAAGTCTAATATAAGTCCCTAAATTATTTTGAAGCATCATCGGGCCGTGTTGGTTTGGGCCACCGTGCCTACCCTTCAGCACAGGCACGGCCCAACTGTCGGGTCGGGCCGGCACGGGCCGACACCGACCGTGCCTATGCCGGGCCAAATGGCTATCGGGCCTTAGGTCCTATAGCCATCTATATCTTGTCCCGACCATTTTTCTTAGCCTGACAATTCGTTTTCTAAGTTTAAAATAGCTAATAGTAATAAAGTTTTTTGTTTTACGTGTCTATTTTAGCCATTAGCAACCGCCACAAACTAACATGTCAATAGGGTTATAGTTTAGGTTCGTTCCGTCATATTTATATCTTGTTGTCGCTATGTTCATGTCCGACGTATTGACTTATTGACTAGAAGGAGAAGCCGTGCTATTGGGTTGAGGACATCCACGTCCACATGGAAGAATGCGACGGAAATCACTACAAATCATCGAAATTGACGGGATTCACCGAAACTCGCCGGGAATGGCCGAAGCTCGTCGAGAATGGTTGGTACCGGCGAGGCAGATCGTAACAATAAAATTCGATGGGAGTACTTCATGTACGGTCATGAAGTACATCAGACAATACTAGTACTACTACGACGGGCGTTTAACTTATTGGAGATTTGATACGATAAATGTTCTTCCAAGTAGGAGACGGAGACCCCTGTCAAAATTATGGATTAGAAGATTAATCACTGATAGGTAGTACTTGCAAGTCAATCACACAAGACACAGGAAAAAGAAAACCTCTTCCTGCATTAAGACAACGCCGACGGGGTCACTGAAAGTGAAGCCTGTGGCGTAGACGACTTCCCCAACGGATCTGTGGCCTAGCCCTCGCCGTTATGCTTCTGCAGTACAAGAGTACAGCTGAAACCTAGTAGTACACCGATGATACTTGCAAAACTGAAGTACAAGCCGCCTAGCCTAACGATCACCCAATGTACTGCAGCTAACTTGTACTACTATCTGTGCACCATGGCCGGGGTACAAATATGCCACCCTTCACCAATGGATGAAGCAGCAGCCACAGATGTGGTTAGGGCTAGTTTTGGGGCTGTAGCAGCAGTAATGGAAGGGGCATGCAGAGGAGCAGGAGATTCAGTTGGAAGCCGGAATCACTTCCCCTCTTTGTCTCCTGTGCTTGCCTCTTCCATTCCTGCTGCTAGGCTGTTCTGTGTTTATGCAAGTTTGTAGAGTTTATATGATATGTCATCCATGGCATCAGTAGCAACAGGTGAAATTTTCTTCAGTTATTGCGGCAAACTATGAGCTTCAGTCTGTAAATTCATTCTGCCCCAGCTCTCCACGTTTACTGGACGGGTCCCTATCTGAGTAAGTTCGCGTTTATTTCACTGATTCTTGCAGGTGTGTCATGACAATGCTGCTGTACTAGCTCCATGAACTCGAATGTTCTTGCAGTTAAATTCAGGACAACGAAAAGGAAACTGTATTTCGATGGAAATTTGGGCGTATGCCGTTGTAAACCCATGTTTCAGAGAAATGCCGCCGAAGCATTTATTTATGAGCTCATGAAGTTATCTCAAACTATCAATGATAATACATTGGCTGTGTACATCCGGTTTGGATGTAAAGACAGGGTTTTTTTAAATCCATTTTTCATTTAAAAAATCAGTGATACATGACTGGACAAAGTAAAAGTAAAAAAAAAACAAATAGCGAAAACAAACACAAATGAATTCTTAGAAAATATAGTTAAGGATCTGTATTAATTAAGCTGTATACCCCTAGGACTTAAAACCCCCTCAGATTGTGTTCTTCTTCTAAATATTTCTATCTTCCCTTTTTACTTTTGTAGAGCTTTTCTCCTTCTAATATATTCCGGCAAGTCTTTTGCCGTCGTTCCTAAAAAAAAAAACTAATTTTGTTCCATCACTTCCCAACTTAGAAAGCCCTAATTAAAAACAGTAGTAAACTAGTACTCCTATAGTACAGACAACAGTTAGCTGCAGGTTCATTTGTTCGAGTCAGAAATATCTCATCTATAGTACAGACAACAACAGTGTGGGCTCTAAACTATTTGGAGTAACACATTGCGATCAAACAAAGTCTTCTCGTCAATGCCCTACCTACCGCTCCAATTTCTTCAGACTGCAAAAGGATAATAAACCATCAAACTAATCAGTAAAAACCATTTTCATCTCGGTAGTAAACCAATTACCTGCAATTCCTTGGCACGCTCCAGGTGACAGAACGCCTGTCCCTCATAGGCGTCGCCATGAACCTCCTCCAATCCCGGAGCATGAGCCTGAGATCATCAATCTTCCGGCGAAGGCCGATGCAGCAATTGGAGTGCATTGTGCAAACCCTGCTCAGATCCCGGCCATGCTCGCAGATGCCACCGAATTCCTCGGTGCCGAGGAACCTGATTCTTACGCCGAGCTCATGGGCAATGTATGGATCGCCCTTGATGAGGTTGAGCACGTCCTGGTCATGCATCCCCGGGTGGCTCTCCCTCGCCGCGTACCAGAATCGGTAGAATTCCGCCGTCGCCGCGGTGGAACGCACGTAGGTGAAGCCGCCGTTTGGGCTGTTGCTGAGGTCGTCCGGGTCGCCGGTGAAGTGGTCGCAGGCGATCTGGAAGTCGCCGTCGGCGTACAGGTGCGGCAGCGGGTTCCTGAACCACATGATGTCCGTGTCCTGATGACGACGAAACACACGTTCGCAGGTTCAGATTTAGCTAAAATCGTCTGATTGGTGTTTTATCCCGTAACCAGAATTTATATTTTACAAGTTCATTTTGGAGTTGATTATAAGGTTCTTAAAATCGTAATTTATTTCTAAACATTTGGCTCTAAAACCCCTTAAGCATAAAAATATAAAATTTGATCGGTAAATTATTTTGTTTTGGTTATTTTATTTTTTATGGTCACCTACTGTTGACACCACCTACTCCGTCCCAAAATAAATTAACCTTGTATATGATAAAAGAACTCTATTATGGATTGTCCATCATATACAAGTTTACTATATTTTCAAGGCAAAATTAGTACTCTCTCCATCCCATAAAACAAGTCTTTTTATTTTTTAATACAAATTAACATTCAACACAAATAACATTTGGATAAATTTTTAAATAAGATGAATAATCAAACATTCGCTCAAAAGTCAATGACGTCAAACATTAAAAAACAGAGGAAATATTTTTTTATACCGTGAAGATGAAGCTGTAGCCCTTGGCAAGAACACGGCCAAGGAAGTCGATGCGACGCCACATCATCTTTAGGTAGCCGTCGGTCATGAAGTTCTTCTGGCCTGAGAAGTCGACGCCATCGGTGGTGAGAGCGAAGCAGTGGGGGTGAATTTGTTCGCAACGACGATGTGCAACGAGGTCGAGGGAGACCATGACGAGGTGGTCGAGTAGCCATCTCGTGTTGTTGCCGATCCGAAAGCTCTCGAGGAAGACGTCAATTACCGACCCGGGCTCCGCCCACGCAGAGTTCAGCGTCGTCAGGATCATCGTGTTATTCGCCATCGCCGCCGCCCGAAGGACGCGTTCCAGCCTCGCGTCTTCATCATTGTCCTGCGTGCACACACGGAAAACCTCTTATATGTCACATCGAATACTTGGTTGTGTACACCCGTTTTGGGTGCAGACCGAGTCTGGGATTTTATCCATTTTCTAAGGGGAAAATTACAAAAACCACCCCGTTGTTATTCTGGTTTTGAAATTGTCCCCCATAACCTAATTTATTATAAATACCCACCCAACCAAATCTCTCGATGCACATAAATAGTCGATTTGGTCCATTTCTGCTGACGTGCAATTGTATTAGCCCATATTAAAAAATCACATTGACTCGGGGAAGTACTATGCAAATTCTTGTCATATTAGGACTCATTTGAAATGGACATGTTTTACATGATTTTTACAATAATTTTTTCAATTTCCATGAAATTCCTTAAAAATTTCCTCCTTTCCATGTGAGTCATTTGCCAATAGAGGTGTTCAAGGAAGTTATCTATTGGCAGCTGTTTTTCATGTTGCTTGCTAAGAGCATCTCTAAAGAATAGCTAAATGACAGTCTATGCCAAAATTTAGCTGGTATGCAGAAAAAATCATCTCCTTCAAACTAACCAAACAACTAACGATACCATCTCAATAGCTATACATTCCCCCTCACTAGCCAAATCGCCAGTCTCCTATCTAGCTTGACGGCCATCCGTGGGCTCCACACGTCAACAAAGAAGGAAGAAAAAAATGAGAGCGTGCCATGTGGCCCCCACAACTGTGGAGAGTGGGATATGGCTACTCTGTTAAAGTACACTACGATGCAGAGATGCTATATTTTGATTTAAATAGATAAATAAAAATTTAAATAGCTAATATTTAGCTCTTCTCTTGGGGATGCTCTAAGAATGCCAACCACGCCAAAATCTGCCATTTTTGGCATGGGTGTTGACCATCAAAAACAAAAAATGGCATTGCCTAGCAAACATGGTACTCCTTCCAACCCAAAATATTCGACGCCACTAACATTTTTACACATTTTTGACCGTTTGTCTTATTCAAAAAATTTATATAATTATTAATTCTTTTTTCTATCATTTAGTTCATTTTTAAATATACTTTCATACATATTTCACAAAAAAAATTAAATAAGATGAACGATCAAATATTTATTAAAAAGTCAATCATATTAAATGTTTTGGGATGGAGGAAGTAGTTCTGTAACGGGAAGCGTAAAATTTCAATTCTAGGCGTGCAATTTCGGGTGCATGCATCGCAAGATTGAATTACATACTAACTTGGGAGAAAATTCTGGCACGTCGCAATTGAAAAGTAAGGTTTCTAGAAAGAAGACAAATGAGGAGGTTAACAGCACTCGAATTAGTCAATTGTCAACATAAATTACAGCTATAGACTTCTAGTCTGATCGCCAATAATTAATTGAAAACAATTTGCAATTTGCAAAGCACTGATCTCAAATCTCATCTCATCTCAAAATGGTGAAAAATTGATCTCTCCAGTTCAGCATTGTTACTAGCTTAACTTGGAACCATGAAGTTAATGGATGCATTCATGTTGACTCATCAGTGCAAAAATCTTCCTCTGCAGTAGTATTTATTACTACCACTAACGATATTAATAAAACTGGAAAGGAATTTTAACAGGCCACCATTGCACCATTTATTTATTTATTTTAAAAAAAGAACATTATGATGATGCAGGTTAAGAACTTATTTTAGGGCAGATGCACGTTAAGAACTTATTTTAGGGCAGATGAGCACAAATTCACAAGCTTTTTAGAGGAAAAAAAGTGAGGAATTGCAAAGAAAAACACAATTTGCACTTTGCACAGAGTCATGACTGACAGACGTGTGCACACCTTGATCATAGAAGAAGGCGGAACGCCGTTGCTCGGCGGCGCGGCTATCCGGCCCTGCCGCCACGGCAGTGCGGCCGGCCGCCGGACGAACAATTCCTCCTCCGCCGCCGACGCCGGCGCCACGGCGGCGCGGTACAGCACGACGCACGGCAGCGCGACGGCCGCCAGGAAGAGCACCACCGTCGCCGCCCTCCTCACCGACATGCCGCCACAACCACCACCACCGTCCTGATCGCCGCCGCCGCTGCCGCCGGCGGCGGCTTCATCCGCCGAGGCCATTTGCATGCGCGGTTTAGGCGAGGCCGATCGATCAGTCGCGCGCGCGCGGCGAGCGATCGACACCGGAAATGGTTTTAATGGCGCGGCGCGCGCGTTCGGCTCGCGCCACCGTGCGTGCGCGACGCAGTGGCACGCAGTTTCGTGTACGACTGCTACGGCTTTCGGTTTCCCCGAAAGTTCACGTGCGATCGAGCCTTGCCACAGGGTGGAATTGGGTGCGTCGTTCAATTCCGTTGGTTTGGTCGGTCGGTCGGTCACCCGGAACAGCGTGGCGCGCGCGGTGATCCACTTGCTCCAACGGTCCAAACAAATAAACTGTCGAACAAAACCAAATCCACCACAAATTCCCATTGAATTTTAATTTAACCACTGGGCGTTTTTTTTACTTGTGGTTTTATTTTTCCTGTTTGGGTGGGAGCTAGTAGTAGATTGTATTCAGGGTAAGGATGAAATTAGGAGCTCCTCCACTGGAGGCTCGCCGTGTTAAGTTCTAAGCTCTGACCCTGTTTTTTCGTCTTGAGCCACGACTAGTTGCACTTTGAAAAACATAGTATGACTTTGTTTATGCTATATCCTGGCCCATGTGCACCAATGAGCTTAGTTTGATTATTCCTGCACTCTACAGTACATTCTTTGTGAAGCATTTGATATGTCCGTGTAGAAGCTGAAAATTCATGTATATTTCAACTGAAGAGAAAGGTACAACACTGAACCTACACAGGTTTTTCCTGCATTTCCAGTACGCAAGAAGAGAAGGGCCGGGAGAAGAAAATTCGAAGTGAACTTGGAGTCATAAAGATAGTTACGGTACTCAGTACTGACGCTTGATTTTCCACTTCAACAAGGCAGAAAGTTTGTTGATTCAACAGTTCAACTGAAAGACTAAAAAAAGACTAAGCTGCTGCCTCCATTAAAGAATATCTCTGAATGATGAAGAGAACAGATTTTTTTTTTCCTTGAGAACAGATTGAGTTCGTTGATGCAACATGGACGTTTAGTTCTTCAGACGCGCAGGGCGCATAATGTGGGCATGTTGTGAGTATTATAAACTGAGCAAGAGTTTCAGAATTTTGATGCATCAAGATTCGTGCTTTCTCCAGGAATGCTGGATGCAAACTTTCTGAATAAGAGACCCGTACGTGTGATATCATCCAGCGGCCCAAGAAAAGCAAGTGCAAAAACTATGTTTACTTGGCCTGGGCCTGAAACCACAGCCAAACCAGGTGAGAAAACCACCATGCACTCAGGCCCAAAAAGGCCCAAACTTTCCCATACCACGCCTCACGCTGACTACGAGTCAAGCGTGGACAGCGACAAGTCGAGGCTGATCCGGCTCGCCGACGACGAAGTCATCGTCGTCGTCGACGAAACCAGGCTGCTGCTGCCGCCGCCGCCGCCACCGCATCTTGTGTCCAACGCCAGCGAGAGCGAGAGTGAGCAGTCGGCGTCGTGCTCGCCGTCCACAGCGGCGGGCGGTTCGAACATCGACCGGCCGCCGCCGGTGCAGCTCGCCGTCGGCGCCATGGCGCGGAGGGGAGGAAAAGTGCCGACCTGCATAGGGTGAATGCAAGTAATTAATTAACCAATTAATCAGCGACATAAGTGCACGGTTGTCTGTACATTGTACAGTCACATGAACGCTTTTGAGAGTAGTCGATTAATCAGAGTCGACTGTAAAGTGATCGATTTTCGTTCATAGACAAAAAGGAAAAGTTAAGGTAGGGCAATCCGGCTGGTCACTTCAAGAGCTTTTGCCTTTTTGGTGTGATTGGAGGGAATGAATTAACACAACTGCAGATATAGCTGCAGTGGCTAGGCATGCAAAGACACGGGGGAAAAGCACAAAACATAACGGGTATAAATGAATCCATCCATCCATGCATAAATCCATGGCTGCATACTGTATATATATGTGCACGAATGTCCATGCACACAAGCACATTGCAGGGGGGAGGGAGGACAGACATGATGGAACTGTGCATCCATACGACAATATGATTTGTCCCTCTGAATCTCTGATCTATCACTAGTGATCAATATCCATGGATATATAACCGAGAAAAAAAAGACTAATACTCTCTCAGTTCCATAATATAGTAACATAGGATGGAATATAATTCCTCCTAAGACAATGTATCTAAGATATATTGTCTTAGGTTGTTATATCAAGATACGGAGGTAGTAGGAAAATGAGGAGATTGATCAAGTACCTGAAAAGGGTGGTGCTCATCTCTGCAGCAGGCAGGAAGAGGATGAGAATGATGAGGCGCCGATGTCACCACGAAACCCAAGAATTTGAACCTCGAAGAGTTGTAGCAATGGCCGGAGTAGCACTGTCGACGTCCGCCATCGCCGGCTGCTGCTGCAATCGGCATCGCCTGCTGCTTTATTCCCCTTGCCATCTGATGCATCGTCGTCGTTTGAGTACTGTGTACGTAGTAGCACTGCAGGCTCGCCGTCTTCGACGGCAACGACGACCTGTACTCCTGCCTCTCGCTGTATATTCCTGCTTGGTTTCTGATGAGCTGCTGCTGCTGCTGTTGGCTTCTGGGGTTCGCGCTCGCGTCGTCGTCTTCCGTCTCAGATGATGCTGTTGCTGCAGCGACGACGACGTCCGTGCTGTGCACATTGGGCGCAACGCGTGCGCGCGTGCCTGCCTCGTCAATATTCATGCTACTGCAGGCAGGGTGGGGGAATGGAATTTAGAAAGGGGAAACATGCATGCGTGCAAACTGGAGTAGTTTTCAGTTCTCTGGTGTGCATACTAGTGCAAAATTAGTGTCGCACCGCAATGCACGCAGAGATCCAGTTTCAGATCGTTCTCTATCGGTATGTATTAGGAAAGGCTATTTAATTACCACGTCCGTCCAGAAATAAAGCTATTTCTATACGGTAATTTTCTAAATTTATTATCATACGATGGGTCTCATCCCTATAGAAATAGTTAGTATTTTGGATGAAAAATGAAGATAGTATAACGTAATGCAAATAGTACATGTGTATGGTGGTGAATAATATTGGTAGTTATGCTAAAAATCTTTTTTTTTCACTTAAAATTCTAATTTAACCCTCTCAACTGCTTGCTTATAGTTTACTTTATCTTTCTACCGTAGAAATCTCAGCTCTTATTAAACTGACTCGTTAAATTTGTATCCCCATTCCAAAATTTCTGCGTCTGCCACTGTTGTAAACTCATGGCTACGTAGAACTTTGCCCATTATCTAAACATAATAAGAAAAACTTATACTCTAAACAATTTTTTATAAAATAAGAAAAACTATATGCAAGAATAAAAATATATTTAAAGTTAATAGATAATTAATAATTTAGTGAATTTCACAAAACTACAGTTATTTTGACATTCTATCGCAAAACTACAGATTTAAGGATTTGTTTCACAAAACTACAGATTTAGTGTGCTTATGTATCACAAAACTACAGATTTAGTGTCTCTATTATCATAAAACTATAGATTTAGTGTCTCAATTATCACAAAACTATAGGTTTTAGCAAAACATTATCACAAAACTACAGGTTTTAGCAATACATTATCACAAAACTACAGGTTTTAGCAAATAACATGTAGTTTTGTGATAATGTATTGCTAAAACATGTAGTTTTGTGATAATTGAGACACTAAATCTGTAGTTTTGTGGAACAAATTCTTAAATCTATAGTTTTGTGATGCACAAGGACACTAAATCTGTAGTTTTGTGAAACAGGTCTTTAAATCTGTAGTTTTGTGATAGATTGTCCAAAATACCTGTAGTTTTGTGAAATTTACTCTTAATAATTACATAATTTTTTGAATAAGATGAACGGTCAAACATATATAAAAAATGTCAACAGCGCTAAACATTTAGGGAAGAAGGGGTATTTTTTTTCAGATGCATTAGTGTAGCATGGATTCCGATAAAACACAATGTTTTAATATTTTTAGTACAGTACAAATCTGAACATAGCATCTAATGGCTCGGTATGTTCATCCATACATGTGTTAAAAATATCATTTTTTAAATGTTGGATTTTTCTGTTTTTTACTTAAGAGATATAAAAGTTTCTTAATAAACTCATGTTTTTTGAATATAAGAATCTCGCTTAATAAAATAACTATGTATTATTCTGTTTTAAAAGTTAGTATATTTTAATAATACCAATGGGACCCCTAGCTATAAATGCTCTTATAACGGAACAAGTTGTCGAAACATTCCACATGAACTACCTTCGTATCAAAATGTACCTTTAGTACCGCTCAAAAAAAAATTGTACCTTAGTACTCCTAGAGTCCTGGTAGTACATACCACTTGCTTATTATAGCCATGCAAACTTGCAAAAAAATGTACTTCATTCGAGTTCTTAAAGTACAAGCATTTTAGTCTTTAGAAATTAGACACAAATGCACTTAAACAATTCTAGAGTATTACTAATCCCACCAACTACACCTTATTTATTTTCCATCCAATTTTACCCTTAACACTCCCAATACACCTCATTTAGATTGCAAATGCTTATATTTGGAAACTGAGGACCACCTAGGAGTAGTTGTTTTTCAAGTTAATTCACTTATCTTGGAATATTTGATGTGATACCTCAAAGATGCTATAGCTACTAAAGTGAATGCAAAATGATGGTCTAAAATTATTTTCGTTGTTTTTAATATTCGTTCACTATTCATGATGTGACTGATAAGCTTGTATAGATTGACAGAGCATAAACTGATTAAACAAAAGGCAGTGACCTTTTCAGTTGGAGGTGAAGCAGTGGCTCCTTTCTAGGCTTTGGGGAGTGCTGGCAGCTGCAGCAGGGGACATCACACTCATGATCACACTGCTGCATATCAGTCCAAACTTCCACACCACCTCCATATGTGTGCTCCTGATCCACCTGTTGCACCTGTATCCCCCCTGATCACAAAGATTGGCAAAAAGAAGAATGGTTTTAGGCTTTTCTTTCCTGTTCTCCTCTCATGAGGTACTACACTGTGCAGTAATAGCAAGTAGGAATAGCAGCTGCATGCAGCATGATGGATAAAGAACTATCACTGTCTAGCCCACAGAATTCATATAAAAAATCACAAGAATTTTTATATTTTGAGAAGTGTGCCATCCATGCACACATGCACACCTGGTAAAGGCGCTTAAGATCGAACTTGCACTACTCATGCATCCGCCTTTCATGACTAGTCTGTGATTCAACTTCAAGAGTAGCAATACTTTCCTGCATTACTTATAGGTTTGTGGTGAATTAGAACTATAATTAAGGCCACGTTCTAATCAGATAATGTACTTGATTATTTCGGACACGCAAAACAAGAAATATCATTAGCATATGATTAATTATGTATTAACCTTTTTAAACTTGAAAAAATGAATTTATTTATTTTTCAAGAAACTTATAAATAAATTTTTTTTCGAAATAATGTACTGTACGTTTAGCGGCTTGGGAAGCGTACACGAGATAATCTAGAGATTGGCTATTTCTATTGGTCGGAAAAAAATGCAGCCTTATTGGGTCTGAAACTTTTTTACATGGTTTTGTGAATGTAGAGTAGCTATTTTTGGAGGTTATGCAGTTCAGAACCCAACATGACACACATGTTTCGGGGGATATTATATTCCTGTACTTCAAAATTTTGTTTGTGGAAAAATAGAGCTCTCTCTTAGCCACTCCTGGCAGGCAAAACTGCAAAGCAAAGTTTAACAAAAAACTGAATATATACATGTCTATTAAATATGTAAATGTTATATACATACCTTGCATTCCAAGATCATTCCTCATGTTCCTGTACATCTGCTCAAAATAGCAGGAAACAATATTAATGATAAATGAAGCAGAAGAATCAACTAGCAACCGAGTTACAAGGACATGATGCATGAGACAGCATATAAAAGGCCATTTGATAAACTTCACCTGAAGATGGCTTTTGACATGAGATATGGTGAGTCCTCCCACTCCCATCAGCTGCAGAACTCGCTTCGGTGTAGCCTCTGCACATCACAAACACAACATTACACCAACATGAGAAAATTAAATCACTACTGGTGCTCATGAAAATGGGGCCCAAGATGGCATATATACGACGAGAAGATAAAATTATATAGGGAGGGCAGAAATTAACGAATGCAAATAACGACCCCAACTGATCAGGAAACCGAACTGGAGAGAAAACCTAAGCTAGCTAAGCTTAGCTAGGTAATTAAAGAGATGAGAGGAGGAGGAAGATATTATTAAGATCGAATCGAACGCAGTCATGAGCATATATGCATGCACACATACTGTCCTGGCCGCCGAGCTTGTGAATGGCATGGACGAAGCAGTGGTGAAGATCAGGCGTCCACCGTAGTCGCGGCACCTTTGATCTGTTGTACTGCCTCACCCCTCCATTCCTCTCCCTTCCAGCCACCATTGCCGCCCTCACCATGCTCATCGATCGATCTCAAATTTGATCAATGCCACAAAATTAACCAGCAAGATCGATCGATCGAGTTGCAATGATCAACAGCGCATCTAGCTAATTAATTAAGCTATATGCTCATCTCATATACAGGTAGCTAGAGCTAATTAACCAGACACTTCGCACATCAGTTAATCAGTTCTAGCTTCACACACGTATGTACACACGAGTGGAGTGACCTGATCTGCAGAACAGCTAGCTAGCCCGGCTTATATAACGCTGCAGCTTCTTCAGCATGACATGCATATACTTGTGGTGTGGAGTAGTTGCAAGAATATGGAGAGAGAAGTGTTGTGTGGAGTGGCAGTGCAGGTGGGAGAGGAGAGGGGACCGGAGAGAGAAGAGGCAGGAAGAGACAAAAGGTTGGAGACAAAGAAGGTGTTCAGATGCGGTCAGGGCATATGCCTGCCGTAGGAGGGGATAATTATGAGATTGGAGCAGAGCTGTTGACCCGAGCCAAGATGAAGACACTGGGGAGCAAAGCATGCCAAGTTTTCCTCCAGTATTGCCAGTGACATATGCACCTGGCTTCTCCTCCTCTGCCTGCTACCTGTAGACATGAGCACCTTGAATTCATTTCATTGCACCATTCTGAATCTCTGATCCCTGAGCCCAGCCATTTGTTTTCTTCCTTCTCCTCCTATCATGTTCATGCACCAAAAAAAGATTGCTAATTTAACCATTTGAATATGCAATTCAGTTTGATCAAAGATTTAATTACTGAGTAGGAGTATCTTTTCCAGTATTTGCATGAAAAAAAATCAGATAGCATGTGCATATAATAGGAAAAGGATGTGTTCGATCAAGAAAATAATAATGAAGCCTCAATCTTGTCACTGGACGTACCATGTGTGTGTACGAGATATGAATTGGGTTGAATGGATGTGAGATGTGAAAAATTCCTAGCTACTCCTATTAGCTATCCCTGCATGCATAGACTATCTGAAGAATTCTTCAGACCCTACCAAAATAAAGGTGCTTGTAGGAGGATATGCAGTTTGTGGCTTCAAGGATTGGGCTTTGAATTTGGATTGAAAAGTTGCCAATCTATTGCAAGAAAAGCTAATCATAGATTATTTTTTTCTCTTTTTCATCTCGGGAGAAACGAAAGGCTAGTGAGTTTACGGAGACAGATGGTCTTATATTCTCATAGCTATCAAATAAAGTGCAAAATTTTCTTGAAAAGATTTTTTATTTTCCATTTGCAAACTGTAGTAGGAGTATCAAGTTATCAATTGTCAATAAGAACATGATGGAGATCAGGTAGAGGATCAAATCATCACCTCGAATTAACACGCAACTAACCAAACGCCTGCATGCACCGTACAATGCATGTTGATCAATATATTCTTACTCTTTCAGCGTTCGGACCGGATCTCTCGTACTTAAAGGCGAGGTTAATAAATAATCCCGGGTGCAGAGAATCAGAAATGGCAGATGCAGCATGCATGCAATCTGATCCAATGAGATCGATGGATGGAGGGATGGATGGATCGGGCCGGATCGAGCTCGCTAGAAAGCTTCAAAAGGAATTTATTGACTATAGTACATGAATCATGCATGCATCCAGTCGACAAAGGAACAATTTCAAAACAGAGCCATCAGCAAACGGAAGCATAACTGCATAATAATAACCTTTGAAAAAACTTCTGTCAAGCTAGGACCCCATACCATATGGGCATATATATAGGCATATGTTCGAGATTTGAGAGAGGGTATACATTGCATATTTGCATGAAGCTAGTGGCACCCTTATCTCTATTGCTATGTAAGTATATTTGCTAAAGTGAAAAGAAAAATATGATTGTGATAATGGTTTATGGTCCGCTCTTATCATTATCAGGGCAAATGTTTATACATGGGGTGAAAAGGAAATATAATAATAAAAAGTATTGTGGTATATTAATTATTAGAGTTTTTATTGTCTCAATCAGCTAGCTATTGTAAAGAAATAGTATTTAGTTGACGTAGAGAGCAGACCTAACTTAATTTTATCTCTGCACACAAGACCTGAAGTGTAGATGATTGTTGCCTATACAACTTTTTTTACGTTATATAATATAGATAATACACACATGTTTAACGGTGGGAATTCGAAACTCTCGGGTTGGTCGATGATAATAGTTGTCGTCCGTCCGTAACAAAATAGTTGTGTTGGGACAAAATTTGTCCAAAAACATGTCGCTTTGAATTAAGTTACTATTTTCACATTAATCATTTTTTGATTTTTCAATTTTCTCTATTGAATGTTTCAAACTAACATCTCACTCTCAACCATACATCATATAATAAGGGGCTACTATGATTATTTCTCTCTAAACCTTAATCTCCCCGTAACAACCTATAACCACAACTCTCTAAAACTCAATTTCCTCCAAACAATCTATAACGACTTCTATTTTATGACGGGAAGAGTATATATGTACCATCTTCTCGCAGATAGTTTTGTAAGACCATGTACCAGCAAATACTACTATGCGGGCACAGTAGCAGCCAATGCGGAGGAGGAGGCCGGGGGAACAAGCTATGGGGGAGAGGAGCTGAGCTCAGGCTCAGCGCCGCCATCATTGCATGCAGGAGGAAACCAAGCGGATCATACGGCTCATCATACCCCTCCAACGGGGGGCCTCTGATCCTTTATGCCATGCACCCAATCCGTGCCAATTTATATGCATGCCACTGCTATAATATCATCAGTATCCAGGAGTACCGAGCTCTTGTCTTTCTAGCTTGGTCGTCAACTCTAGCTTTGATAGTGTCTACTTCGATCAAGTTCTTCCTATCATCTACTCCTAGTAGTTTACTCTTTTCGTCCAAAATATAACAACCTAGACGTCGTCGTTGTATGTATTACAAACTTGATAAATGTCTTTCTAAATTCGTTTAAACTCTTAATACGTACTGGTTCATAGTATATATTGTCTAATCATGTACCGTGTTGCTATAATTTACAACAAAGGGAGTATTAGCTATATATACGAGTAGAAGTTTTCATCCTAATGTATATCGTATGGATAAAATGCAGATAATACCTGCCCTGCAGTATATAGGTGTATGTATGAGTATATGGAGGAGTACATGTGTTTGTGGCATGGGGTGTGTAGAGGATCTGGGTAGATGTACGGGCGGCCGGGGTAAAAGGGGATAGTTGTTGAGTGAGTGCAGCTGTGGGGCTACTGCATACAGCTGCTGCTGTTGCATGCCCGGAGGTGTTGCAAATAGAGCTGGGATTGACCGGCGCATGCATGGATGAGCACATAATTTGGTCTCTCTCTGGACCAGCTCGACCGGCAAGGCATGCCTGTTCACGACGCACTCCTTTGGCCGACCCCTTCACAGCCATCGACGGAGAAGACGCTGCCCACTGTGACAACCCGTGACAAGCTGCTCACTTAATATATATATATAAGCATTTGTTTTGACACATAAACGTGGATATAGAAGCAATGTCCAAATTTATTCCATTAGGAAATATCACTTAATAGTCTAAATGTTTATATATTTGGACGGACGTAGTACCTACTATCATCAAATATCAGGACTGGATTAATTGCATGAAATTTGGGGGACATGGTACGTACGTTTGAATGCTGAAATTTGGAGAAGAAATGCTCTTTCCAGAAAAGCTCTTACCAAGATGGATCACTGTTTGGAAAATGTCCTTGCCGTGGAATTTCCTGCAAGAAGATAGTGGAAATCTACTCTAATAGCATGCATGTCACGGTCTGCATGCATGTCACTGAGACCGTGATGATGCTAAATTGCTAAGGGCTTATTTAGTTCCAAAATTTTTTGGATTTGGATTTTACATCAAACGTTTGATTGGATGTCGGAAAGCTATTTTGACTATTAATTAAAAAATTAATTACATATGGGTCAAGAAACCGTGAGACAAATCAATAAGCCTAATTACACCGTCATTAGCACATGTACGTTATTGTAGTATTTGTGGCTAATTATGAACTAATTAGGCTCAAAAGATTCGTCTCGTGATTTTCATGCCAATTGTGTAATTAATTTTTTTCATCTATATTTAATACTCCATACATGTGTTAAAAGATTCGATGTGATGTTTTTTGAAAAAAAAAACTTTTTGGAAGCCTAAGCTGAAATGGCAGGGAGAAACTGTACATTTGTCATATCAGCCCAATCAACAGTAGATCCGATGAGAGTTTTTGTTTTCGCCGGAGAGATGACGAGACGAGATGAGATGCAGAGAGTAGTTGCAATTGTGGTCATGCAGATGCAGTGCAGAGGCTGGCATCATTATACTACGGGGTCAGAGAG
>CM002481.1:1572576-1593871 GCA_000325765.3 Leersia perrieri
AAAATACATTGGTTTACTGTTGTAGGCTGTGGACATGCATCACTGTCCCATGAATTAGCGTTGGACTTGCATGATCTTATATCTCTCAATGATCGTTAAGATTCATAACCAACTAGTTAAAAACATAGCCAGTACAATTTAAACAGTACAAAGAAATTTAGTGAACTGATACCCCTGCTAAAGCGGTCGAACTGGAGTACTGGACACTCAATTTTACTCCGTCCTAGGGCCAAAAGGGGGCGTAGGGTTCATCATTTCTGGTACTCTCAGCTTAAACCAGCAAAAACCTGAAAAACTAACTGATAAAAAAGGTGTGGTAGAAGGGTCCTCGTATCATGACTTCGCATAGAAGATCTAAATAAAGAGCCCGGGCTAAACAGAAGGAATTCCGACTAAGGTATTCCTATATCTATAGCTTTGTCGCAAACTTCAGCACCACCAAAAACACGAATGGTGGCAATTCCAAGTGCATATAGAAATATAGCATAAGAATATAACAGTAAGCGTTGAGAGCTTGGGGTCGACATCAAGTAGGTCAGAACAAAACTAACCTTAGATCCCCAGATACGTTGGTTTGCTGATGTACATTCTTCCATGGATTAGAGTTGGACCTTATATACGTAATATCTTATACTACTATATGTATATATCCTAATCATCCTTGGGATTCATAACCAACTAGAAAAAACCCTAGCAACCATTGAAACACTAGTATAAGAAATCGAGTAGTGAGCTGATGCCCCCCGCTAAAATGGACGAATTGGGCACTCAATTTTCACTCCCTCTTATGGCCTAAAGGATTCAGGGTTCACAAACTCTGCTACTCGGGTTCCGAAGGGGTAAAATTTGTGCGCTCAAATCGTAATCACGATGCCAATCACAACAATCGAAGTCAAATCTAGAGGGGCTACAAAAGTAATCACGACATCCAATCACAACAATCGAAGCCAATGACAAGAGGGGGGCGAGGGATCACCTGAAATAGAGCAGATCGAGCCGGAGCGGATCAGGAGAGCTTGGCGGCGGAAGGGATGAGGGGGACGCCGATGGTGGCGCCGCCCTTGGCCTTGGCCTCCTGCGCCTCGCGGATCTTCTGCATCTGGATCATCCGCTCCATGACGAGTTCGTACTGGCACTTCTCGTAGGCGTGGCGCTCGGGCTCGCACTTCCAGGGGAGGTAGTACTCGGCGACGCGGCACTTGTTGAGCGGGATGAGGAGGTGCGCGCACTGGTCGCGGTAGGCCAGCGGCAGCCGCGCCTCCGCCATCTCCGCCTGCGTCGCGATCTGCGGCTTCGAGGTGCCCAGCTGCACGCCGGCCGCCGCCGCCGCCGCCTCCATCTCGCGCTTCCTCCTTCTCTCTCTCTTCTCCGGCGAGGTTGGGGATAGTTGGTGCGGGTCTGGTGCGGTCTGTGGATGCGGGTGGCTGGATCGGTGGTCGCTTTGGGCTAGAGCTTGGACCAAGAAGGTTCTCGCCAACTAAATTCGGATAGAATTTGAACGTCCACATTGTTAAGTTAGAGTCACTTATAGTACAGTCCTTTTCGGCAAATTTAACTTTTTAAATGGAATAAGTAAGAATGCCACTCGAAAATGCCCCCTCTTATCACAAGGATTCATGGAGAATTAAGGGTTGAAAGCGAAGGGATACGAAATATTTGTATTATGACAAAATAAAAAATGTAATGCAACGTACTACAAAACATAAATGATTTTTGTTAGACCATGAGAAGAGATAGGCTTGTATAAAACTACCCATGAAGTTTGATATCGTGTTAATATTTCTCCAAAGCCAATAGGAAATGTGACATTTCATAGAAATTTAATAAGGTGTCCATTCCTTTATTTCAGATGTCCCTTTTGCAAAATATTCTATCGAACTCAAAATTTGCGAAGTCCTGTTTTTTTTTCATTTCAAATATGTATAAGTAGGGTTCAAAATTTATAGGAAGTTATTAGATTCTTTGAAACAAACGAATAGAGCTTTCCAAACCGTGAGAAATTCCTTTCAAACGGCGCAATATATATAGATAGATTTTGGAGGGTGTCAAAGTTTTTCATGTGATCATACGTTTTCTTATCATGTTCAAATGGGTATTCCTCATGTGTTTCTTCTATCCGTTTTTTACATATTTGTTTCAGACAATTGGAAAAATTGCAAAAAATTCTACCGGTTTGATTTGCTACTGCAAAATTGCCACTAGATAATGAAAAAAATGCCATCATAACTGCCATTCAAGTGGCATCCTTGCAAAACTGAAAAAAACTAGTGGCAAATTTGCAAATATCCCTATTTATTTCTGTCAGCATTATATATTTTTCTTTTTTTGAAATTTATGTTTATCCTATTCATGGTTTACTGTTCAAAAGGGGCCTAAAATTTAGAAAACTATCTTTGGTTTTTAGATGTCATTTTATTTACAGGACAATTGAGTTGTTGGAAAAAAAAGGCGGAAAAAGGAGATCTGGAAAAAAATTAATGGGGGACTCGGTCCCTATTAGTTTTGTATAAAGTAAAGATATGATGTTCCCCTTAAAAAGACAATTGAACCCTGAATATCGTGCCAATATGAATCTTGTCAATATATTGGTAAGTCGGAATTCATTTGTTGTCAAAATATATTTGAGTGCTAGTCATTTGCTTGTTGTTTGCTTGCTTTGAGCCCAGATAGATAGGTGAGCTCCGTGGCTACATCAAGCCTACAGCAGCACTGCAACAGGAGCTTGAGTGACAATGGCAGCACCGATGTATAAGAGAGTCGTTTGAATTAGCAGGGAACTGTTGATAAGATTACACAATCTTTATCCCTGTAAGATATCCAAAATATACAGTCATGGCGATTATCATGAGCATTTGTATCAATAGAACCTGGAGGCCCATGATACAACAATGAAAGGAATAAGTCCCAAGCATTCATATCACAATTCACAGGCCTTTATATTGATTCACAAAAGCCGGCCCAAGTTTATACATCACAATTCACCAGAAAATTGCCTAATACAATTTCTAAAGAACAGAAGAATGCTTTACACGATTTACATGAACCAACGGAACTTTAGTAGGTACGCCTCGAAGCATGAATGTGCCACAAAACTTTACTAAGTACGAAGCATGAACGTGCCACAAGTGAAGTTCAGACTTCTGAGTCAAAATAAACTGAACCGGTGGTCCAAATCGACTTCTCCGTAGTCAGTCATGACTGACTGCCAAATCAAGGGAACAATTATCTTTTTAGACACTACTTGTCACCCAATTTTATTAGGGAATCAAGGGAACAATTATCTTTTAACACTACCAAATTGTCACCCAATTTTATTAGGGGCAATTGTGTTTGTACCCCTGTTTTCAGTTGCAGTTGTGATGTCACATTAGAGAAAAATTTTATTAGGGGCAATTGTGTTTAAACCCCTGTTTTCAGTTGTAGTTGTGATGTCACATTAGAGAAAATTATGTCAAAAGAGTTCCACCGAATGGTAAATTGTTGTTCATTGATGCTTTTTCGCTGCCGTATAAAGCATTGAAATGAATTTCTGTCATCGTGAGGCGTACATCACATTCTGAAGGAACTGCTAAACTAAAACAAACGAATGAGAGAAGAAAACACCCAATAATTAAGAAATTTTACATTAAATGGATCAGAGTTCTGGCTTGGAATCCTCCTCCGAAGAGGGGTCACTGTTGCGCACAGTATAATCATAGTCGATCATCTGGGGAAAGGATCCTCACTTCCATTCAAACAAACAATTCGTACCAAAAAAACAAAGAAAAAGTACAATAAAACAGAGAAATAATTAAATGTGATGTAGAGCTTATAGATGGATCAGATTTCTGGCTTGAATCCTCTGAAGAGGGATTACATTTGCGCACAGTATAATCACAGTCGATCAGCTGGGGAAAGGATCCTCACTTCCATCCAAGTAGTACCCTCAGAAACAGATCTAGAGAAACGCCGGGAGAAGCAAATCTAAATAAGGTGCAAATCAAATGTATCTGTTTGATCAGAACTACTGGCTTAGAAGCCTCCTCCGAAGAGGAGAGCTTGCAAAAATCGCACAGTATAATCATAGTCGATAATTTGGGGAAAGGATCATCACTTCAAAACTGCATATGATTTGTAGCAACCAGAACTAAAAACCAAACGCAACAGATCTGGTAGTAGAAGACTACAACGAACAAAGAAGCAGATGAAGCAGTTTTAAATCAAATCGAACAGAAGCAGATGAAACAGATCTAAATCAAATCAAAAACCACAAAATTACCGGCGCAGACGAAGGGCAGCGGGATGTTGGATTGGGAGGAGTCGGATGCGTTGGTTATATAGGGTTGAGGCGGCGGCGGCGGCGAGGAAACCCTAGCTAACAACGAATTGTGATAACTGGGCCGACGTGTAACTTAATTGGGCTGATACTAAATGGGCCTAATGCAAATATAATTTCGGCAGAACATTATTCTTTGCCTTTTATTTGTTGCTTTCTTTTTCAGTATTCTGAGATGAACAGCAGAAGAACACAAATTGACAGATATAGTATAGGAGTACATTACATCGTTTTTTTAAAAATAAATACAAATCAGGAAACATCAGGAAAAAATAAGTTGTTTTTAATATATGTGTGAACAAATTGCAATTCAGTAAAGCCAGTAACAGACTAACAGTCACCAAATATATGGACGATGTCTACGGGAGCTTACAAATTCACATTTATGGATATACACTATGTTAACATCTACTGTCCCAATGCCCATAATTAACATATTTAAACTAGATTAGTCAATATTTTCAGGAAAACAATACGAACTAAACTAGACTGATATGTTCATTCATCGTGACATGGGCCATATCCTGTCAATGTGCTCAAACAATGTGGGCCTTGAAATCGAACCACTTACATCTATCATCATATCTGGTCTGGCTGTCACAATCCAGCCCATAATAACAAAAAGTTATGGGCTTTTTGGCCCCATATATATTTTCAACTATGCTACTCTCATCCGTCTCAAAATACATAAATCAATAGGAGTACTATGTTATTGTATTTTGAAATGAGGTAATACGTACAAAAAGAAATTTAAACCAAGAAAAACCAGGCATGTTGCACCCTGGTGCATGTACACAGTACTAACTAGTGCTCGATCAGTACACATTTGCGAGCGACGGGCGGACGGCGACCAGAGTTAGCCGGGCGCCAAACATGCATGCAGACATGCAGTCGCAGCAAATTAACGAATAACGACCGACCAGACCAGCCACACCCAGACGTACAATTTTTGTTCTAACTAGAAGTACAAGCTTGACATGGACCATGCATACCACGATCGATGATACGGCGGGCGGACGAACAAAGTGACTGACTACTAGTGGTAGTAACAAATCTGGCCTCGTACGACGCAGACCACCAAAGTATGACCAAACCGCAGCTTAAAACCGAAGAAAACCAAGTTTTCCTCCACTGGACTGTTGACCGCGGTGCACAGTCGTGTGCTGGCCTTGCTGCTGCCTGCTGCTGCTGCTGGTGGTGGTCCGTACGCCCCCAGAGTATGAACGCCTAATGCATGACCATCGATCGTATGAACAGCGTGGACGCTCCATCGATCCATCGGTCAAGCAGCCACCATGTCAGCTCTTCTTTTATTCTTTCAGTGGACATGCCCTACGTACGTCAGGCACGTGCACATACCATGTGTCCCCCCAAGTGCTTTGACTTTTTATTATAACGTTTTTGACCCTTTGTTTTAATTAAAAAAATATGAAAAATATCGTTTATTTTGTTTGTGAATTACTTTATCATCAAAAATACTTTAAATATGATTTATTATTTTTTATATTTACAAAAAAATTTTGAATAAGACGAATGGTCAAACTTCGAAAGAAAAAATCAAAATGTCTTATATTATGAAACTGAGACAATAGGTAGTATCAAGTGGTCATAGCAACATATGAGCAGATTTGATCCTCTAGAGCAATGTAAAAGGGATCAAATACCTCTTAGATTGCTATATTTTGAAAAGAAGATATACATATACAGTAGTAGTTCTACGTATAATACCACATCACTTCAATAACAAATATTCACTCCGTCCAAATATATAAGTATTTTGGAATGGGGTGTGAAGAGCACGTCTGTCTAGAGCTGTCTAATAATATAAGCATTTGAGTTGAGATATAATACATCCTAATACAACAAATCTAGACAGAACCGCTGTCTAGATTTGTTCCACCAGGATACGTTACATCCTAACCCAAAATGTTTATCAATCATATTAAAAGCCCCATGTGTACATGTCATATTTTCTTGCCTCTAGTCCTATATTGATCCACATTTTGTTTTCTCCGGATCATAGCTTTCGTCTGTTTCATGAGACAACAAAAGGAAACATATTGCATTGATGATGGATGAGACACAAATCATATCCTCTAACTTTAATTTCCATTTGACTTCGTAAGAATTTAGTTCCGCGAGATATATACTAAGGGATGTTAGTTTGAGAAAGTTTTGGATACGCAAAATGATAAACGTCATTAACATATGATAACTTAAGTAATAATTTGTCGGTGCGTGTGCACGACACGCGGGGATCCGGGGGACCCCTTTTCGGTTCGGCACAGGGGTGCAGAATGCCAAGGCCTGAGTTGAGGGGAAGAAGAAGGTGGGCATGAAGGAAAAATCCCGCTATGCACACAAGACATAGAGATTTATACAGGTTCGGGACGCCAGGGAAGCGTAATACCCTGCACTTGTTCTTGCATTATCTGGTGAATGATAAATTACAAGGAGGAGTTCACTCCCCCGGTGGTGCTAGAGATGGTGTTTGAGGCGATATATGGATTTCTATAGTCCAACCGGCCTCTCCCTTCTACGAAGGACCAGTGCCTCCTTTTATAGTTCAAGGGGACACCACAGTGGTCATCTACTGTTTTTTCATGTGTGAGGGATGTTCTCCCACTTGGAGCGGGCATGCCTGCCCTGTCTTGTCACCTGTGCTTGCATGCCTCCCTCCCCCGTTGCCACGTCGCGGTGGTCGGCGGAGAAAACGGGCGGAGAGGTCACCGAAGATTTGATGCTTGGGGATGTCATCCTACTCAACCAGTAGCGGGGCCCGCTTGTTAGCATCCCACTGACTAGCCTAGACAGGGAGTAGGAGAGTAGAGTACTCATGCCCCTCTGCCATGCAGCCGTCCGTCGCATATGCGACGGAGACGGGGTGGACAGGCGTGCGTCCCGCGACGACAGAGCTGTTAGCGCACTGTCACCGAAGGAAGACTTTGGTCGCCCACCCCCCTTTCGCTCGAATCAAGAGAAAGGAGGTGAATAGGTGATGATGAGGGGCTGATAGCCGTGCCTCACATCGCCATTAATGTGACGGGGCAAGCGTCTCCCCCTGCAGTCTTAAACGCGGTGGTTTGAAGACAGCCCGCATCGCCTCTCCTCCCCTTCGGGTGGGTATAGAGAAAGAGAAAAAGACGGGTGCGGGGTGCACAGGGGGCTCAGGATCGACCCGAGCCTCTCGGCGTAAAACATATGGGGCTTTGGGATCTACCCGAAGCCTTTGGTGCAGGGGTTCGGCCTCCGGGCGGCACATTGGGTTAACCCCTCCCGGTGGCCATGTGGCTGCCTTGGGGCCTAATCCTTTGGCTCAAAGCAATGGCCTCCAAGTCCCGTGCCGGACTTGGTCGTCGCGTGTACTGTAATGCACCCCCTACTAGGCCTTTGTCACGCCCTCGAGGTACCCCTATATCCATATCACCGACAGTAGCCCCCGGCCTTCGTGTCGGACCGTAGGGCCGAGTCGAAGGCCTATATGTCGGTTTGTTTGACCTTCCTGCACACATGCTAACAAAACCAAATCCTGTCAGAATCATAGGGGCGGCCGGCCCAACCCTCTTTCTCGACTTGGTTTTACTTGGCGAACATTTATGTCATAATTTCCAAAGTGATTTCTTTATGTTATGATTTTTAAGGTGGTTTCGGGCGAAGCGCGAGCACAAAGACCTCGGGAGCATGTCTTCGTCGAGACTGACCAAACCAAACACCACAAACCCATCGCCGAGTGTCTAAGCTGCCCCAACCCAGAGGGGTTTTGCTCGAGACCTCGGGAATCCGGTGGTGTCCGGGGCACGGCTCGTGGCCCGACAAGTCCTTTGGCACAAAGGCATAGCCGATCCCGAAGTTATTTATTTTGACGATTGGCTCAACTGTTCACACATTAAGGATAAAGAGAGGGGCCGGCACGCAATATATATATGGCTGAAAGTAAATTTGCATTTGATATAATTAAATAAAAGTAGAAAAACCTTGGTAGTACCATTGTCGACCACAGGGGTCTAAGTTGCCCCGACCCAGAAGGGTCGGGCTCAGGTGATTTGGGGCCATTGTGGGCATCACCGTCTTTCGCGTTGTTGGCCACGGGGTCCGGGGCTGTTGGGCCGCCTGACCGCTCGGGGCCATACAGCCTCTCTGAGGGTCAGGGGCGCCTAAGGCCGCCGGACAAGGGGGCAGGGTACCGCTCAGGCACAAAGGGGGCCGGTGGCCACCACTCGGCCCGAGGGCTTCCCCAGCCAACGTCGTCCCGGGCTATCCTGCCACGAAAGAGGTAGTTGGGGGTATCGGAGTCGCCTGTACCTGGCTCGGGTGGCTTGAGGCCATTGCAGGCATCACCGTCCTTCGGGCTGTCAGCCACGGGGTCCGGGGCCGTCGGGCCGCCTAACCGCTCGGGGCCATACGGCCTCTCTGAGGGTCGGGGGCGTCTAAGGCCGCCAGACAAGGGGGCAGGGTACCGCTCGGGCACAAAGGGGGCCGGAGGCCACCACTAGGCCTGAGGGCTTCCCCAGCCGACGCCGTCCCAGGCTATTCTGCCACGGAAGTGGTAGTCGGGGGCATCGGGGTCGCATGTACCCCTTCGCGCACCACGACAAACGCCGCACTAATGACATATGGTGTTGTAGCCATGGAGATGTTGTGAGCAGTTTGGAGTCCCGCTTAAACCTGCATATGTTTAACCAAATAGACTTGCTTGCAAGGGTTATACATGGCTTGCCACTTGGTCTGTTCATCCTGACTTCTCGACAGCCTCTTGAGGGAAACAAGTTTGGGCGACGCGCGAGGATGAGTGGGTGACCCATAGTGTCTGGGCATTGGCAGTGTCCGGAATGAAACTGGCCAGGCAGAATACCATATTCCCTTGCCAAGATCTAAGCTGTCTCGACCCGGAGGGAGGTTTGCTCGAGATCTTGGATCTTGGGTGGTATTCGGGGCACGGTCCACGTCGCGAACGCTTGTCCTCAGCACATAGAGCCGATCTAACCCAAGCATCCTAGCACGCGCCATAACTAGTCCGCGTTTGCCACCGAGGACAGAAATAAACATTCTTGTGGCAGCATGCGAACTTGCGAGCGATAATAGGGGAAAAGATTCCCAAGCAATAACTGAAATTATGGATGCGAGATTGACAATTAAATAAATAAAGCACTTATCTTTGATCTGCTGTTTTGATGTCGTGGAAGATGTTCGCCCGAGATTGTTGTGTCGAAGTCGATGCGGCATTAGGTGGGAGCACAACGTCGGTACTCCCACCCAGCGGCGGTGGTCACGCCTCTGAGAAGCCCCCAGCCCCCTCCCCAAATGGAGGGGCCAAGGCCGCAAATCTCATGCAGCAGGTAGAAGCACGTCTCAAGTGCCCCCGCAGGGCGACGGTGATCGTGCCTCCTGAGCAGCCCCCAGCCACTCGTGAGAGCACGATACCGGTGCTCTCGTTGAGTGGCGGTGGGCGAGCCTCCTGTGCAGCCCCCAGCCCCCTCCGCCCATGGAGGGGCCAAGACCGTGGATCTCATGCGAAGAAGGTGGCATCAAACCATGGTGTGCGAGGAAGCGCACAAGTCTTGGTGAAGAAGACCTCGCCGGAGAGTGGGAGGCTCGGAACCTCAAGCCTCAGCAAGCACACCCCCTACCTGGCGCGCTAGCTGTCGGTGCGTGTGCACGACACGCGAGGATCCGGGGGACCCCCTTTTTGGTTCGGCACAGGGGTGCGGAATGCCAAGGCCTGAGTTGAGGGGAAGAAGAAGGTGGGCAGGAAGGAAAAATCCCGCTATGAACACAAGACAAAGAGATTTATACAGGTTCGGGCCGCCAGGGAAGCGTAATACTCTACTTCTGTTCTTGCACTATCTGGTGAAGGATGAATTACAAGTAGGAGTTCACTCCCCCGGTGGTGCTAGAGCTGGTGATTGAGGCGATATATGGATTTCCATAGTCCAACCGGCCTCTCCCTTCTACGAAGGACCAGGGCCTCCTTTTATAGTTCAAGGGGACACCACAGTGGTCCTCTACTATTTTTTCATGTGTGAGGGATGTTCTCCCACTTGGAGCGGGCATGCCTGCACTGTCTTGTCGCCTGCGCTTCCATAACTCCCTCCCCCGTTGCCACGTCGCGGTGGTCGGCGGAGAAAACGGGCGAAGAGGTCACCGGAGATTTGATGCTTGGGGATGTCATCCTACTCAACCAGTAGCGGGGCCCGCTTGTTAGCGTCCCACTGACTAGCCTAGACAGGGAGTAGGAGAGTAGAGTACTCATGCCCCTCTGCCATGCAGCCGTCCGTCGCATTAAATGCGACGGAGACGGGCGGAGAGGCGTGCTGTCCCGCGACGACAGCGATGCTAGTGCACTGTCACTGAGGGAAGACTTTGGTCGCCCACCCCCTTTTCCCTCGAATCAAGAGAAAGGAGGTGAATAGGTGATGATGAGGGGCTAATAGCGGCGCCTCACATCGTCATTAATGCGACGGGGCAAGCGTCTCCCCCTGCAATCTTAAATGCGGTGGTTTGAAGACTGCCCGCACCGCCTCTCCTCTCCTTCGGGTGGGTAGAGAGAGAGAAAAAGACGGGTGCGGGGTGCACAGGGGGCTCAGGATCGACCCGAGCTTCTCAGCTTAAAACATATGGGGCTTTGGGATCTACCCGAAACCCTTGGTGTAGGGGTTCGGCCTCCTGGCGGCACACTGGGTCAACCCCTCCGGGTGGCCACGTGGCTGCCTCGGGGCCTAATCATTTGGCTCAAGGCAATGGCCTCCTAGTCCCGTGCCAGACTTGGTCGTCGCGTGTACTGTAATGCATCCCCTCCGGGTCTTTGTCACGTCCTCGGGGTACCCTGTATCCATATCACCGACACAATTATTTTAAAATTTAAAAAATGATTAGCTTAATTTTTAAATAATTTTTGCGTAGAAAATTTTAAAATATATACTCTCTCCATCTTATATTATAAGGGATTTTAACTTTCTGATTGCTATGTTTGACCACTCATCTTATAAAAAAAATTAAAATAGTATTTATTTATTATTTATTTTATTATCTAAAAGATTTTAAGTATGACTTATCAATTTTTCTATTATCATTAAATTTTTAAATAAGACGAATGTTTAATTATTATATATGAATGGTGTCCAATCCCTTTGTCATGGGACGGAGAGAGTCCCATTTAACGGAAGTTGCTCACATAAAACGATAAAATAATCACTGTTTTGAGTGGCCATTCTTCTACAGTTCTACTCCTACTCCACGGCTCTAGTTCTGCATCTATCTAGCTTGAATTCACGGCTCCACGCCTCCACGCGACCACGCCTACTCGTTCGCGCATCCAATCGATCACTTGGTATGCGTCCAACTCACGTAAAGTAATCGTTAGGTTAACTGCGCAGATCAATAATATGCATACCAACAGCATAACTGTACAAGCCACATGCATGCCGGCACACGCACACAAACGCATGACAGTTGATAAGAGTACGCAGACAAAAAAAAGGTGACCTTGCAAACACAACAAATGTACACAACTCTCGTCTTCTGTTATGTTTTCGTATGAAGCTAATAATATAATTGGATTTGTTATACAACTCTTATTTATTTATGAGTAAAAAGAGAATGTCAACACCAACCGATAACTTTCCAGGAAATAGGAAAAGAGAGACGAAAGAAAAACGTTGAAGTCACAAGTCAAGAGGCTACCTCTCTGCTAAGTTCTATTTGTACTACGTGCTTTCACCACCATTAATGAAATGGCTGCTTTCGAAAAAAAAAGGAAACTGAGCACAGTAATTTTTTCGTGACACGCTTTACGAACTGCTAAATGATATGTTTTTTGGAAAAATTTTCTATACGAAAGTTGTTTTAAAAAATAAAATAATCTATTTTTCAAGTTTGAAATAGCTAATACTAAATTAATCACGTGCTAATAATAATTCTCGTTTTACGTGTCACCACTATTCTTTTTCTCCACCCTTCTTTTACCGGTGAACGCAGCCATAAGTAGTACTCCTACCTTTTTCGTCAAAAAAAACAAGTCAAGAGGCAAGCCAGTACAGCAACCCAGCTGCAACTTGCAGCAAACGGTGCATGTGCACGAAAAATACTTGCAAATGCAGAGGGAATTGCCACAAAACAGCAGCGGAAATTTCAGTACCCGCACCCTTTACACCGAAGGAGGCAAAGAATTTTCAGGAAAGAATGCAAGATCGGGTCACTTCCACTGGCAAGTGAAAACCGCAGAGAATTTCTACCAAATTCCTGACCTTGTTTTATGAACGGTTTCAGAAATGGCTGACCAGCTGGGACAGTGACCTGGCGATCTACTTGGACCGGTGACCGGCCGGTGATGGAAGCGTGATGCATTCCCTGTGCGTGTAAATCGTCTGCACTTCAGATGACTGATCACCCTCGCAATTTTTGTCCGTACTAGGTTTGGTGCAGTTAATTATAATTCTTGACTAGGAGTAGGATTGAATCGTCGGGTCTTTAAAATTTTAGAGCAATTTGGAACAAAGCGTAGTAGTACATGTTAGATTTGGGTCGGGCGGGGCAGATCGACAAAAAAATGCAGCGGTCGATTTCATTTTTTTCTTCTTCTTTTTTTTTGGGTCTGTCGTCAACTTGAATCTAGGCCAAGTCATGTGAAGTGCATCTACACTTGAGGCCCAACAAAAAGCTTTATTTAGTGAACTCTAGAAGTCCTCTAGAAGACACGGGCATCTCTAAACCTTTTACCTTTTGTTTTTGCAAGGAGGACGTCTTGTATTTTTTTTTAAGGTAGATCAATTTTCATGCGTGTTTGTACTTGTAAGAAATAATTCAGACCTTCAGCATAAGGGGCTAGCAGCACACATCGATTCCAAAAATACCGTGGCTTCAGAGAGAACGGATAGACATACTGCAGCAGTTTCCAAACTGCGGCAGGAGATGTTACAAAGCAGCAAGAGCTACTCAATATGGTCGAGGCTACCAAAAAACCAACCAAGAACACATTGTTTAAGGAAGACAACTTGCTACTTGGTTGGAGGCTAGCATATTGGCCGGGCTACTTGCGCGTCAGCGTTTACAGCCTGAAATTTAGCTCACTTTAGTCAACGTACGATAAGATGGTTGCATTGCGTAGGGATGAATCGCAAGTGGATAAGTAATGGACTTAACAATGTGCTACGAAATCTGAATCCATGGGACATCTCCGGATTGACACGCACAACATTTCTTATTTGCCACTAAAAATTTCGTATATTCCTTTTGTTAACCAGATTTTTTTCAAATCGCCATGACAGGTGTTAGATTCTTGTCCTGGTTGACATTTCTTTAGCTCCTTTGGACAGGTGAACACGCTGTGGCACAATGTGCAATGATGGAGGATCATGAGCTTTTCCTTTAAAAAGTTTCTTTTTTTTGCACATTTTGCATGCCATCAGGAGCAACAAAACAATTGATGAATTGAACCGCTGGAACCTTGCCACGATCATCAGATCTTGTGAACAGTTTTTGCAGGCAGCACTGACTCTGCAACAATGCAGTACCGATAAATATATATGTTCTTCACGAATGATGGATCAAGGCATGACAACGGCTACACGATAGAAAGAGGGGTGTTTTTAGCGCGGGGCCTTGTAATTGTATATTCCTCCATCATTTTTGATAGATAGCTTTCGTCCCCAACCCACTAAACCAGCGTCATGTTGCACTGATCAGTGATCAATCGAGAAACATCGCATCGCTGGAAAAGCAAACCGGCAAAATCGCCGTGGCTCGCAATCGATTCCGAACTTCTGATTGATTGGACGCTCACAATGTGATCAGTTATCTACTTATCTTCTATGGTGTGATCAAAATTTCAACATCCGTAACATAATTCCGTAGCCGTCAAATCTTAAACATTTCCTTATATAGTTAGGCATGGAATCAAATCTTAAACGTTTCCTTATACAGTTAGGCATGGAAGTTTCCATGCCGGCATTCGCGAAAAGAACAAGAACGTGTCGAGCTTTGTATAGTTGAGCTTTGTATAATTATTAATACCCCATTCACTTTTAATAGATAATATAATTGACTTTTGAAGATATAGTCTTACTCCATTCTCAAATAGATATCGTTTGTGTGCAATCAAACCTTAAAATCTTGAATGGTTAATTACTAAAAATATATTAGAATTTGACATGAGAAAAATATATTGCTAGATTTGTCATGAAAAATACCTTCTTATGATTATACCTTTTATGGCTTCTAAAAACACATATTCCAGAATGTCCAAAACATCATTTATTTCAGAATGAGGTAGTATCTAAATTTTCCATAATTACTCCCTAGTCCCAAAATACATCTTGTTCTAAATTGTTTAATAATAATTTATGTTTCAAAATATAAGTATTTTTTGCATATTACTTAAGTGAACCTTGGACACTTGTGTCCATATCCATTTTAGAAACATGCAGACATGCTTGTATGGGTGGGATTGAGAGGGTAGTTGGGGATAGAACAAATATCCTTTTGAATTGGAGGTGATTAAAATGAAAAAAACACAAAACGATAAGTTTTGTTTAGAAACACATTACAAACATAGGCGCCCACACACACGTGCACTTATCTTTATAAACACGCACATCCTATCCCTATGAGCACCTCCGAAAACCGAGCTGACAAATCTTGAAATTGACGAAGTCACCATGTATGTCTCGCTGTCGACGGGTACGTTGCACCATTAAAAAAATATTAACCATAAATACGAGCACCCGTGTCATTTTAAACCTAACACGACATCTGCTTTGGGACAGAGGGATATCATTTATTATTTTGTGATCTAGTTTACCATTAAACAAATTTTCAAGTATGACATATTTCGTATATGTAAACAACAAATGGTGAAATGTGTACCAAAATCTATGGTGATCTGTTAAAAACGAGTGGGAGTAATTAGCTGAGTTAGATTGCCTGATGCAAATGGGAGACAAGAGGAAAAGTTGCAGGTTCGATTGGGCGATGCCATTTCGGATGATCAATCGCCGTCGTCTTCCCTGATCCACCACCGTCTAGCTATACAAGCCAGTACAATGTGCTTGATACCTCCCACTAACATCTGTCTTGGCCTCGTCATTATATTGGGAATGGTCCATGCATGACTCAATGCTCATGGTGGCCTAAGCTGTGACAGAAACTGCATGGTCCATGACTCCATTCTCATGGTGGCCTAAGCTGCAAGGGAAACTGTATGTTGGGGGTCAGGTATAGCAAAATTATGTATGGCCGATCTCTCTCGAGCAATCCGTGCAATTATGTCCAGAAATGTCTGATCATGTGTTGCGGCATTGTGAAGTGTCCACTATCAAGACAAGCGACAGAGATGGCGAAGGTGCCATACCTCCTACTGACGAAAATTGTGTCTTCTAGCTAGTTCCTAAATTAATAACCTGGTTCATGAAATGCACATAAACAGTTTTTGACAGACTTTAGAGTTTTGACAGCTGCCATTGCATCTGTAATTGAGTTCTTACCCTGCAAGATCAACTTGTGAGTCCATGACTGTTTGGCTGTAGGAAGATACTCAATTCGTTCTAAATTATAGGTTCTAATTCATCTCATTAGGATAATGGTTTAACCAAAAATTTCTCTATTAAAATATTGGTTTTACGACTCAAAATTTACATTATTATATTTATTTTCAAAAGCATTATCTTTTTTCAACATAAAAATTATATCTTAAGTGCAAGGTGAATAGTAGAGACAATTGCTACCTATAGGCTTCTAATACATATAATAGATGAACTGTAAAATTAACTCTAATTTTTTCCTCTTATCTCTTTCTCTCACATATACATTCAATACATTTATCTTGAAAGAGCTGGCTCTTGTATAAGAGCCAACTTTTTTTTCTTTATCTCTTTACTCCACGTAAGCTTATCGTTGGCTTAAAGCTTACTATTGTACTTGCTCTAATAGAAAAACAAGCCATATCACTATTCTATTGAAACAAAATATAACTTATAATTTATGACAGATAGTACATTTCAATTGTGCATGTGTAGGGCCTATTCGGTATGCAGTTTCTTCGCATGAATTTTAGAGGAATCCTGTTCATAGGATTTTTTCCTTTCCCAATCATTCGGATCGACTTAAACCAATCCTATGGAAACCAGCGGAAAATTTCCTTCACTATTCATTCTAGTGCAAAATCACAGGAAAAGATTCATCCACTCCCACCTCTTTTTTCCGTTTCCTTCGTGTTGGTACGAGGCAATCAACCACTAATGAAACTGATGCAATCAGTGAACAAGGGAGGAGGAAGATAAGAAAAAGATCAACTACTAGCAAAACTCATGGCTTTGACGTCGGGTGGCACACAGCAGCGGGGCAACGGCCGGAGGAGCATGCTCGTCAGAGCGATGTACGACGCCGGCGTCCGGATCCCGCTCAGAGGAAGTGGCGTTGGTGTTGACGCAAAATTCTGCCACCGGCCGCTGAGCGTTGTTGACAGGTGCGTTGGCCGATGGAATTCTCTGCGTACGGACACACGAAGGCCTAGGAGATCTGCTTAGCTCCAGTGCAGGTCCTAAACGTTGAGGTTGTGGGCGTGCCAGTCAGTTTGATCCTATAACTGACAAGACTGTGTATGTTGATCTCCGTGAAAGCTGGTCGGCTATCGAGCCGATGTGATGTATCATCTCCTGTTGTTGATGGTCTAGGAGCTGATCGGCTGATCAACCAATGATGGTGCGCTTCTAGCCGATGTCGATAAGATATTGAAGATCAATCGACTGTATGTTAGACATAGATCCAAGTAATCAAATAGACAAGTGAGATCAATAATAGTATCGGCTAAATAAAGTATATGGCATGAGAAGCCAATACAAGACTTAGATCTAGTCATAGGATAATTCATCGGCTAGCCCTCCGATGAAACTACACACGCCGACAGCCGATGCACCTAAACCGATCAGCTCTAGTCTTAGCCCGAAGGATCGAGCGGGGTCGAGACAGCTTGCGCCAAGACTATTGCTAACCGATCTAAGCGAACCAACTAACATTATGTGTAGTGATGGATATAACAAATCTATTTAAAACAACATTATGATTGTAGAGAAATATCGGCTAAGACAGAAGATCAGACCTAACCGAGACAGTTCCGACTAAACAGATGCGTCTCTAAACATAATGCAATTAGAAATAGAAATGAAATATCAGAAAGGCAACACATGCGTCAGTTGGATCGATATATTAGACTTAACCAAGAAAGTACCAATCTTCTCCGATACAAACGCCGTCGACGGAACTTACTTCTTCACCGAAGGTCGGACCTAACCGATGCAGCCCAACTTGGTAGCAAGACCCTGATCTCGACAAATCTTACAAAGGTTCTAAAGCAAACCTATGTAGCCCCGATAGAACAGTCGAGAACCCGTCGAGTAGGTTGTAAACCTAGCGGACTAGGGTGGCGATGCGCCGAAATAGTTTTATTGAAGTCGAAGTGATTTTATAGGAACCCCTGATACACAATATATAACCTTGGGTCGACCGAATCCTACTAGGACACGACTCAATCGATCGGCTTGCTATATGCAGCCGTTACATAAAAGGACACTAGTACTCCTTCCTAATTGCATAAGGAAAATAACTAAAACATGCATAATTAATAGATAGAATTAAACTACCAAGTGTAGTCTTCATGATTCCTTTTTGGATTTGGTTTCCATCTCACGTAAACAGTACCCGACTGCTACAGTACTGACTGTTGTAGTAATCGACTGCTACAGTAATCTGCTCATTCTAGGCCAGATCGAAATTCTGGTGTCAACAGTCGGCCAGGCCATCGGCGGTGAAGCCCGCCCGGAGCTGCGAATTGCTCTTTCGACGATGCCTAGATAGGGGATTTGAGTCTACTGTCGGCGTATGGAGATCGACGGCCACGGCCTTGGCACCGGCATACCACACGCGTAGATCGACGGCGACGGCTGACAGGGTTGACGCCGGCCACACGGGGATGGGGGATTCGAGTCCACGGTCGGTGCACGGAGCTCAACGGCCATAGGGTCGACGGCGATGGGCTCGACGCCGACAGCTCGCCCCGCAGATTGACGATGACGAGGGTCGACGCGGGCGGCTCGCGCGGAGATTGACGACGACGAGGCTCAATGCCGGCGCCTACAGGGTTGTTGCCAACGGCCGGCGCGTGGGGAGGAGGTGGTCGGGCGCGGGACGGAGGCGGCCGGCGAGCGGGGAGAGGACGCCGATGACGATAGTTATGGCTTGGAGAGAGGGGAAAGTAGAGACGATAATAGCAGTTATAGGAGTAATACACTGTAATTGATGAATTACTGTTTATTTCCTTTCCCGCAATCTGAATGCCCTAATAGATCATGTTCCTCTATTTTATCAATACATTCCTTTCCTATTCCTATGATTTTCCTATCCTACATTTTGAAAGATCAATGCCCCTAGAGTTGCCTTGGAAGGGGATATTGGAAAATCTATGATCCTAGAGAGTGGCATTGGTTTTGGTGATTAATGACAACCATATGTTGGACTAACTATCTTTGTGAGTTGGTGTGTTTAGGATTGAGTTCCGGCATCAAGTCAAAAGATTAATGAAGAAGATGATGTGAAAAAGAGAAGAGGTTGAGTTCTATCGTCAAGACATGAGAAGAGCAAGAGTTGATGAAGAAGAAATAAAGAAGAGAAGAAGATATTGGTGAGAAGAAGAGCAGTCACAAGGAAGAAAAAGAGTGTTGTGTCAAGGGGGTCCGGACCATCCGGCACATTGTGCTAGAGCATTCGGACATACAGGGATCGGAGCATCCGGTCATGTTTACCGGAGCATCTGGTCAGTGTGCTAAGGTCAGCGCTCAACGGCTAATAGACCAGTGGGTCTAGGACTGCGTCAGCGTGCAACGACTAGTTGTCCAAAGTATCCAAACATGGTTGTCTGGATAGTTCGGACATGCACAGATCCCAATTGTGCGTCAAGATGAAGACATGAAGAGGATGCAAGAAGCTAGAAGAAGAAGATCGTCGATGGTTAAGAATCAAGTGGCCAACATGACAACAATGAACTAGAAGATGTTGATTATTGATAGATGAGAATCAAGTGGCCAATACGAAGACGATGAGAAGCTAGAAGATGAAGTTTGTGGATTGTTGTGTTTCTATGAAGATTGAAGATGTGGGATATGAAGTGGCAATGTATGGTGAGACGGTGAAGGGCAAGCGAGGCTCGGCTATGAGGGACCATGCGGTGGAGAAGGGCAAGCAAGAGACTTGGCGCTGAGGGACCAAATCCGGTGGAGAAGAGCGAACGATGCTTTTGTCGCGACGGACCGTGCAAGACCATATGAAGCTATAGATTATCCACATCAATCTTTTGGGAATGAAGATGAAGTGCCGAAGATCAAGCCAAAGGGAATCTTGATCAAGGCAAAGGTATAAATGTGTTGGGACTAACATGATCTTTGAGTTGTAGGTTAATAGTCCCAACGGAGAAGTGACGACGGCGTTGGCAACCTTCAAGTGAAGAGCAAAGATGGTATGAAGGCTTTCCTAGTTGCATAGCTTTTTCTAGTTGCTTTTGAGTATAGGAATGCCGTACTATTACGAGGGATGTAACGTTGATATGTTTACAAAGGTCTCGGTGCTCAAAGTGATTCTACCTAGTACCACCTTGAGAGAAACCTAATCTAGTGGAGTTAGAGGTTGTTCTTGGTTGGGTTAGGTAGCCACCTCAATAAGCTTTCCATAGAGTCCAAGTTTGCTGAAAACGGACTCCGGATCGCGGAGTTATGCCCGTTTTCGCGCGGGGCTGTGCTGCTATTTTTAAAAGGTCCGGACTATCCGGCCAATAGTGCTGGAGTGTCTGGACCCCCCGAGTGTCCGGACATGCTCCGGAGGGTCCGGAGTGTACAGAGAAAACAGCCGGAGTGTTCGGACCTGGGTCTGTGTCTAACGGCTAGTTTTGGGGGGCTCGGATATTTAAACCCCTCCACCCCCTCTTTCTCTTGCTGAGGGTCTTGGGCACTTGTAGAGCCATCCTAAGCCAAGTAGCACCTTCCTAATCTTCTACCTTAGTGGTAGATCTTTGTGAGTGATATTAGAGTGTGATTAGAGAGGGATTAGGGTGAGATTTTGAGAGATTAGTAGGGATTTGAGTTGAGAAGAGAGTTGGACTTGAGAGAAAGGTTGGGAAGTGAGATTGGGCACTAGTGAACATCATCCCACTCTTGAGAGAGCTTGTGGGTCTCATCCTATACATACTTTGAGTGAGATTGAGAAGATGGATTGAGAGCTAGTGAGCTTTACTCCATCACTTGAGCACTTGAGTTCATTGCAAGCATAGTCTTGGTGTGTTTGTTACTCTTGGAGGCCAAGGACTCCTAGACGGCTAGGTGTCGCCCGCGAGCATCCAAGTGTGTGGATTGCCCATAAAGGTTTGTGAAGGTTTTCCTCTCCTCCGTAAGGGAAGAGGTAAGTTAGTGGATACCGTGCTAACTCCTAGAAGGTTGCTTGGTAGAGCAAGTCGCAACGAGGGGATTAGGGCTCTCCGGTGGGACTTGATCCGAGGGGATCGTCCTAAAGGCTTGATCCGAGGGGATCGCTTGGAGACTTGCTAATCCACGTGTGGACTTGAAGACTAAAGCTTCCTTGTGGTTGTTAGCATGGTGAGGCAAGGGATCGATTGAGATCCGGCTCCTTAGAGCGCCTCAACGTGGAGTAAGGTCTTTGGACCTGAACCACGGTAAAAAATCTCTGTGTCTTTTGCCCTCTATGTTTGTTCTTCTCTGAATTCACTTACACTTTAAAGGTCAATGCCCTATAGTTGCCTTAGAAAGGGAGATTGGAAAATTTATGATCCTAGAGTGGCATTGGTTTTGGTGATTAATGATAACCAATTGTTGGACTAACTATTTCAATGAGTTGATGTGTTTAGGATTGAATTCCGGCATCAAGGTAAAAGATTAGTGAAGAATTGATGTGAAAAAGAAGAAGTGGTTGAGTTCCACCATCAAGATA
>CM002481.1:1593971-1658492 GCA_000325765.3 Leersia perrieri
TTGGAGACTTGCTAATCCGCTTGTGCACTTGGACACTAAAGCTTCCTTGTGGTTGGTAGCATGGCGAGGCACGGGATCGAGTGAGATCTGGCTCCTTGGAGCACCTCACCGTAGAGTAGGATCTTTGGATCCGAACTACGTAAAAAATCGCGTGTCTCTTTATACTCTATTTACCGCACTTTGTGATATTGTGGATATTACCTTGGTTGATTGCTTATGTTAGCTTGTGTACCATGTTGCAATATTGTGCTTGATTTGTGTGCTAGCTTGTACTTATATATTGTATTGCAATATTATGCTTGAGCTTGATGTGCTAGCTTGTATACCTATCCTTGTGCTAGATTGTGGACTATATTGCAATATTTGTTCTTGTGCTAGTTGTGCTCGAATTAGCTTTCATATCTTGCTACTGGCTAGTTTTATTTGTGCTTGAACTTGTTGTGTTTTCTCCTTCGAGAGAACTTTATAGACTATCGAATAATCCGGTGAAAGCACCAGAGTGTCTAGTAAAATTATTCTGTTGGCAACAGAACATTTTTACCGGAGTATCCGGTAAGCATTTAATTCCGCTACGAAGTATTTTTCAGGCACGCCTATTCACCCCCTCTAGGCGACTTCAAGGTCCTTTCAACACTCTCTGGAAATTCCCTTCGAGAAATCCGGTCCACAAGTACAGGTCCGGACACTCCGGTCGAACTGACTTCCGCTGCTAAGTGTTTTTCAGGGATTTTAACGGGGCGTCTATTCACCCCCTCTAGACCTTTCACATTTTTTATATCCTGTAATCCGAATAAGCCTATAGTACATTGTACACAGGACACGGCCCCTCGAGGTATAGTACTAGGAATAACTGCAAATGAGCTGTGCCGGTAGGACACAAGGGAACAGACATAACTGCGCATATTTAGAGTAAGATTCTTTCACGTGCTGCATGCTTGGCCTTTGGAGTGTATGGACTCGGGACTTGACCACAAAAGCACTAGTCCCAGTAGGTCTAGTTATTTAATGAACTGAATAAGAAGGTCTTCACACTATAAAAATCCCCCTTTTCCAGATAAAAATAGCTAGTCGAATTGCTGTGCAGTTACATAGAAATAGTTAGTGTTTGTTCGAAAGAAGAATTGTACTATGTTATAACGCTGAATTTATTTTAACAAATACTTAGAAAATGAAAAGCATTTTTATATTTGTAGGCATGTTACAATCAATTAATTGACACTGATAATCTGGCTTGGATAACCAGCTACAGTGGAATTTCAAACTCTCGAGAAGAAACATGAAATTTCCTTATTAGATTTCTTGCAGCATATAATACTACCTCTAGTTTTTTAACGATGTTTAGCTCAATTTATAGCTAACTAGCGTCAAATTAAAAGGATCGTAGGGAGTATGATTTTTTTGAAAAGAAAAAGGAAAGGCCCGGTGAGGAATGAAGGCGAACATAGACCGACCAACAAAACCTTAAGGCCCTGTTTAGTTTCCAACATTTTTTCCCCAAAAACATCACATTAAATTTTTAGACCCATGTATGAAACACTAAATATAGATAAAAAATAAAACTAATTACACAGTTGGGTGTTGAGTTGTAAACAACGAGACGAATTTTTTAAACCTAATTAGACCATGATTAGCCATAAGTGCTACAGTAACCTATATGTGTTATTGACGGATTAATTAGACTTAAAAGATTCGTCTAGCGGTTTTCAGGCTAGCCGTGAAGTCGGACGTCTGATGTGATGTTTTCAAAAAAAATTTCACAAACTAAATAAGGCCTACCACATAGACCAACCTGGGCGGTCTCGTTAAATAACGGGTAAAATGCGATCACGAATTGACTTGACCTGGGCCATTCGTGTTGCCAAAAAGCCAATACAAAACTAAAGGGTACGATCAAGCCTCGCAAAGAGCAATCAATTAACTTTTGGCACATTCCGGCACCAAATATTCACCGGGGACCGTATCCAATCCAACATGAGACTCTTGTACCGACACGCATAAATAAAAGTATAATTGTCTACTAACAGTGTCAGATAGGAAAAAAAAATCCCGTGTTAATATGAGGAAAGATTCCACGACTCATGCTTAGTACCACAATTTTGTAATTGAATATATGATTTAAAGTATATAAAAAATTGTCACGGTGTATTCTATAAATACTTTAGAACCCAACTATATATTTTGAAACAGTAAATGATAAACTAACTTATGACAGACTTAAAAAGACAATTAAATTATTAATTCACATAACAGTAAATTGGTTTGAAATTGTAATTCCATACACAAAATCTTTTCTTAAATAATAGTATCTGAATATATATTCGGTTACATATGGCGTATGAGAAAATTCATATATATTTTAATAATACAAATTTTTTATTCTCCTACTCCATCCGTTCAAAAATATAATTTAGTACGACAAGTTTAAGATAAATAGCCTATCTAGATAGTAGTACTCATGGAGCTAGCTAGCAAGTGAAAGGATAAAGGCGAGAGTTCACCAATGAATAATGTGATGTCGATGTCTTTTCCAGCGATAACGATGGCAGTGTCTAAATAGCCAATAAGGTTATTGGGAGAGATTTGGCTAGATTAGACATTTGTACAATATATGACAACATCACTGCTACCCTTAAGCGATGGGTGAACAACCGAGAGATTATACCGTTGGAGAGAAATCGGCATATATATTCGACATCACAAGCCACTTCTTATTGTGTTTCTTCAGGTAAATCGATCTGGCAGTGTTTTTAAAAAAGGACAAATTTCTAATCAAAGAATAACCAACGGCCGTGCATTCTAGAAGACTAGTGCAGCACACAGTCTGCTCCTCCTGATCCAACGTATCATCAACTCATCATGCCCAATGGCAGCCACCACAGACCACGGTATGCTCGCTCTGCAAGTCTGCATGCTGCTTGCTAGCATGAAAGTCACTGGTTCCACTACCACCTCCATATAGACTCGTTATCTTTTCCATCCAAAAATACAATAACTTTGTCACATGCTATACATATCTGAAACAACGAATGCATAAAAGTGAAAATTCTTAAAAATCCGAATGTATTTTAAGAACGGAAGCGGTAGTCGCGAGCAGCAGTCCTCTGGTCACTGGTCACCCATGGCGTCCCGCGCGCGGTGTGAAAATCACCGAGCGAACGAGCGAGTAATGGGGTCAAGATGGTCAAGACCCCCGTGTTTTCACTTCATTTTCCTTGCAACCTCTAGCCCCGACCCAACCTAACTTATTTCCCTTTCTTTTATTCGTCTCCCTCCTTGGCCTCCTCTCAGCATCAAACGTAAATCACGTTGCGAGCTCCCAATTCCGCCAGCTATATAAACCCCCTTCTCATCACCGAACCATCCACGGATCGCCTCATCACTCTCCATCAAATCATCTGCTAATTACTCCTTCAAACCCCCCTATCTAGCTAGTCCCTAGCTCGCTTGCTTAATTGCAGCTTCCCACTAGCTAGCCCTGAATTAGTACGAGCTTAATCAGTGCATCGTGACAGATTGAGAGAGATTAATCAAAGTTTGTGAGATGGACAAGCTACAGAAGCGTCCGGCGAACTACGTGCCACTCAGCCCGATCGGCTTCCTGCCTCGAGCCAATGCCGTTTACGGCGACCGCCCCTCGGTCATTTACGGCCGTGTCCGGTTCACCTGGAGCCAGACCTACGCCCGCTGCCGCCGCCTCGCCTCCTCCCTCCTCGCCCTCGGCATCCGCCACAACGACGTGGTACGTACCCAAACCCGTGTATTTTTGTAATTCATAGTCAATTCGTCCTGCAAACTCTGTAATAATTGACTAAAAAGAATACGCGCGTTTTCGAATATGTATAGGTGTCTGTGCTGGCGCCGAACGTGCCGGCAATGTACGAGATGCACTTCGCCGTGCCGATGGCCGGCGCGGTGCTGAACACCATCAACACGCGCCTCGACGCCAAGGCGGTGGCCGGAATCCTTCGCCACTCGGAGGCGAAGCTCTTCTTCGTCGACTACCAGTACGTGCGCCTCGCCAGCGACGCGCTCCAGATCCTCGCCGCCGCCGGCGAGGGCGGGAGGGCGCACGTGCCGCTCGTGGCAGTGATCGACGACGCCGACACGCCGACCGGCGTCCGGCTCGGCGAGCTCGAGTACGAGGCGCTCGTGTCGCGCGGCGACGCGTGCGCCGAGCTGCCACGTCTCGACGACGAGTGGGACGCCGTGACGCTCAACTACACGTCGGGCACCACGTCGGCGCCCAAGGGCGTCGTGTACAGCCACCGTGGCGCGTACCTCAGCACCATGAGCCTCCTCATGTCGTGGGGCGTCGGAAACGAGCCGGTCTACCTGTGGACGCTGCCCATGTTCCACTGCAACGGGTGGACTTTCACCTGGGGCATGGCAGCTCGCGGCGGCGTCAACGTCTGCATCCGCGACGCCCGCGCCGACGACATCCACCGCGCCATCTCTCGCCACGCCGTCACCCACCTCTGCTGCGCCCCCGTCGTCTTCAACATCCTCCTAGACGGAAATCACAGCCTCGCCGCGCCGGTGCACGTGCTCACCGGCGGCGCGCCGCCGCCGGCCGCGATGCTGGAACGCGTCGAGCGTGCCGGTTTCCGCGTCACGCACGCGTACGGGCTCACGGAGGCGACGGGCCCGGCGCTGGCGTGCGAGTGGCGGGAGCAGTGGGACCGGCTGCCACTGACAGACCGGGCAAGCCTCAAGTCGCGACAGGGCGTGTCCGTCCTGTCGCTCGCCGACGCCGACGTCAAGGACGCCAGGACGATGGCGAGCGTGGCGCGGGACGGGAAATCGGTGGGCGAGATCGTGCTGCGTGGAAGCAGCATCATGAAGGGATACCTCAACAACGACAGGGCGAACGAGGAGTCGTTCAGAGGGGAATGGTTTCTCACCGGCGATGTCGGCGTCGTGCATCCCGACGGGTACATCGAGATCAAGGACAGGTCAAAGGACGTGATTATTAGCGGCGGCGAGAACATCTGCAGCAAGGAGGTGGAGGAGGTGCTTTTCCAGCACCCGGGAATCGCCGACGCCGCCGTCGTCGCGATGCCGCATCCGCACTGGGGCGAGACGCCGTGCGCGTTCGTCGTGGCGAAGGACGGCGCCGCCGGCGTGTGCGAGGATGACGTCATCGCCTTCTGCCGGAAGCACGTGTCGAGGTTCATGGTGCCCAAGAAGGTGGTCGTGTATGACGTCATCCCGAGGAACGGGAACGGGAAGGTCGAGAAGAACGTGCTCCGCGCCGCCGCGAGTAAGCTTGCGCCGCCGGCGGCCGTGCCGGCGCAGAAGACGAAGGTGAAGACGACGACGGTCGGCGGCCGCCGCGGCGAGCACCCCGTGGCGCATGTCATGGCGATCTCAAGGCTTTAAGGTGATCACCAAGAGTTACCAAACATTTCTTGGTGAATAGGTGATCACCTTTGCATGTGGAATGGGTAAAAGAAAAAAGAAAGTAGGAATTTGGCACTACGCCTGCCAAAAATTTGCAAAAATAAGCATGGCGTGTGTTTTACAGAGTGAGTTTTGGTCTGTCCAGGTGTAAGAGTGAGAGAACTTACTGTATTGCTGGATAGTGGCCACTCCGTTTTTTTTCTTTTTCCATTTTACCCCCTTTTTGTGCTGTTTAGATTTTGTGCTTATGTACATTGTGAAATATAACCCGTGTTGAAATGTGGGGATTATTGTCCTTTCTCAAGGTTGTTTGAATTAAATTGTTTTCTTCCTCCAATGACACATTTGCTGGTTGCCCTCCACTCCGAATAAGTAGTGTTGTCTTCCCTGGTGCACCACTAAGGGGCATTTATCCTAAACCATATATGTAACGTCCCGACCCCTTCACCCGGGCTGGGTCGGGCTTGCTAACACGTCGCAGCATTGACTTCCGTCACATACCAACACAAGTCTTATATACCAATACAAGTCTTTAACTGCATACTTTGTACTCACTCATGCGCACCCGGAAAGAACTTTTCTGTCGGTCACCCATCCCCAAATTGCTCCAGACCAAGCACACTTACCCTCGGAGTTCTCTGGAGATGAGCTCCCGAAAAAGAAGTTGTAATAGGAGTATGTACTAGTAAAGTTGTATCTACGCTACCATAGTAAGCTGCATCAGAAAGACATACAAAATGAGCATACAACACGATGTACCAATGGCTAATATCTTTCATCACTTGGTATTTCGACTGATCCGATAACTGATACCACTACTTTCTCATGGGTTACAACTTGTTGGTATGAGTATTATAACAATCCGATTAAGCTCTGAGTTAGGATGTCACTATGTGCCAGAGCCTGGTATGACAACTGTTGTTATACTTTCTACTTTTTTTATGTATGATGCCATTGATTTTAAATGTTTAATCATTCGTCTTATTTAAAAAATAAACAAATATATAAAAATATGAGTCAAATGATACATGTTTAGCCACATGTGTGAAGGAGGAGATACATGTTTCATATAGGGGTTGTTTCGATGTTGCGGTTGGCAAATTAGAAAAAAAAAAGATAGTAGCGCACGTAAAACAAGAAATGTCATTAGTACGTGATTAATTAATTATTGACTATTTTAAACTTGAAAATGGATTTATTTGATTTTTTAAATAACTTTCGTGTAGAAAAGTTTTTGAAAAAAACGCACCGTTGAGTAGTTCAGAAAGAGTGCGCACGAAAAAACATGATAAAACTCCGGTGGCACTGTTTTTTTCACCACATCCGAACAACCCTCATGAAATCAAATGATACATAGGTCCCCATAAAGGCATGAGCAAAAATGCACATTAAATGATGTTTAACAAATGTACATTGATTAGTAATCAACCCAATGTTAAGTTATACCCGAATACCAAATTTTTTCCACACCGGGGATTGTTCTCTTCATTGCCGAGAAAACTACCAAAATTTTGGTAAGATGACGATAGTGATGTTTAGTTTGATACCTTATTAAATTTTGGTGTTAATTTTAAGACAAGAATGTTCTAGAATCGCTAAAATTTGATAGTTATTCTATTATCTTGCCAAAATTTTAGCAATGATGTTAGAAATGTTGAAAAATGGAATAATTTGAACAAACACATCAATGGTACATTTCCGAAGCTTTGGATTGCGACTAACTTATGTACTATCTTCTTCCAACATAATCTAATGGACAAATACTAGAAGATCAAAATTAGAGAAGTCTTATTTTAGCCTTAAACCAAATACAATTTAGCCTGACTTAAATTTAGTAATGCTAAAACTTGGCATTACCGATTTTTTAAGGCCAATTTTGGCCTCAAACTAAACAGTTCAACAATCTTTTCCTATTATTATTTAGTTGAGTGTCACTTAAGTATTAAACTCCACACAACTAAAAAAACTTAAACCGACGATGAAAAATGAACAATTCAATTATACTTCGTGCTTCTGAAGTTGTGACTGTTGTATCCGGTGGCCCAAGAAAAAGATCTAAATCATATGTATGTGTAATATGATTGATGTGTGACTAGGGCAGACCTTCTGATTGTAAGAACATGTATAATAATGAGCTAATAGTAGATAGGAGATTAGTCTGTGGGTGTGCGCGCGTCTATTTTGTAGCCAGCAGTTCTCATGCTCCTAGGCACTTTAGTGCCCACGGGTCCATCTACAGCTCATATAGCGAATAGCAAGAAGAGGCATGCTTTTGTACCAAAATGCAGTGAAGCATGCCACACTACTCCCTCCGTCCCAAAATATAACAAGAAAAGTTAAAGTCAAACATTTTAAACTTTAACTATTAATAATAAAAAATTTAAAATGAACTATCACATAAAAATGATACAATTAGATTCATCATTAAACAAACTATTATAATATACAACTATTTTGATTTGAAATATTATATTTTTATAGATATTATTGGTCAAAATAACATCTCGAAGACCATGAAAAATCAAAAACTCCTTATATTTTAGGACGGAGATAGTACCAAAAATAGTTTAAACTAGAGCTAAGATTTTTCGAAAGTCCACCTGGGGAAGAGCTTCCCACCTGAATTCTTTCTTTCAAATTTAGGGGGGGGGGGTGTTGAAGTTCATTACAACCTTAGTTACAACTGAAGAATTCCCCGAAGGAGAACCTTCTTCCAGTGATTGATTACAAAGCGCTCATCTATGCGCAATCTTTCAGCCCACTGCGAAACATCAGCAATGCACAACCTAATTAGCCTCTGAAGAGAAGGTTGTTCGTTTCGAAAGACGACTCCATGGCGGTGCAGCCATAGATTCGAGAAGCATAGCAGGAAGAACACCGCATAGTGGGGTTGAGGGATGGACTGAGGGCACCTGACATTGTAGAGCTGACGAAGATATATCGGATATTCCTGGTGTCACCTGAATAGCGGCCTGGAAAGCTTCAGCAAGGGGGCTCCTCAGGAACAGATGATTGGCGTCTTCGTCACTCCGGCAGCAGATGCTACAGGTGGCTGAATCAACAATATTCTTGGGCAGGGGATTGTTTTTTGTCGGTAGCATGTCTTTCACAAGTAGCCATGCTAAGATTAAATAATAGAAAACAGGTTGAATCAAAATAGTATTCCTGGATGATGTGGAGATTTTGGAGTCCGTAGCAGCCGCTCCTATTGACCTTGCTTTAAGAAGCAATGTAGGGTGGTTTGGTTCTTTGTCCAGCTAAAACTTAGGCATTGCAGAATCTTGGTATGATAATCGATAAACATGTGAAACAACATGATATATATTGTAGGATAGGAACAATAGTAGTGCTAAAATTGTGTTATTGCAATCCGTAAGCTTTGATGAGAACGCGTGTTTCTGCTACCAAACAGGTAGTAGCCCTGTACGTAAGCGCGGCGAATTATCCTGGCTAAAACAGTAGCTTTTGTGATTCTCATTGTTCCGGAAAGCCCGCATGCCACAAGTGCTTTACACGATGATGGCGACCTCCAAGCTCCAGGCACCACCTCATGGATCGCGTGAGCTGAACACGTTATACAAGCGTCGTCACTCAGAAAGCTAGCGCCTACGAATGGTCAATTTCGTCATCAACGAGCAAGAGTGAATCCCCACAATTTTTTATTTTTTTTCACGTTGGACGACCGAAAAGAGGAACCAATGTAGAGCCTGTTCAGTTTTTGGCCGTTTTAACAGGGCAACAAATCAACATACTATTACCATAATTTACTAAAATTTGGTGATGTCAAAAGTTTTCTCTTAAAACACTTCCAAATTTGATATGGCTACAAACCAAACACATACGACACTATCAAATTTTTGCATTGCCAACATGTGCCAAATTTAGCAAATTTGGTAGGGTTAAAACTGGCTACAAAGTAAACAAGCTCGCTCATGGTATTCCTGGAAATCCGAATGGGTGGTGTGGAACAGAACTGGACTGTTTCTAACTCTGCTATCAAATGGACCAAACAATGAAAACCAAGGGCACATCTTCGTCAAAAAAAACATAAGGCAATGGGTGCAGGGAAAACCATGAGAAAACGACATACGTTTGTGGACACAACGTAGTGGTCGAGCCCTACTAAATATCTCCTTCCTCCGTACAACGACAAGAAATTGCCTTTGTTTATGCATCGCAATATCGTATTGGACGACACACTACCCGCATTCGATCGTTTTCGTGGCAGCGACACTTGCATTCAGCCAGTCCATCAGTTTTCTGGGTAGTTTGTTCTACTAGTGGTAGATCACTGCAATGTGCGTCGCAATTCTATTGAAATTTCGTGAAACTGTTGAAGTCAATGAGAGCAAAAGCAGGTTGAAAGTTTTTGATGCGACATTCAGGCAAAGACCAATTCCTGTGCTCATCAAGGAGCACACACTTTTTACAGACACACGTTTTACAGACGTGGATGTAGAGACCGGATTTCCATTTTCTAAAAAAAAAACATACGCGGGCTGTTTTTGGCACGAAGTTTTGGGCCGTGAGAATTTGAAACTGCTCGTGTAATTTGGGCTCATCATGTGGGCCTAAAGGCCGAATACGCGACCCACCTCACGGCCTGCCAAATTTGGATCTCAATTTGGCCCATCTAGAAATGGGGTTCGCATTTTACAGACTTTTTAGTCTTTGGATTATAAGTCCAACAAAGAACAATTCGAGGCTTTTTATTGGGCTTGTAGCCTTTTGTGATATGTGAACAGAAGACAACGGAAAAGGAGTACAAAGCGAAAAGGGGACTGATGGCAGCTAGATTACTACTGTTCTTACGCTTCAATGGGCGTGATGGTTTGTGAAAGTTGATATGGAAATCGTCATTGATCGCAGGTTTACGCTATTTAAGTCTGCGAAGTTCGCTTTTGTTTTGCTTTCGAGTTGCAATTTGAGTCACGCACATATTCGATCTTCGAGGTCTGAATCTCAGCACCGTAGCTTTTGGACAAATTGCATTCGCCGACACGAATAAGACTTTATTTGTGTGTGTGTGTGTTTCTGCTTTATATGCTTTTCGTTAATATCATCAAAGCACAAGATATACGTTCTTTGAAGAAATCTTTCAGTGCACGTATAAAGAAGATGGCGCCGCTAACACGATTCTGCTGTTTTTTCTCGGCCGGCCAGCACTCTTATCGAAAAAGCTCAGAGTTAGCTGAAGACGTGCAAACTAGCTAAATCCGTGCTACTGCAGAAGTGCAGATTTGCTTGTTCATCAGTACATACAGTATAGGCATATCAGACGTGTTAGCTCAGTGTAACTCGTTCTGGAACACACGATGCATGCTAGCTAGACAGTCCTCGTGATCAACGTTAGCCATGCCGATAAAGCACCTAGCTAAGCTTGGATCGAATCGAACCATCTTTAGTTCTTTACACGTACTTGCCTTGCTAGCTGCACTGTCGACTCGTGTGCAAGCTCTGCATGAGTACCGAGGGACCCCCACATGGATCTTGTTGCTAGCTAGTGGCAGTGCTTCCCATCGTTTCTTTCCCTTTCTCTCATTCCCTGTCCTGAATGTACTGAACTTCTTGGCCTATATAAGAAGGGCCACACCATTAATTTCCTTCATCGATCGATCTACCTGACAGTTAATTCCAAAGAATAAAGAAGAATGGAGGCTTCACGCAAGGTGTTCTCTGCCATGCTTCTCATGGTGCTGCTCCTTGCAGCCACAGGCAAGTGTTCGTAGATTGCATGTTCAGAGTTTAATTAGTAACTTTGATCCTCAGTTTTTCTTTTCCAGTTTTTTCAGTTCTTTTCCTGTTTTCTCCTTGTAACTCCCTCCTCTGACATGTATAGTTCTGTTTTGTTTTGGCCCGTGGGCTAACTCTCCTCCTTGATACAAAAGATACGCAAAGCGTATTCACGAAAAAAAAAAGGTAAGCTAGCCGTTGTGTTGAGTGAGAATCTGACGGCGCCGTGGTTGTGATTATTGCAGGTGAGATGGGTGGGCCGGTGACGGTGGCGGAGGCGAGGACGTGCGAGTCGAAGAGCCACCGGTTCAAGGGCCCGTGCGTCAGGAAGCACAACTGCGCAGCCGTCTGCAACACGGAGGGATTCTCCGACGGCCACTGCCGCGGCTTCCGCCGCCGCTGCTTCTGCACCAGGCCATGCTGATTTAATCAATCAACCAGCTGCTGCTGCTACACCGATTGCGCAGCTTGTGTTTTGTGTGTGTGCTGATCAGATGCTAGCTGATTCGCGCGCGGTTGTATTACGCTGTGTCTATGAATAAAAAGTGTGTGGCTTTGGGTTGGGGTCTTAATTAAGCACTTGGGCTTTGGATGTTAGTTTCATGTCTTTTGTGTGATTGATTCGTGGCGTTCGTTTTGTGTATCTTCGATCGATCGTCCTCCAGTATTTGCATGTTCAGGATTATTTCGCATTTTTTCTATTCTTCCTATGTGATATCGATATTATATACACACACGATATCCTGTCGGATTGTTGTCTAGTGCTGCGCCTGGGCCTGGTGACACTTGCATATGATGCGCCTACGTGCCGACAGCCCGACACCCGGTGTTCTAATCATGGGCCGAGCTATTCCTTCTGAAACAAAAGGCAACAGCAACACATGACGATTGGCCCATGTAGAACATTAGAAAGTACGCATAGTAACAGACCCGCTAGGACTAACATGTTCTCATTAGATAAAAGATGAATTAATTAAACGAACTAAAAGAAATAAGATGAGGACCAAAGTTTAATTTCAGAGAATTGGCAGGGGCCGCGCGAACGCGTACCCCCTCTACAACAAATTATGACGTTTACCCTCCCACTTAGAGAGATGGTAGACCAATGCGCTCACCAATCGCAATGTGAGCCATTGATCTAGGCCAAGACCCTTCTTGATCGGCCGTCGACCCCGTCCAGGTAATTATGTTGCAACGGTGCACCTACGGCTCCTTTTATAGCAGCCGCTCTAACCCTCACCTCCTCGAGTTGTCAGGTGGTACTAACTAAACACCACAGCGTGTTCGCACAGAACTGCAGCTAAACGGCGTTGGGCCTGTCTTCAATTGGGCTTACTATTCTAGTTGGGCTTCCGCTTCGAATACTTCGGAGAGTGTGGCCCGGCAAGGCTACACGCCGACGTGAAGTCGTGAACCCAATCAAAATCTTTCAGTGCACGTATGAAGAAGATGGCGCCGCTAACAAACATGATTCTTCTGTTTTTTCCCGAATGGCCAGCATTCTTATATGGAAAAAGCCTCAGAGTTAAAGCCGTGCTACTGTATCTTTTCTTGTTCATCAGTACGGCAGTATAGGCATATCAGACCTGTTAGCACAGTGTAAATCGTTCTGGAACACACGATGCTAGCTAGACACTCGTGATCAACGTTAGCCATATATGCCGATAAAAGCAGCTAGCTTGGATGGAATCGACCCATCTTTAGTTCTTTACACGTATTTGCCTTTCAAGCTGCACTATCGACTCGTGTGCAAGCTCTGCATGAGTACCGAGGGACCACCGCATGGATTTTGTTGCTACCTAGTGCTTCTTTTGGTTTCTTTCCCTTTCTCTCATTCCCTGTCCAGGTGCCCTGAATGTACTGAACACTCTTGGCCTATATAAGAAGGGCGACACCATCAATTCCATTCATTGATCGATCTATATCTGACAGTTGATCGCAAAGAACAAGAAGAATCAATGGAGGCTTCACGCAAGGTGTTCTCAGCCATGCTTCTCATGGTGCTGCTCCTTGCAGCCACAGGCAAGTATTCCTAGATAGCTTTGCATGTTCAGTATTTGTGTTAATTTGAGTGAGAATCATGTGATCTGATGGCGGTGTGTGAGATTAATTAATTGCAGGTGAGATGGGTGGGCCGGTGACGGTGGCGGAGGCGAGGACCTGCCAAGCACAGAGCCACCGGTTCAAGGGCCTGTGCGTCAGCAAGCGTAACTGCGAAAGCGTCTGCAACACGGAGGGATTCCCCGGCGGCCACTGCCGCGGCGCACGCCAGCGCTGCTTCTGCACCAGGCCTTGCTGATCGATTAATCAACCACAACTGCTGCTGCTGCTGCACCGCTCAATCTGCTTGTGTTGTGTGTGTGTGTGAACTGATCAGATATGCTAGCTGATTCGCGCATGGTTGTATTCCGCTAGCTGTGTATACTGCCTCTATGAATAAAAGTGTGTGGCTTGTGGTTTTGTTTTTTAATTAAGAAGTTGGCTTTGGAGGCCAATGCATGCCCTGACTTTGTGTGATTAATTTGTGGTGTTCGGATTTGTTAGTTTGTGTTTGTGTATCTTCCGTCCATCCTCCTGTGTTGCTTGTTCTGGATTTATCGCGCAATTCATCTTTACTATGGGAAGTGAGAAGATGGTAGTACAAATTTTGCTTATCCATATTAACTGTTAGTTGAATCTTCACGCAAGGTGTTCTCGGCTATTACTGAGAAACTTCAATGTCACTAAATGATGTTAGTATGTTACCGCACATGATTTTCTGTCGAATTGTTCTCGAGATTGCTGCATGGTGACACTTGCATCTGATGTGCGTTATGTTTTGACACCCGGCGTGATGGGGAATTTGTCCCTTTTGTTTCGACACCTGGCATTATGCATGTCTGGAGAATTACATATACTGGACTCGACAGGCATATTTTCTGAACATGGGCCAGGTCACCCTCGGCAACGGGTTTAAATCTTAACATCGGCCGAGCTATAGCAACTTGTATTAGACGATACTACCTTCGTTCCATAATTTAAGACGTGGTGAAACTTGGCACAGCCTTGAAAACTAATTTCAACATTTAATATCTCATATATTATAATATTTTTATTACAAAATTATAGTTAAATGAAAATAGATTTAGATATCATTTCAATGATATTATTTATATCAAATAAAGTTTAAATAACAATAAACTAATTGTTGGTTAAATATTTAAAAAGTTAAATCTTAAAAAACGTGTGCACCTTATATTATGGAACGGAGGTAGTAACTAATAACCCTACGATAAAAAAAAACTGACCCAGTTTCCCAATACCCATGTAAAACAAAGACAACAATAGGTTCAAGAAAATCTTTCAGTGCACGTATAAAGAAGATGGTGCCGCTAACAAACATGATTCTTCTGTTTTTTTGCCGCCCGGCCAGCATTCTTATGGAAAAAAGGCTCAGAGTTAAAGCCGTGCTACTGCATCTTTGTTTGTTCATCAGTACTGACAGTATAGGCATGTAAGACGTGTTAGGACAGTGTAACTCGTTCTGGAACACACAATGCTAGCTAGACACTCCTCATGATCAACGTTAGCCATGACGAAAAAGCAGCTAGCTTGGATCGAATCGATCCATCTTTAGTTCTTTACACGTACTTGCCTTGCTAGCTGCACTGTCGATTAGCTCAGTAGCTCGTGTGCAAACAAACTACGGATGAGTACCGAGGGACCACCACATGGATCTTGTTGTTGCTAGCTAGTGCTTCTTTTGGTTTCTTTCCCTTTCTCTCATTCCCTGTCCTGAATGTACTGAACACTCTTGGCCTATATAAGGGCCACACCATCAATTCCATTCATCAATCGATCTATACCTGGCAGTTGATCGCAAAGAACAAGAAGAATCAATGGAGGCTTCACGCAAGGTGTTCTCGGCTATGCTTCTCATGGTTCTGCTCCTTGCAACCACAGGCAAGCTAGTATTCCTAGATAGCTTTGCATGTTCAGTATTTGTGTTAATTTGAGTGAGAATCATATGATCTGATGGTGGTGTGTGTGATTAATTGCAGGTGAGATGGGTGGGCCGGTGACGGTGGCGGAGGCGAGGACCTGCGAGTCGCAGAGCCACGAGTTCAAGGGCCTGTGCGTCAGCGACCATAACTGCGAAAACGTCTGCCACACGGAGGGATTCCCCGGCGGCCACTGCCGCGGCTTCCGCCAGCGCTGCTTCTGCACCGGGCCCTGCTGATCGATTAATCAATCAACCAAGCTGCTGCTGCTGCACAGCCCGTGTTGTGTGTGTGTGTGAACTGATCAGATGCTAGCTAATTCGCGCGCGGTTGTATCCCGTTAGCTGTGTGTACTTACTGCCTCTATGAATAAAAGTGTGTGGCTTATGGTTTTGTTTTTTAGCTAAGAAGTTGGCTTTGGATGTCAATGCATGCCCTGCCTTTGTGTGATTATTCTGTGGTGTTCGGATTAGTCAGTTTGTGTTTGTGTATCTCTTCCGTCCATCCTCCTGTGCTGCTTGTTCTGGATTTATCGCGCAATTCATCTTTACTATTAGAAGGTGGTAGCACAAATTTTGCTTGACCATATTGGTTCATTGTCTTTTTTTTTAATTGAGTTTTGTTACTAAATGATATTAGTATGTTACCACGCACGATTTTCTGTCGAATTGTTGTCTAGAGATTGATGCTGCCTGGTGACCCTTGCATCTGATGCGTGTTACGTTTCGACACCCGGCGTTATGTTTCTGAGCATGGGCCAGATCAGTAGGCCACCCTCGGCAACGGGACATGGGCCGAGCTATCGCAACCCGTTTTAGAAGATGATTGATCCATTTGCCATTAACCATGTAAAACAAAACCAACTAAAAAAACAAATCATAAATCATAAAATTCTTTAAAATGGCCTGATCGAATAAGACCAGGGACCAAACTTTAATTTTGGAGAACATTACAAAGTACGCATAGTAGAAACAGACCCGTTAGGATTGTGACATGTTCTCATTAGCCAGAACAGGACTTCTTTTTGCTAAGATGGACATAATCTGAGATACTTTCATAATTAAAGGTTTTAATTAGAAGGGCGTAACCGTAAATTGAGGGACCAAAAATTAATTTTGAGAACTTCTTGAAAAGATGGACTAATCTGAGAAACATTTCTTAAGAGGATAAAAAGTTTTAATTTGAAGGGCCTGATGGTAAATTGAGGGACCAAAATTTAATTTTAAGGATTTGGCAGGGGCCGCGCGAACGCGTACCCCCTCTACCACAAATTATGACGTCCACTCTCCCGCTTGGGGAGATGGTAGACCAACACTCTCACCAAGTGCAATGTGAGCCATTGATCTAGGCCACGGCCCTTCTTGATCGGCCGTCGACCCCGTCCAGGTAAGTATGTTGCAACGACGCACCCACCGCTTCTCTTATAGCAGCCGCTCACACCCTCCCCTACTCGAGTTGTCGAGGTGGTACTAAACCACAGCGTGTTTGCGCAGGACTGCGGCCACACGACGTTGGGCCTGTATTTGTTTGGGCCTTACTCTTCTAGTTGGGCTCCCGCTTCAGCCTCCGGAGCGCGTGGCCCGGCAAGGCGGAGTGTGCACTAGACGCAAAGGCCACACGCCCACGTGAACCCAATCAAAGCTGGGTCCACCGAGACGGTAGAATATTCCCTACGCTCGCTGCGGATGCCGATCGGACGAATCCCATTCACTGACGTGTGGGGACCACGTACCACACTGCTCGGCTCCGCCACCGACTCGTGGACCCCGCCCATCGCGAACCGGTTCAACGGGTTAACGCCTTCCGTGACGCTGTACACACCGACAGGTGGGACCGGACGGCCTGTTCACCATGGACCGGGTCCACGCATCCACCGCGAGCTCGCCTCGCCTCTCTTCCCGTCTTCTTCTCCAAGCCGCCGGCGTCGTCGTCGTCGTCGTCGAATCTGGAGCTCTCTCCTACAAATACAGAAACGGCCAGGGGGAGCAAACCCTAAAAAACCCAGCCGCATCCACGCCTCGCTCCCGCTCCGCTCCGATGGCGGCCGTGCAGCGACTCCTTCGGGCCTCTGCCTCCTCCGGTGGCGCGGCGGCGTCGGCGGCGAGGAGGCGCATGTCGACGGCGGTGGCGGCGGAGCAGACCGCGCCGCCTTCGTTCGCGGGAGCGGCGGAGAGGGCGAGGCGGCGGGCGGCGGAGGAGAGGAACGTGCAGTGGGTATTCCTGGGGTGCCCCGGCGTGGGCAAGGGGACGTATGCCAGCCGCCTCTCCCGCCTCCTCGGCGTGCCCCATATCGCCACCGGGGATCTCGTCCGCGACGAGCTCGCTTCCTCCGGACCCCTTTCCGTGCAGGTTAGGCCTCTGTTCATCGCTGTTCATGCCGGATCAGCTCATTCTGCAGCTCACTGATCTGGATTTTTTTTTTTGAATGGATCGGCAGCTGCTTCGATTTTTAATTTGGGATGTGGGGGAATTTTAGACTCGCAAATATGGATCACGGGTCAGTGGAGAGATATCTTATGATTGCAGGTGTGGTTTAGGAATGATTCACGAACAATTTACGATTTGAGTTGGGGGAATTGGTTTTAGGAGTGTTAGTTCACCAGTTGAGTGTTTTGCTGCTTTTCAGCAGATCGAGAGGAGAAATTCTGATTCTAAGCACTGAGGTGTTGTGAAATTGGTTATGGATCTAACCATTGCTTGAACTCGAGTGGCAGTCCAGTTCACTTTAATTGGAGATTTGAGCTCATACTTGATGGAAATGTTTGGTTCGGGTGTATTTGACTGCAGAAATTCACATAGTCTGTTACCGAAAATGAGATCAACAGTGAGATACCATGCAATTTACATAGTTTGTCAATGTCACATCTTGAATTTCTAGGTGTAATGCTGATGTCTGAAGTTCTGGATAGAATAAACTTCTACTAATGGTTACATGTTGCTCTTGTAAAGTTTATTCTGATTGAAAAGATGCAACTGTTCATTAAAAAATTTCATATGTTACTTCCAATTGTGGGTGGATGTAAAGAGTGAGCTATTTTAATGCAAATGCTGCTTCGTAGTTCAGCTAAGGCGTTTACTAACTTTTTTTAAGATGTCGTTTGCTGTTATTTAATGTGTAATTCTTTCAACCATGCATGAGTGTGTGTATCTCATGGTCTCATCAATGTGTAGCTAGGGGTCCCTTATTCGCTTTTGTATCCTAACATAACTCATTGCCTGCCTTTCTTTTCCATGCTTTTGTATCCTAATATAGTTCATTGCTTGCCTTTCTTTTCCCTGCTTTTATATACTGACAGCTGCTGATATATATAGTCTTTCCTCGTTCTGCAGCTTGCTGAAATTGTTAATCAGGGGAAATTGGTTTCTGATGAAATTATCATCAATCTTTTGTCTAAACGTCTTAAGAAAGGAGAAGATCAGGGCGAATCAGGATTTATTCTGGATGGCTTTCCACGTACTGTAAATCAAGCGGTGAGGATATTTCAAACACCATGAGTTAAAATTAACAACTTGATGATTTGATCAATCCTGGATTATTTTCTCTTGCAATTTGATTGTGCAGTTAGTAGTGCGACACTATATAATTCAAATAGTTTAGGACAATATTTCCATGGGACTTTTTGTCAATTAAAAGTGTGCTGCTGTTTTGAAGAATTTATTATAGAGGCATTCTAACATTAGTAGTTACTACTTAGCTTGGATGACACTTTTCTGTTGGTACTTCACTGTCTGATGGTATACAAGAAGCACTTTCCCTGGTGTTAATTTTTTAAATTGGAATAAATGGATTTCCCAGTTTTTCTATGTGTTACATGGATATTGAGTGTAATATGTTGACTGCAAGCTTTATACATGAAATCTCGAATATTGGTGATATTAAACTGGTAATAATAATAATATTTCAAGCAAAATGTTGTGATCCGTTCACTGTCTGGTGCTTCCATCTGATCCCTGATTATTTTTGTATTCCCACCTTTCTCAGGAAATTCTTGATGGAGTTACTGACATTGATATGGTGGTCAATCTAAAGTTGAGAGAAGATGTCTTAGTTGAGAAGTGCCTTGGCAGACGTATTTGTAGCCAATGTGGCAAAAACTTCAATTTGGCCTGCATTGATGTGAAGGGTGAAAATGGGCTGCCACCAATCTACATGGAACCACTATTACCCCCAAATAACTGCATGTCAAAGCTTATCACCCGAGCTGACGATACTGAAGAGGTTGTGAGAAATCGACTGAAGATATATAATGACATGGTATGTCACCCTACTTTTTCATGACTTCCAATTCTGTTCAAAGTGGTTCCTGCTTCCAGTTTCTGCCCGAAACAGTTCCTTTGTGTGAGGTGTAAATGCAATGTTGTAGAAGTATAAAAAATGTGGCAGTAGTTATAATTCAAATGCTGCATAGTCCAGATGAACTGTTATATTATCTTTTGGCTAGTTAAATGTGGTTCCTCGAAGATATAAATCCTGCACCATGTTGTTTCGTTCAGTAGTGTGCTGCTGTAATGATTTGCTCTTTATAGAGTTCTATAATCACACTTACCGCTTTTCTGAACTTTGCAGAGCCAACCTGTTGAGGGTTTCTACCGGCAGCAGGGGAAGCTTTTAGAATTTGACTTGCCTGGAGGGATCCCTGAATCTTGGCCAAAGCTGCTCCATGTTCTAAATCTTGAGGACCAAGAGGAGATGAAGTTGGCCACTGCATAAGGCCAAAGGGCAGGCCTTACATACAAGGCCAATCAATTTAAACATCGTGCAATTTTGAATAATGGAAAAGGAGCAAACTTATTCCATAATGTGTGACTTTGTAGAAGTAAATTTTGACCCAAAGTGATTCTTTTTCACCGGTGTTTTGACGAGCCGGTAAACCTTTACCGTCATACTGCAATGCTGGTCTTAATTTCTCGTTTTGATTTAGCCTGGTGAGGGCTGAAGCGCATCAGGACATGAGTGTTATACTATTATTCATGATAGATACACTGGTCAATTACGACTATATAGTAATGCCTTTAACTGTACTTTTGTCTTCTATTATTCGGGCTTTTGTAATTCACCTAAAGTGCTGAGAATTCAAAAGGTTATGCACTTATAGTTCTGGTCTGGTATATATTTTGAATTTCGTTGAAAAGAGATTTTTAGATCTGGGACACACGGATTAAACTCTTGAGAAGCAACTGGACAATAGGAATTAGTTAGAGTTACAACCCTCTAAATCAATTCTTTAATGGCATGAACAGTGGTTTATACAACTACTACTGTGTAGTACTGTCATTTCTATCTAGACAGTCTATATTCAAATAAGTTCTTTTTCTTATATTGACCCATATTCAAATAAGCAAGGATTTCATTATATAGATATCAGTAAAGTGGTATAGATCGCAATAAGTTGTCTATTAGACCTTTTGTACCATTAAGGTTCCTTTGGATTCATAGAATAGGAAAATCATAGGAACCAGAAAAACGCATGAACTAAACTAGTATGTTTTCTCTTTTCTACAGGAACTAAAAAGTAAAAACACATGAAATAAGAAAAGAGAAGCCTCTAATTGCACCACAGGAAAAACTAAACTAAAGAAATGTTTTCAAGAGATATAGGCTTTTGCTTATTTTCCTGTGGAATTGACCATAGCAATGCAATCCTATGGAAAAAAATTATATCCTCTTCCCATTAATCAAAGGGTTCATAGGAAAAAAAATCCTTTGGAATTTGAAGGCTCTCTTTGAAACGCATGATTGTGAAAATGAAGGAATAGGAAAAGGGAAGGAATAGGAAAAGGATAGGATTCCTGCGTGAATGCAAGTGTAAAATAGAAGATTACAAACCATGGGAAAAAAATAAAGGAATAGCCGTTTGTTTGGACTGCGGGAAAAACACAGGAATTTGAGGTGAGAAATAGACTCAAAGGAAAATTTCCATGAGGTAATGTCCTCCAAAATCTATTTGTTTTGAACCATCCCTTAGGAATTTCATGGGATTTGGAGTCCAAATTCTTTGTTTCAAACACCTTGTTAGGAATTTTTCTCTATAGGATTGAAATCCTCTATATTTCCTATGTTTTTCCTACAAATCAAAGGGACCTGAATTCTCCAAAATTCCTCCTTTACATATCCTCCAATTCAAATGGGCCCTAATTGTCCATGCCTAAATTATTGCACGAGGTTAAAAAGCCAATTCAATGGAGTACTTCCTCCAATTCTATAATTATTGACATTTTGGACAATGACACGGTCTTTAAAATATAGCTTTGACCATTGTTTTTTACTAAAATATAAATGAATATCCTAAGAAATTTATATTTTTATAAAAGTCCAAAATATCAAAACTTATGGGAAGGAGTACAAAGATATGATAAGATGAGGCAAGATAATTCAGCAGGGAAAACACAAAGTTGGACACAGCAGATACGCCGATTCTGATTCCAAAATGATTACACATACGCAAGGCAAACAATGCTAATATCATAATATGTCCTGAATTTCCTTACAAAATGATGAGTTTAGTCATCCGCTTTAACATTTGGTATTGTACAAAAGGAATAAATGGCAAAGAGCAAATCATCAGCAGCCGTTCCAGAGATAAAATATTAACTATGAACAAAAACATAATCGGTGTACTTTACAAAATACAAACAAGGGTATACCAAAACCTGTCCCCTTTGTACGTGTAATGGACAGGAAAAACGCACAAGGCAAATGCCCAACATCCCACTCAAAAAGGGGCCCACTGCATCAACGCATTGGAGTTCCCTCAAAAGAATCCAGCCTTGTATTGACAAATGAATTCATTAAAGACAAGCTCTTGGGATAGTACACTGGTGCATCAGAATTTGGGGGGAGACCTGCTTCCTGATGCTTTAAAGGGTCCACTTGAACCAAATGGATCAGCGTCATCAAAAGAATCAAATCGACCGAAATTTCTTGAGCTTTTCGGTGAATCAAATCCAGTTACATTCTCGCCTTTGGAGCTGTTCACGGAGTCAAACCTGGAAAAACGACTTTCCTGAGGGAAGAATCCACTCTCCTGGGATCTGAAGGAATCAAACTTTCCAAAGTTATATGAGGAGCTATCATCACGGCTTTCACTGAACTTTGGTGAAAATCCAGATGTGTATGCTGGTGAGCTTGGAACCGAATCATCAAAGAATGAACTTTTCTTCTTTCCAAAGTCATCTGACCCAAAGAAAGAGTTGTGTGTGCTTCCATGATCCTGTGTATGAAAAAAAAAAAAAAAAAAGGGAAGAGCTGCATTACTCACATTGTTCATTGCATTAGACCCCCAAACAGATTCAGTGTCTTGATCATCAAAGTTCCAGGAGGTTTCATCAGCATATTTGTCACCAAAAATGGATTCGGAACCACCATGGTCACTATGACACAATAGATGCCATGTTACTTGCGGGATAAAATCTACAATTACATGGTTCAATACCATCTAACATATATCAAAATTGAGCACTCTACATGGACACGGGACTAGGAATCTACAATTACATGGTTCAATACTATCTAGTAATATATAATCAATATTGAGCACTCTACGAGAATAGTTTTCACATAAAACTGTCATAACATGCAGTGTAAAGACCACGGGAACATATCTCTAGGAAGTAGGATGTTCAATATCCTATGTTCCTGCCATATTTTTGAGAGGGATCTGGTGTACAAAAGATTGATACAAAAAGCAGAGCCATGCTATGATCAAATGAAAATAACTTAAGAAACCCTAAGCGGCCATCCATGCGAGATCAACTGTCGCGGGATGGAAGGCTCAGAGCCAGAGCAATACATAAAAAAATAAGCCAAAAGTGCACTAGAATAGTGATACCACCAAATGGCGACAATAAAACAACGCCCATCCATCAATTAGATACATCCATTGCTAAACAAAAGGCTCGGCACTATACCCCAGAGAACCATGCTGAATTGTTTCATGGTTGTGGTACAACCCATTCTTTTCAGTTAAACCATGCCTGGCATATCTCAGTTCTAGAGATCATGCAATTAGCAACGCAAACATTACAAAATATGCGCTACTCAAAGTGGGCGAACATTTACCTGTAGGTTTCCTTTTTGCTGGGAGAAGAGTCATGCATTGCAAAATTTGAAGACACAAATGGACTTCCAGATGCACTTCTTCCAGCACTGCTGGGGCTCCTTACAGATTCCTCACCAAAGTCATACTCTAATTCACTCTTAGCAGCTTGATCACCACCTCTGTAATGTCTCTCATCTTTGATGTGACCATTTGAAGATGCAACAGGCAACACCTCATCCGTATCATCCCAAAGAGATGGCACTTTTACATTTTCAGAAGAAACTGGGTTTTCAACAATTGTACCATTGTCCTTTACAAGACCAAACCCTGTTGCGTCATATGGTATAGTCAGATAAAGTCAAAAATGGGAAAATCAGGTTGGAAAAGTAGAAGGCACTAAATCTGAACGAATGAAGCTAATTGTGATTGAGATCTATGATCTTTACTACAAAAAGATTATGCTTCCATACTAGCAAGAAACATTTGCTGCAATTCCCTCTTATTGTAAACATAAGGAGTGGATAATCAACATAATAATAAGAATGCTGAGTAAACTTTATCAAAATAATATCCATTGAAAAGTTGTATCAGACACTATACAAATTAGTTATAAACACAGTCAAGCTTTCTTATTTTCGGATGCAACATACTGCCACTGATGACATCTGAGAGAATATTAAGGGTAGATGGCCCAGTGATTTTTATAAAGAGTAGGCAATTTTATGTATATCATCCAAGAATTAATCAACAGAGCTATCAACTTCAGTACAGTAGAAAAATAAATAATTTTATGTATTCTTAAGCAACAATAACATAGATAGGATGGCATGAAAGTATTATTTTACCTTCGTCATCAAATTTGTCCCAGTCTTCATCCCACTCAATCGCCCCCTCAGGCTTCCCAGGTTCCCAACCTAATAAACAATGACAGATTTGCAGGGTATGAATCTAAAGAATGCAGGAAGTGAAATTGAACTAGGGCAGTATCTCATTCTACTGATAGATATGCCATAAAACAATAACCAGAAGTTGGAGAGTGTAATACCAAAAGGAAGCTCAACTGATGCAGATGGCTTGAACTGCAGTCCAAAGTGCTTGCACCGTTCACTAAAAGCTTTCTCCATCTCCTCTAATTGGTATTGAATTCGATCAGCTCGAACCTGGCAAAGTGGAACATAGTGCAGAGTTATTGAAGAGAGATCCATATGGGCATCTACCAAATGTCCAAATTTAGAACATACCTGAAGCAAACCATCAACACTTCCACCTTGTATCATTTTAACTAATGCATCATGCAGCTCAACTTTCCTCTCCTAAACAAAACCAATCAACTTTGATTCAATACAGAGAGATAAGGATAAGAAACACAGTAAGAATCTCCAAGTTGCAATTTTATAAGGTGCAGCGTTGAGCAACCTGAACATCACGAAATTGAGCTTCTTCAACTGCCAGTTTGGAAGCTAACTCTGCTACTTGCTTGTACTTCTCTTCATATTTCTTAGCTAATGATTCCACCTGAATTTAATAAACATTGTCCATCAGTTTGTTACAACTTACAAGATAATGATTGCTGATACCTGCATGCCTCCAAGCATATAGAAGCAAGAACAAACAGTTCTACAACAGGATAGAGATAAGCAATAAGCAATGTTCTGTACCTCACGTTTATCAGAAGATGCCCTTTCTGTTATCTCATTCAGCCTATTGTCGCACCGACTTTTGTACAGAACCTTTGACGAAATAGAAGTAACAAATAAATGAACGATCACTAAAGCGAATTCATACATCAATTTTGACAACCTATCTATGTCCATTAAAAAGAACTTCACACATGAACTAATCATTTGAACATGAAAAACTAGCAACAGATTACAAATGTGCTTACAAGATCTTGCATCTTTGTGCGGTAGTATTCTAGTTTCTCCCTGGAGTCCAGGACCAGTTTCTCCACCTCGACCTTCACAATGCAAAATAGAGACAAAGATAATTAGTTTCAGAGTTCATAAAAAGGGCAAAATAGAGCATAGATTACCAATATTTGCAAAAAGGTGCAAAGAGGAAAAGAAGAAGGTACTCATGTTCAGACATGCATTTTTTCCCCTATAATACAGCTGCAATTGCTAAATGAATAATAAGATCTATTTAAACCATTAGAAATGCTCATCAACTGGTGTTTCCCAATTGCCATCGAAGAATGGCTCTTCTCAAAGTGGATGTTCAGGATTACAGAAGGGGTTAAATACCTTCTTAGAAGTGTCAGGTACTTCCTGCGCAGCTGAGTTCATTCCACTTTTGTTATCTTTATTTGTTTGAGCTGCTGTATGGTTGTCCATACCAGGCATGTGAGACCTTGGTTGCCCTGATCTGTTAGCACCATCCATCTGTCCTTGCAAATGCGGTGGCATGGGTGGCCGCACACCAGCAGCAGGCATCCCAGCTGCTCCAGGGCCCTTTTGCGTTAGTCCTAGCCCAAAATGATACACCTTATCAGCAACAGAGAGCAGAACAAGAAAGCTAGATACAGGATATCATGATGTGATACAGTAATAAATAATAGTTGAAACCTGGCAGCCAATATTATCTATTACCTGGATTTTGTTGCCATGATGGACCATTGTATGCTGTTGAAGGCAAGCCTGTTGCACGCAGCAGTACCTCGTCATATTTTAGAGAGTCAGGAAGTGTCGGAGGCAAAGGAGTTCCAGCTCGGTGCCTCTCCATTAAATAAAGAGCAATGCAAAACTCTCTCAAAGAAAGCATGCCATCGTTATCTTGGTCAGACAGGTCCCATACTTGTTTCAGGATCTCTGAAAAGTAAAGAAAGACGTCAGTCATTAGCCTTTTGCAACAGAACTTCATCCCAAGGGGATATGCTTGGCATCTTAAGAAAACTATCATAGAAATAGAATTAATCAGGATGATAACCTACACAAAAACTATAATGGCACTAAATATGACAAATCATCTAAAACAATAAGCTCAAACAAAAATGTGCATAAAAGAACCTCATAGCAGAAAGGAATTATAGTATATTATAGACAGAAATAAGCATTTGCATATTTAGGAGTTAGGATCATTAAATGCTGGTGATGAGATCCCACCTCTTGGAAGTCTCCAACTGAGGAACAGAGTGCGAGCTTCTGAGCCAGTTATTTTGCCATCTCTGTCCCTATCAACATCCCCAAAGACTTTAGTATACTTCTGGATGTCAGACTGAGTAACTTTTGGCCATTGAGAAGCTGAGCTAGAAACCCCAGCAGAAACACCCGGCATGGTTGTTGTTGGAACACTCGGCTTTGTGATGGGATGGGTCTGTTGAGGTAGACTGCCACCAGAACTCACTGTAGGAGTACCTTGTTGAGAACCAAACTGTGATAGATTCGACAGGTTCCGGGAGCCAGATGGTGTGGACATAAAACTGGATGAGTTTGGAGCCATGCTCGTCGGAAATGAAGGTGTGGATACATTTGACTTTGGCTGAGTAAGAGCAGAGAAGATGTCATTGCTTGTCCCTGAGCCACTGGTAGAGCCATTTCCAGACAGCACCAAAGCTTTCGAATCTTGAGCTGATACAGCACTGTTGTTTTGTGGTGGCATTGACGAAGAGGGCATTCCATGTGCCTGTTGTCCGGGAGCCATGCCCATTGTGCTAGACAATGCAAGACCAAATCCATCCGGTGTTGCTTGTGGACGAGCAGTTGCTCCCATATTAGCTTGTGGAACACCTCCAACGGAACCGACATTACCTGCCTGCCAACCAGCAATTCCTCCCGTGCTACTTCCTCCTAGTGGAATTTGATTAATCCCAGGTGCTTGAGCTTGAAGTGATCCAGCTGGAGCTCCTGGCTGAGGTGGCCTCATGAAGCCAGTACTCGAAGGGGGAGGCTGTTGATTAAACCCCATGCTAGGCAGCTGCGATTGCATTCCCCTTGGCTGTGCAAACTGAGTTGGCTGCAGAGCACCACCCTGACTTGCAGCTGGCATCATAGAATTGATCCCTTGGACTGGTCTTGGCACAGCTCCAGCATTAACCTGTTGCTGACCACCAAATTGAGCGGAATTCGGCATCATACCACTCCCCTGAGGCCTCGGAGTGCCAGCGGCATTCATCTGCGGCTGCGCAGCTGCAACCTGTCCCGGAGCAGGCGCCGCCGCCACGGCATTCACCTGCGGCCTAGGAGCACCCGCGGCACCCATCTGCGGAGTAGGAGACGGCCCGCCGGCTATCTTAGGGGGCGGAATTCTAGCGGCAGCAGGGCCAAACAGCGCCGACTGCACTATGTCAGGCGTGAGCTGCCGCCCGCTCTGCGCCACAGTCACAAGCCGCAGCGCGTTGAAGAACTCCGGCCGGCCGAGGAACCCCGTCTTGTTCTTATCGGCGTGCATCCATACCTGCAACCACACATGGACCGCCACCGAAAAATCACCAACCCATTCGAATTCGAGCGAGAGATCTACTCCTAACTACCATTCATTCACCGAGATCACACCTAAAACCAATCGGGCGGCTCTCTCCAATCGAACCGGGAGAGTGGCTATTAGCGGCGGCGGCGGCGAATTGCGGCGAGGATGGGAGGGGAGGGGAGGGGGACGCACCTGGGCGAGGACTTGCTGGGGGAGGTTGGCGCCCTGGAAGAAGGCGACGGCCTCCTGGCCGCTGATGCGGCCGTCCTGGTTCAAATCCGCGCGGCGGAAGTAGGCCTCGAAGGCCTCCGTCCCCGCCATGGCCGGGATCCGGGCCGGAGGCGGAGCGGGTGGGTGGATCTGCGGCGGCGGATGGGTGGAGATCTCGGGGGGAGCGTGTTCGCGGGCGGCGGCAGCGGCAGAGGCTTTTTTCTCTCTCGCTTCTTCGCTGTGTCTGCGAGGGCAGTGGTTGGGGTCCTCCGGGTGTCGAGATTGTGAACAAGCGAACTTGCAAATTGCCCCCTAAAAAATTTCATATTTTGAGAAAATGCGGCAGTAATAAAGCATTCGAAGCATTAGAGTGCAACGCTAAACTGTTTTTATATGAACATCAGGTTTAGTTTGGATTTTTTTTTTCTTGCTTCTCAGATTTGGTTGAAATCGTTTTGACTTTAGTTGAAAACCTGTTGAAATTAAATCACATTTTATAAGACCCGTTGAAGTATGGTGTCTTAATGAATTGATACACATGTCTATTTGAGATGAATAACCATCACAAAGTGAATTGTATTATAGATTGATCACTCAAGTGGTTTAGTTCAATGATAGTTTGGCCCGATTTAAGTAAATAGATGACTGATTTGTCACGAATATGCCTCCTAAACAGAAAAATAAAAAGGGAGTAGAAGTGTTGATAGATTTATATCTTCCGAACAATTTTGCGACCTTGATGGCCTGTCATTAGAATGGAATCTCTGTTTGCGCTTCTTGATGTTGTCGGTTGAGATCTATCTCTAGCTTATTATAGTGTTATAGAAAACTCTATAATTGTTTTTTTTTCCAACCAATAAAAGTGCCTGTAGCAAAGCGGTGACAAAATTTTTCACATTGACGCTATCGAGAAGTATTCACGTCAAAGAAGAGAAAGTTATATATTGGTATAGCTGTGTATTGTCCAAAGGTTTGCCATTTCCAGTTGAAGCCATCCGCTTTCAAAGTAAGTGAAGTTTCATTGATCTTTGTCCAGATTAGTCTGTATCACTAGCGTCCCACATGTCTCTAATCCATTGTCGACTGTGGAGCATGTCTGCAAGCGTCCTAGGTATTTAAATAATACAATTTTATAAAAAACATGTTTATTAGTACTAATTATTTGGAAAGTAACTCTTCAACTTTTTATTAGGGTATGACTACACAATGAGATTCTGTCTGGGAGCGGGATAGACTGAAATTCAGGTTTCACACACATGACACAATACTCATGGGTTACAGTCCTGAAACATGCGTTTCTGTCTATTCTGCTCCGACGTAATCTTGTTTTGTAGTATTTTTGTTCAATTTGTTCGTTTGAGTCATCCAATACACCTTTGTTTTCATCGATTGCAGGGACTGGGCACTCCCTTTGGTTAAAAAGAAACTCAGTTGTTTCTTTTTTTTTTCCCTACGAAACGAAAATATAGTGATTGACACTCCATTAATGTACAAAATCAGAACAGACCCAAATTTAATCGTGACAGTATGACACAGCTAGCTAGCTAGATATATTCACAATTGCACACTGGTCCATGATTTCACCAGCGTTGGGCGCTGCCATGGCGGGCACCATAACAGCCTCGCCACTGATGACCTTCCCCTCCTTCTGCTTCTTCTCTCTGAGCTTCACCACCTTCCTATGGCGATTCGAGTACTCTTCACTCCCGAACCCGGGGCTCGTCGACGGCCTGTACTCCGGCAGCAGCCGCCCGTCCATCCTGTACCGGATTCCGCACGCGTTGCAGAGCGTGCTCGGCCCGTTCGGCCCCGCCCGCCACTGCGGCGTCTCCGTCGCCTCGCAGTGCCCGCACCTCTTCTCCTCCCCACATTTGCGTTTGCGCCGCCGCTTCGCCGTCGGGCGCCGCGAGTTTTCTCCTCCGCCGCCGCCGCCTCCGATAAAAGCTTCCTCACGGTGGTGGCTGTCGTCGTCGTGGACGACGACGACTGTGTTCACGATGGTGGCGGCGCACGGCGAGGCCGATTCACAGTGAACGTTGTCGATGGTGACTGTGTCCGCGACGACGGCAGCGGCGCACGGTGACGACAATTCACGGCGAATGTTGCTGACGGCGACCGGCAGCGTCGGCCTATCCATCGACCATACCCTCTTGTTCACAATGGTAGGTGGGTTTCGTGGCTTTCTCGCCGCCGTCGAAGCCTTGAACCACTGAGCGTCGTTCGCCGCCGGCGCGTTCGATTCTCTCCGTGAGGTATTGCCGCCGCCGCTATCGGCGGCGGGCGGCGGCAGCGACGGCGAGCAATTAAGCTTGAGAGCGTGCAGTAATGGCTCGTCGATGACCGAGAGGCACTTCATGACCTCGTCGATGGGGTCATCGGGCCAGCACAGCCCATCGGTGGGGCACGGCATGTCGTCGTCGTCATCGCCGCCATTGCCATCGCCGCCGGCGAGGAAGTCGAAGGGGACGACGCAGTATGACGACATCGGTTTCAGCATAATAATAGCATTGATTAGTTTTGAAAAGTGGTTAAAGAGGATTAGGGTTTGTATAAGTAAGAGAGAGGGAGAGTTTGTTTCGGTGAAGAGGTAAAAATAGTTAGCGATTTGTATTCGAAAACGTCCGGCGTTCTGGTCAGCCTGACCCGTACGAAACGAACAGTGGCGAGTATACTGGAGACATAGGGCCCGTATCGGCGCAAGGTCGTCACTTCCAAACTTCACGACGCGTCACAGGCCTCCCCCAGCGTCGGCGCTGGTGGATTTGGCCACCGAGGGAGGGAAGACCCCTCGGCCGCCGCCACTAGTTTCTCCTCGCGCGAGACGGCGAGAGACCGGCCGGCTGCACCCTGGTGTTCTTCAGCTCGAGGTTTGTCTCTCTCAACGACAAACCTCCACTCACATCAGAGCATGCCAAGAGTCTGCCACAGAGCTCACACGGCAAAAAAAAAAATTAAATTTAAATTAAGAGTACACTAAACTACATGGTTTATGGTTTAAATTGCAGAAAACTACATATATGTTGGTATTTGTCATTTAACTACATATATCATGGTATTAATGTTTCACAAAACTACACTAATTTGTATAAAACTACACTATTAAAAAATACTTAATAGTATAGTTTTGTAAAACTTAGTGTAGTTTTATGAAACATTAGTAACATGATATGTGTAGTTAAGTGACAAGTGTTCAACATATGTGTAGTTTTTTGCAAATTAAACCATAAAATGTGTAGTTTTGTGAAATTTACTTTTAAATTAACAATATTTTAATTTTCGGTCAGATTTTAAAATTTTAAATATTTTTGGATTTTTCGTTTTTATATGTTTTTCTTGGGTGTTGTGCATGTTCAAATGATGTTAGGGGTAAAATGTTCATATTTTTTATTCATATGGCTAGCTTAAACAGTTTCGGTATTTTGGAGAGACCTAATGATATTTTGGAGTTGCAAGCACTGAACAATCATATTCATATTCTGGCAAATATCCCCTTTTTATCATGTCTGATATTGGGAGTGAATCTGCACAACGATTTTGCCACGACCTGAACGAATGCACGTCTCAAGAAGCTCCCAAAAGCCCCCTATTACCTTGAGGCCGCCACAGAGGACGAGGAAGCCAAGGGTGAGAAGAGGCATAGGCAAAGGGGCCATACCATATAGGTTATTGGGGACGGAGATGCTTTGTTGATTTTCATGGGAAGTGAGCCCTTCCATATTGTAAGCATATGATTTGAAGGCAGGACAATATGACGATAGTGGCGATGGTGGCATTTTGGAAGACGGTATCAACAGTGCCGTTAAGTTGGTTTGTTGGTAGCGATGATTTTATTGGGAGATAGGAGAGTAAGAGAGAAAACACATATAAGAGAAAAAGTTTGATCCAAGTAACACTCAGGTGGAAAGTTTCTTTAATGCTTATCGTTCCCGATGCAATGCACGGGCAAATTGCTCATTTATAATTAAATATTTTTTTATCTATACACTTGGTCAAATCTATAATAGTTTAAATTTGACTTTGGCCAAAACGACTTATGATACAAAATGGTTGGAGTAGTAAACATGGTAATTGATGCTGACAATATTTAGGATCGTCTTTCTCTCATGTACTCTGTCTTAAAAGTAGCTGCATATTCAGTTTTCATTTTCACTGCCTTTTCGCTTGCTTATGCACTTGTTATGCCAAATTCAGTACCCTTCAACACACAAACTTACCGACATTTTGCACTCACCAACACCTTTGCCACAAAACCAAAAGAGTTAAACACACACACCCCGAATTAAATGTACAAGTATACTCGAGAGAGGAGATTATTTCGGTGATTTCCGTTGGTAAGAGTTGGATTCGATTTCCTGTACAAGTCGGGTTTGATACGGAGAGCCTTTTCCCCTTTATATACTGAAGATCCCTGAATAAACTCCAACGCAAACCAAGAGTGCAGATCAAAATATCGTGAAATCAAGCGAGGGCAAACGAGAACGCGCTAGCTGAAATTCCCGTAGATCGCCATGGCGGACAGCGCGGACGACACGAAGAGTACCAGGCCGGAGCCGACGGACTGGCGTAAGGGGCTCGATCGGGAGTGCTCTCCGTCTGCTGCAGGAGATCGAGGAGCGGGAGAGGATTGACCATGAGAGGCTGCGCGAGGAGAGGGAGTTCGCGGCGTGGGTCGAGGCCACCACGGCCGAGAGGTACGCGCTGCTCAACCTGCCGATGCCGACGCCGGAAGAGGAGGCGGCGTTTTCCCGTCCGCCGCGGGACCGATGATCGATGTGCTTCTCCCTCGTGTCGAATAAGTGGCATCCATAGATTAGTGGATAACTGGATATGCATGTTTCAAGTTGATCTATCGTGTAGTACTTTTTTTAATCCCGTAGCTTGTGTCGCCTTAATGGCTTGATTTAGCATGTTTTGTTCTGTTATTTTTTGAGGTGATGATGGATGAAATTTTGAGATCGGTCATCAACTGCCGTATAAGATGCTATTTGTCGGATGAAACTGTACAAAAATGCGTAGCCTCATGTATAGATGGGGCCGTCCGCCATGGCACGGCCCACGATTTGTTGGCCTGGCAAGGCCCGACAGGCCGACCGTGTCGGGCCAGCCCGGCAACTGCGGCCCGGCCGGAAGGCACGACCGGGCCACCATGCCGTGGACTCAAAATTTCAAATAAGTCTAATTTAGGTCTCTCACAGTATAGAATAAGTCCTCTGTAGGCCAAAAAACAAGTCTATTTTCAGTCTAATTTAGCCAAGCTTGTAGAAAACTAGAAATAAGTCTTTTTTAAAAAAAACTACTACGGGGCCGTGATGGTCCGGCTCATTGTGCTGCACCTTAGGCCCAGACATGGCACAGTAGTCGGGCCGTGCTATGCCTGGGCCATGGGCCAGGACGTTGGGCCTCGGAGCATATGGCCATATGACCAACTATACGCTCATGTAGGCATTGATCAATAGAAATCTGATTGCGTAGGCTCATGGACGATGAAACGGCACAAAAATGCACTGATGCACGTAATTTACAACATGAGCCTACGCACGTAATTTAGGCCGATCAGTACAACGGGACAAACCCACGGCTCTGCCGTTTCGTGGCCTGCAGTGTCTGCCCGCCGCCGTTTCGCCGCCTGCTTGGTGGCCGGCACGACCTGGCCGGCTGTTCTTCGCCGCCCAGAGCAGGCTCGTCGGCGCCTGGCACCACAGCTGTAAATTCTGGCATGAGCTGGGTGGTGGGCAGGGCAGCGTCGCTGTGGTACTCCAGAAGGTAGCCGTCGTTGCCCGGTGGCGTGATCGCCGTCTTTTCTCATGTACTCCATCTTAAAAGTAGCTGCATATTCAGCTTTCATTTTCACTGCCTTTTCGCTTCCTTATGCACTTGTTATGCCAAACTCAGTACCCTTTCAACACACAAACTTACCGACATTTTGCACTCACCAACACCTTTGCCACAAAACCAGCAAAGCACTCTGGAAAAAAAGTTAAAAAAAAAAACACCCCAGAATGTACATGTATACTCAAAGAGAGGGATCCAAGAGACCAATCAGTTACTTCAGATCTTCAGTCGCCTACGTTGAGGAGCACGTCCCAGAGCGCCTCGTCGACGAGCTCGTCGATTATCTCCGCCTCCATCTCCACGCCGGCGCCGGCGACCTCCTCGCGGAACGGCCCGTTCCACGGCGACATGCTCAGGTCACGGCCGATCAGCTCGTCGACGGAGCTGGCCGAGTCCGCCGGCGGCGCCGGCGCCGCCAGCCACGCCTGCACGGAGCTCCACAGCGCGTCCAGTAGCCTCTTGCTGTTGCCGCCTCTCCTCGCCGGCGCCGGCGCCGCGCCGCCGTACCACCTGCTGAACGCGCACAGCGTCGTCGAGGATTGGACCACCCGTGGCAGCGACTCGTTTATCAGGTCGAATAGGAGGCGGTGGTCGACGACGGCGGCTGCGGCGTCGCCGTCGGTGGCCGGAGCTGAGGATGACGACGACGATTCGACTTCTTCGAACACCCATAAGGGGATCGGCTTCACCTCGCGGTCTATTGAGAAGAGGTGGTCAGAGCTTCGTCGGTTGCCGTACATGCCGGCGATGACAAGAACTTCTCTGATGTAAGCTTTCACGGGGTCAGTCATCTCGTCTGTGGCGTCGTCGTCGTCTTCTTCCTGAATTGGACTTGTTTCTGCCAGTTCTTGATCGGCCTGAACTTGCTCCGATAATGGATGCTCTGGTTCTGAGCCAAAGTTATTTAATTTGGTCAGAAACATAACAGATTGCAATGTGTGTCGAAGCAAATTCAGAAAAGCGAGCTGCAGTTGCTGCTTACCAGAAGCTGCCATTTTCAAAGGAGATCGGTGCTCGCTGAAAGAAGCCTCCAATGGCGAGACAGGGCTAGGGTAACCTCCTCTGCTCATCTCATCAGGTGGGCTACTGCACCATGACGCCGGGCTAGGTGGCACCTCGGTGGAGTTCTCCTGCCACAAAACAAGCCGAACTCTCATGTCAGATTGCACTGAAGCGTAAAACAGAATCTTGGAACAGAATGAGCTCAAAAAATTCAGAATTTGCCTCACCTGGAGGACACCGGGGTGGATGAGAACGGAAGGGGCGGTGACCAAAGTGCCGATCGGCGGGAGGTCGTCGGGGAACGGCCACTCGTCGCCGGTGGAGTGGAGCTTCTTGCCGAACAGCTTAGCTCTCAGCCCCAAATTCTGCCTCAGGTTGGACACCCTGCCTTTGATGCCGAACGTGTCCTTCCTCCCTTTCCTCTCCGTCTCCGACGACGGCGGTGGCGGCGGCGGTCTGCTCCCACCGTAGCCTTCCTGCTTCCGCTGCAGCCGAGCTCCGGTGAGCACCCGTGGCTCCTCCGAGAGAAGCTTCACGAAGGTGGTACCCGACACCGGCGCCGAGAACGACCTGATCAGGTTCCTCGGCGACACCGGCTCGTCCGAGTCGATCGCCGGAGCTGGTGACGACGCCTTGTATTGGCTCTTGCCACGCCTGAATGACATTACGTCGGACTCAATCGCGAGCTTCTTCTCCTCCTTGCTCTTTATCTTCCCCTTCCTCGCCACCTCATGTCTCGTCGGCTTCGGCCTCGGCTCTTCGTCGAACGATGATGACGAGGCAGTTCTTCTCCGGTGAGATGACATCGGCGGCGGTTCGATTTCGGTCTCCGGCTCACGTCGGAGCACGTTCTTGAGCCTGTCAGATAGATGCCTCCTGGCGTCTCTGCAGATGTAGTCCATTTGGCTCTGGCCATTGAGCATGACGTCACTCCGGTACGACCGCGTCGACTCTGACCGGAGAAGCGCCGGGTGGAGGTCCTTGGTGACCGTCTCCCTGATCTGGTTGGCGATGCTCCGAGCAATCTGCTTCGGATCAGCCACCGGAATGTCGCCGCCAACGGTGGTGGTGGCCCACCGGTCAGCCGCCTTGTCGTTGGATGCCATCCTCCCTTCGAGCTCGATCTTGAGTCGCTTCTTCACCTCCTCGAGGAATGCCTCCATGTTGTTCTCCTCCTTCTTCACCAACTCCGGCGATCCTAATGATGACTCCTCAATGTCATCGGTGCTCATCTCTGGACATGGCTTCAGTATCACAATCTTTTTCGGCGATGGCAGCCTCTCCTCCTCGTAGTAGAATCTCGACAGCGGCAGCCGTGTCGAGCCGGCGTCGGCGCTTGTTAGAGAGAATGTCCGGCTGCCAGAGATCGACGTGCCGGTGCTGGTACCGGTGCCGTTGTCCTTGCTTCTCCTCCGGTGATTATCGCCATTGGAGTGCGTGTGCTTGCTGGCATTGTCCTTCCCCCTGTGATGGAACCTGTACGGCACAATGTCCGTACACATGACGCCATCGTCGTCGTTGTCAAGATGGCTCTCCAAATCGAGAGCTCTCGGCTGCTCCCACATCCTACTCGCCTGCCACTTCTCGAAATCCTTCTTGAATTTCTGCAGCTCCTCCTCCTGTGGATGTTCTCGCGGCTGCGGTTTCGACCATTCAGTGCTGCTGATCGCCTTGCTCAGCTGTCCAAAGAGCTCCACGTCGTCGTAGGTGCAGACATCAGCTTGCTTCGATGGTTGCTTCATGGAGTTCTTGTGTTGCACGAAGGAGACATGCTTGGTTGATACCATTTCAGAAGGATCTCTTCTTGGCATTGGCCTTGTGGTGATCATATCTTGCCTTTTCTCCTCCGAGTGGCCGGCGGTTGTGTTCAGTGGAGGTGAGTCCATGCCCATCAACCTTGCAATGACACTGGGTCTCTTCTGAACTTCATTTGTTCTGAAGGAAATGTCATCATGGATTATCCTCTTGATTGGGGATGAGCTGTGGTTGAGACCAGCTTTTGGGTATTGTTGCCTCATGTTGCAGGAGTACTGCACAAGTTACAGGAAGCTTAATCAGGCCACTGCAAAAGTTCTAGCTATTAGTTAATTACTCCAAATGGGTAGTAGACAGGATGTAAAGTACATTTTTTTCTCATATCAACAAATCGAAAATTAACATCTGTTGATATAGCTCCTTTTTATTGATGAAGGATATAGCTTTGTTTTCACGATGAAATAATTCATCCACATGGGGTTAGATGCCAAACAGTAACTTATGTACCCGAACAGTAGCTGGGTCTACTGTTTTAGCACCATTATTAATGGATGTTTCATGATGTCGTCTCATGCAGCAACAAATAGGTACATATACACCTAGCAGAAATATTACCGATGTGCAAAGATCATAAGTACACATCTCATCTGTCAAGAAGAATCTAACTACTTTGGTTCCTTCTTGCAGAAAATGAACTGTTTGTCACTGAAAAGACAAGTTCTTTTCTGGGAACAGAAGTTACCAGATGCTTATCGGGGGACAAAAATGAAGGATTTAAGGAATCACTCTTATTAAAGAACAGGGAAGAAATGCACAAGACTCACCGGGACATCCTCTTGGAAGACGCCATAGCTTTGTGGAGCCTCCATGGTGAACTCCATACTATTCCTTGGGGCTTCAAATCCTACAAAATCAAAGATATCACGTCGTTCAATTAAATTTGCTCCAATTCAATCACCAATAGCTGGAAAACACCATAGAAAGTCTTGATAAGCTCTTTCGTTTCAAATGAACATTAGGCACCGTCCATCGTCAAGGACGTTGAAAGGCGATTGTCCTGGCAACTTGATGATTCAGAATTTCAGGCAAGGACCGTGTGCAAGTTGGATAGAGTCACAGAGAGAAATGAATCACCATGTATAACCGTACCATCTCCCTGCCTCTTGTGTGACCACTTCCTTGAGGTGCTAGCATGAGAGAAGTCCAGGTACTGCAGCATGATGGCACTTGCCAGAGAGATCCAGCAGTACTCTGCAATGGCAAATTTAGGATCTCTAAAGGACGAACGAGATAGACCTTAATATCCTGTAAAACTATGTGAGGCATGTCAGATTTTATAGAGAATCAGCCATACCAAAATATTGTATCATGTTAGTGAACACAATTTATGGTCAGCATTACGACTTTCTTTCCTGCAAATAAAACCAAACTAGTGCACAAGACAGAATTCATGAAGACATTTGCTCATTTCGACAGGTCAATGCATATTCAGCATGCACAGAATTCCTTTGAAGAATACCCCAGTTTCCATATGTTAGACATGGAGTTCCCTATCAGCAATCAACATGATCCAAATCATGGGAACATATGAAAAACAATTCATCAGACGAACTAGAGGATAATCTTCTGAGAAATTATTTCTCGAATCCAATTCATTTTGATAATACCATCCAGTCATTAAAACGGTTGAGCACATGAACAGAAGCAAATGATTATCCAAAAACGTCAACACGATGTGCAGTTGAACCCCACCACGTGCAAACAGATCAGAATTCAGAAGCAACCGCATTCCTCCCAGAAACTAAAGAAGAACCAGACGCATGAACAGATGAGCTGATCAACCAAGCAATAAGAAACTGAAGAAGAGAGCAGGCTACGTACAGGGATCCTCTCGTAGCTCTTCTCTGCAGTTATCATTCAGCTTTCCGGCGACCACCGGCCGGCTGCCGCCGATCAACGGCGGAAGAAGGCAGTCCCCGTTTGCTGCTTCTCCCACCGTGGAAATGGGGATTCGCCGGTGTAAGAAGAGAAGAGACGCCACGCTGTGATGCTCTGCACCAGAGCTTCTTGTTGATGAGCAAGCTCATGTGCAGGTAGTGGTATAAGAGTTACAGCCCGTAAAGAGGGAGGAAAGCAACAGCCGGGAAAGCGAAAGCTTCTCCCTTTGCCTCTCTTTCCCCACAACCACCCTCCTTTTGGTCTCCTTCCTTGCCTTTAATATTCCTTCTTGATCGCCATCTTCCCCTTGCTACTTCTCTTGCCTCTATACTCTCTTTTAGCCTTTACCTCTTGGAAGTTTTTAACAGATGCCGGGAGAGATGCCCTGATCAGTTATCACTTCTTGGCTTTGCAATCTAGCTAGAATGCATAATGATGCTTATGCGTGCATACCCAGCTGGCCTTGCCTATATGATGCTGATTGCTGAAGAGGATAAAACCATCAGATGCAGAGAGGCAATAATTCCTCCTATTAGAGAAAAGAACAGGGCTTTTGTGGGGTAGCAGATCAAAATGACAGCTTTTCTTGTATGGAGCAATGGAAGATTCTCTTAATTACAAGAGCCAGCTTCAGTAACGGAAGAGGAGCTTTTGCTGAGTTTATTTTAGCTTGCATGACAGCTCTAGTACGCGAGGATTCTAGTTGGTGCACCACACGCTTTGATCTTTTCCGTTTTGTTTACCCACACGAGGCCGTTCCATTTGGCGCCATTCTGTTAACTGCCTCCGGCCGTTCTGAAGATGGCGTGGGATGCAGTCAGCGCCTCTGCAATCTGTATCTTTCTCATTTCCCCCCTGTGCTGGTCAGCATCATGTGGGAATTGGATGAGATGTTCCTCCCTTTAAATATTAAGTTAATCTATAGGAGAATCACTTGACACACCCAGAGATCTTCCCCAAATTTACTAAAACTAGTGTCTAAATTAAATGCAAATATTCTACATGAACAACTGAAGGTGCACTGAACCATAGATTTTATATAGCAGACAAAAAAAAGCACTATACCTTGAAAAAAATAGTGGATAACCAAGGAGGAACGTTCGTGTTGAATAATTAAGAAAGAAGTATAAACATGAGTCGAACATAGGACCTTGAGGTTGAAACCACTCACAGAGGGATAAAAAAAAACAAGCACTATATCTAATTTCTCCATCTAATTCCAATATATATGCCTTCACTACAAAATTCTATCATTGGCAAGACATTTTTTCGCAAGAGAAATGCCCAAATTCATGAGCACGACACTACCGAAGGAGCAGCCAAACATGTGGCGTTTGGGGAGGAATGGATAACTGGGGTCGGTGTCGAGCACCAGCGGGAGAAGAGATGTCCCCATGCGCGAGGGCGACAGCTGATGACGATGATCTCCTCGCTCAATCAGAAATTCAGAATGTTGTTGGTGACGTCCGCATGCACATGCACGCAAGCTAGCTTGATTGACCCAGTAACAACGCTACTACACTTAATTGGGGTTCGATCGAGTGTTGTACAGGTGGGACTGGGAGGTTAATTAGCTGCCACTAGCTACCAGCAATAACATTACAAAACAGCATTGTAGATCTGATGGTCCATATTATTATTTGTATTGCAGCACTGGCCACTGTATTATTGCCTCTTAATTCTTTCTCTGCATGTCTCACCAAACCGCCAACTGAAACAGGCTATTAGGCTGGACGGACCCATGTTTTCTCCCCATTGTCTCGAGTGTTTCATCCATGTCGACTGAATCTAGGATAAGAGAACGGCCAGCGTGCAGATTTGGAGTATGGGAACATGTAGTGATGGATGATTTTACCTTAAGAAGAGGGAGATCAGATCCAGACGTGGGGCTTGCTGCTGTAAGATGTGCAGCTCAAGGAAGCACAGCTTATTGAATTTGAAGGAGACATGCTTCTTCATGTTGGATCTTCTCAGGAACATGAACCTAACAGCATTCCTGCAGAGCAAACAGGGCCCTTTCCGTAGGGAGACGAGATAAATCTTCTTTCTGCGGCCAAGTTTAGTTGTGAATATATGAAATGGCGTGCAAGCATGCATAAGCCATCATTCCTCACTACTAAACTAAACTTGCAAAGCAGAAGAAAAATCATATCCTGCCCGATAAACAAGTTAAACTGTGACCCTCCTAGATGAACAGATCACATGGTGGGGCTCCCCACCGAATCAATACCTTCAGTTCCTCCACGCACTGCCTAAAGCAAAGAAAAATAGGGTAATCGCTGGGCTGTCGACTCAGAACACCCAGTATGACAATTGTTCACCAGCATTTTCTCAAGAACAGAACATTATGGACATTTCAGACCAGGCACACTTGTGCACAAGAGCGGGCAACTATTTATGAGCTTCAGTTGAGAATTACTTTCCCTCAAATGACTACTCGGACCCAATGAAGTAAATTTCCCAATGAATAACCTGCTACACTCGTCCTTGTACCTCTCTACTTCTTCCAGCAGAGGGACACGTAGTGAGCAAATTTTACAGATAAAATAGATCACCGTATCTCTTCAGAGATTGCCTTGCACTTTCTGCCTTCAAAAACACCATCAACAAGTGTAAAGGAGCTTTCAATAGTTAAAACTAAAAAATTCTGCTAAGATGTTCCGTCATTCACTTGCCATTTGCTAATTATAACCAAAACTCAGAGGGTTGGCATCTTATGGTTTCTTTCTGCAAGGGTTTTAAGGGGAACTTGGGCTGAGTGGGTTGTAAAGTGGTGTCATGATCAGTGCACTGCACTTTAATTATGTGCCCATCTCAATGAAAAGCTAGTACATCTTTGGGTAAAAATTCCTGTGATAATTCATATCAAGTGCCCCCACAGGAACATGTGTCATGTGAAGTTGCTGCTTGCTTGAGGGATAAGCCCTACTGAATTAGGTGGTGGTTTGTTTGGCAACAGTGGTCCAAAATGTTGGAAGCATGGCAGAGAGGAGACCATTTTTGTCCATGAATTGTTTTTACATGGATCAAAGTCTGAGATTGAGAAGCCTAGTCTATTTTATACTCTTTTCTTAATAGGTGTGATCATTTGCATAGGTGTCCCTGATGGTATTTTGGGATATAAAACAAGTGTTCTGTTCCCTTTTTGAGTTTTGTAATGTAATGCATTGGCTGGGATCTGCTTGTGCTACACTTCAGAATCAGAGAAAAGATTCATTTCATTTGTTAGTGAATTAGTTACATTTTGTTAGTGAATTATAACTTGTGACTTTTAGAATGGGGTTAATAATCTGCCAGCACAAAATCTGATTCATGAAAAAAAAAAAGGTGAGCATGCCTTGACGTACAAAAATACATTATGCATTTTAAACTGAACCATCCCACATGATTTATCACTAAAGTAGTCATTGCCGTTTTAGTGGTCACTCTGTCCAGAAAAAAAAAACAGCTTTATCAGTCAATCAAGTCATGTGCATTTCTACAATTAAATTTGATTTTCATTTAAGGAACTTGGTCATCTTCTAAAGACAAAAAAGGAAAAAGAGAAATAACCAATTCAACATACAATAGTGATGCAAAACCAAGCTAAGAGCCATCACGTATACAAAATATGCAGAGAAAAATGGTCCATTAGAAAATGAATTGTGTGTAGCATGCATACTAATTGCAATTGAACCACGCCAAAGGCATTATTACAATTCACAAGCTAGGGCTGTTCTGAGGATACAGACTTAACTGAATGAATTTAAATACATGATTAAAGAACTAGTGAATGATATATATTTGGATTTAACCAGTGAAGTACAAGAATATGACTGTCTGCCGCCTTTCCATGGTTGGTAAACTTGGAAAAGACAATTAAGTTACAATACTTGCACATTTGATCAAACGTTCTTTTACAAGCTACTAATTTATGGGGCAATCACAAAAGGAGTACTCTTCGTTTGCATTAAGAAAATTGCAGTTTATGCATTATAAAGACTAACAAAAGCAGCACAGGGGTCAGCAAATCACCTTTTATGAAACAAACTGCTCAAATGATTGTAAACACCTTCTCTCATGGCATCCCTATTACCAGTATTTAAGGTGTAAATAGCTGCTCCAGGATGATTTCTCAACCTCGCAACTGCATTTTATGTTGAGAATATCTAGTCAGAATTAGTTTATTTTTATGCACGTGTGTGGGTTCAATAAATCAGAATCATGACTCGTGTACAACTAAAGAAGGCTGTGGTACAAAAATGTTCTTGTAAGAATACTGGAGTTATCTTTATTTCGATGTATAACATGGTATAGCTGAATATAAGGTACAAAGTTTCCAGAAATGTACACATGTGCAACTCCGTAATACACCTATAATTGTATTGGCATGTTAAAGCAAATAACCATGGAAATAGTACTTCTTAGAAGAATGTACAGATAGTAAAATCATTAATTAGTCCTTCCTCTGTTTCATATTGTAAGGTGTTTTAGCTTTTAAATAAATTCATTCATGGATCAATGTACAATGTGGAACGGAGGAAGTAGCTTCTATCAAGACGTAAGAAGGAAATGATGGTACCTCCAGGAATGTCTCGGCCTAATCTTGGTACTGGAATTGTGGCTAGCACTGGAATGTTAGATTCAATAACTCTCATTACAGAAGGGAAGAATGCTGAGCTAAACAGCTCCATTTTACCCACTTCATCAATAATGAAAAGATCAGTGTCTTCCTTGACCTGATGCGTAAAAAAAGGTTATCAACTCAACTTTGCATGATAAAATAATGTTTAAACCAGCTATTCTGATCCTTGTCCAGCATGAATGTGCTAACAACAATGTGCATCCCTTCCTTTATTCTTCACATCTTTAGTCAGAATGGCTTACCTGCAGCTCAGGCAATGCTAGTGACTCCAAAGATGCTATATCTACTTTGTACCTCCCAACAGTAGGCCATCTAACAGACTCGCGGCTGCAAGAAAAAAAATCTTAGATGATGTGGACTGGTGTAAGCTAAATTCAGCAAATCACGCATAAAAATTGGCCTGGCATGGAATTCAAATCAAGTATTTAACAAATATGATAAATCAAACTATACAAACATGGTTCTGAGATAAGAAGTAGAGTGAAGAACAATAGAGATGGAAACAAGGAACTGTGGAACTTATGTTCTTGAGTCGGTATTTTGCATCGGAACTTTCAGCAATAGTAGTATCAATTTTTTCTGGTGATGGCAATGACGTTAACTATTTTCAAAATTACAGTGGCGGTGAGAAGCGTATCACAGGAAACAAACAATCTGTAATTCTGTATGTAACTTCGATCCATATTTCTAGTTGGATCTTTTCCATGCTATATAGATAATTAGTTGGTCAAACGGATCCAAGTTCAGCAAACAAGAAGTGTCAGACACAAGCGCTGCACATGATCAGAGACATGCAGCATCAGCAGTGGAGCGGCATTGTCCATCACTGTCACTGCATAAGTGAGAAGGTCCAATTGCAACAGATATATGTCCATTACTAAGAAAAGGAATAGGGTGTTAACTACCTAGATAAAAGGATAACAGTTAAGCTGCCTGAAACTAGATGGCATGCAGGCTATATGCAAGATATGCAGAAATATAATAATCCAGAGTTTGTAATTAAATATTTCCAAATCACCACAGCACGAGTAGGAAGTATTAGAAGAAATCACGAATATCCCATCAAATATCCTTTCACAATATATGCAACTATGAATCAAATGCCCTTCATCCGAATGCAGATAAATCACTCGCTGTATAGGTGTTAGAAACGGAATTAAAATCCAAGCAGAGTAGAACATGAACCCCGACCTGGAAACCTTGGAAGAGGCGAGCGGCCCGCTTCGCCCATCGAGCGTGACGACCTCGAAACCAACCCTCTCCCCACTCTCCCTCACCTCCCCTACACAACGCAACACGAGAAGCAGGTCAAATTTCTGACCGCGAAAACCACAAGCAAATGTGTCGAAATCTCTGAAAGGGCAACTCAGCGCCATACGAGTGTAGAAACCGCGGATGTTGAGGTGCGGGTGGGATGCACGGAGGGTCTCGAACACCCGCGTAACCAGCGTCGTCTTCCCCACGCCCTGCGAGCAGCGGCGGCGGCAGCGGCCGAGAGAGCCGTGAGGCGGTTGATGATTCAGTAGAAACTAGAAAGGGAGGGTTTCGACGTTGGGGTTTGGGGGATTCCTTACCGGCGGGCCAGTGACGAGGAGGCATCTCGAAGGCGCGGCGGCCATCGAGGGGAGTTCGTGGCAGACAGCCAGCCGCGGCGGGAGGTGGGTCACCGGCGGCAGCCGCGGCGCCGGCGTCGAGGAGGACAGGGAGGCTGATGCCTGTGGCGCCGCCGCCGCTGTGAGATTCGTGTCTGCTTTGGTGTTTGTGTATCTGTACCATATGGGCCAGCGGTAAAACGTAAATTGGGCCGGATGAGATTGTTTTCCGCTATGATGGGCCAATCTGTGGTGTACCGTATACGTGGTTGAGCCCATCTGTCTGTCTATATAGAGCGGCCCGGTTAAAGAAATATACTACTAGGTCCACTAAAGGAAATATATAGCATTCAAATTTATTTCAAAATATAATAATCTTGGCACATATATTCTCTTTGCACTTTTTTCTAATTTATTTTACCCACCTTTTTAATACCCATAAAAAACACTAAAAGTCATTATATTTTGGGACGAAGAGTATTTCCGAATAAAATTGAAGTTGCTTGATCTGCTACTTATGAACAACATCCTGTTGAATTTTAAAACCTAAATCTATAATTAATCCTGTTTATCTGCTACTAATTTTCCCTTCTATTATTATATTCATCTGGCCTTTTGGTCACCAAGTGTGAGGTATGAAGTCTTAATACAAATTCATTTATCATTACTCGGGGTCATGTGTCTGTGACTAACACTTCCTCGTGTTTAAAATATAATCATTTATAGGGATTTTAACAGAGATTAACAACGGGTAGAGAAGACTACTATGCTCATATGGTTAGCGGTTGTATGGGAAGAATTTTGAATTATGATGGTTTGGAGGACAAGTAACTCCCATGTTGGTACAAAATTAAAACCATAGAAGTGCTTTACATTCTAGAACTGACGAATTAAACCACAACCATAAGGCATAACCAAGCCCCTGTTATTTTTTCTAATTTTTGTCACACGTCTAACAGTTGCAAACATCGACTTGCCAAAAAAAAAAAAACTGTCATTAACCATTCGTATTCTTTTAGGCATCTACTTCTAGTTTCGCATTACGCTTCACTTGATACATCATGCTGAAAACCATAGAAGCATGTCATTGATTTGTCCGTACATTATCCTCTCCAATTTATCAGTGATTTTTCCGAGCACAATAGAACACGCGCATGTAGACACGAAAATTCAAAAAGTTAGTAGAAATGTGGTACTAGCAACAGCATATCTCATCATCTGCTTTTCTTACACTCATTCTGTCCGATTAACCATCTTTTTAAAACGGTCTACATAAAACACACACAATACGGGAAGGATGTGACAAAAATTGCGGGATTAACAGTTGCAAATGTCAAAACATGTCCCACTGACATATGGGCCCACGCCCTCCCCCTCCGAATTTCCCAATCACCTACACGACCCGTGGAGCACCCACCAATCAGGCTCGGCCACGACACGCGCTGGACCGGTCCCACCCCCCCACCAAACGCGCCCGAGGCCAGCCGATCCGAAACCGATTACACCAATCGCTCGAGCCAACCCCACCTCCATGTGGGACCCATCTTCCCCTGGCCCCACATGTCATTGGGGACGCGATCCCGCCCGAGACGGACGACCCCGCCGCAACCGAAAGGCCCCAAGGGGGAAAAAATACCAAACGCACGCAAAGCCACACGCACCCCGACCCGTTCCCACCCCACCACCACCTCCTCCTCCTCTTCCCCCTTCGCCGCCGCCGTCGCCGGCCGCCGATGGCGAAGACCCGCAAGGCCGCGGCCGCTCCACCTCCTCCCCCTCCGCCGCCGCCGCCGCCGCCGCCCCCCGCGGAAACCCCATCCCCGCAGCGGCGGAAGAAGAAGAAGGGGCGGCCTTCCCTCCTCGACCTACAGCGCCGTAGCCTCCGCCTCCAGGCCCAAAACCCTAGCCCGGACCCGACCCCCTCTCGCCGCCGGGAACCTAATCCCTCCGATGAGGACGACGATGGGGTCGGCAGCGGGCGGCGGAGGCAGAAGCGGCTCAAGAGCGTCCTCTCCGGCGGCGATGAGGTCGGTTCCTCCCCGTCGCGCCAATTTTTCGAAATCTCCGGGGTTTTGGGGGCCTCGTCGAGGGGGAAGGGGGGGTTTTGCCGTGGGACACGCGGCGATGCGGTTGCCGTAGTGGTTGGATCTGCGATTTTGGAATTTTTTTGGGGGTGGTGGTTTCGTGGTACGGCTCGCTCCGTGGTGGGGGAATCTGGCGGGAAGGGGAGGGGGAGATCAGTGCGGCTGTGGGAGTGGCACTTGGGGATTTTTGGCTTCTTGGAGAGCGTTGCTTTTTTGGGCGCGGGTTTGGATTTTTATTTGGGTTTCCTCTCGAGTCCGGGTCTAGGGATCTTGACCCTGTCTGTCAGCGCTTTAATCCTTTCCATCGGAGGGAACAGTGTGCGGATCTGACAAGTTTTTGACGGATTTGACCGCTTTTCTCACGGATTATTGCGTTGCAAGCGCTGTCCGGGGTGGAAAAAGCGGGAAAAGTCTTCGTTTTTTGTGTGCGAAGTCAGGAGTTTTGCAGCAATTTGCAGTTGGGGGTGGATAAAGCTGGCGTTTTTGTGCCATCGCCTCCGCTGAATTCCCCGTTTCCATGGCGAATTCGACTCTGACGGCTGTGCTGCTGCAGGATGATGAGGCGGCGCCGGCGAAGGGGAAGGCGGCGGTGAAGGAGGAGGTGGAGGAGAAGAAGAAGGTGTCGGCGAAAGCGACGGGGAAAGGTGAGGCTTGGAGGGAAGCAAGCATTAGTGTTGAAGTGGTTAAAGAATTTGAAATTTTTTCTCGGGTTAACGCCTCTCCTTGCGCTTGTGGGAGCAGGGGACGCTGCGTCGGATGGCGGGCCCACTACGGGGACTCCCCTCCCGGACAAAAAGTTGCTTCTCTTCATCCTCGACAGGCTCCAGAAGTGAGTGGCTCGGCCCCATCTTGATGTAGTTCTCTTCTCCCCACAATAAGAGCTTGCCTCTGATATCTTCAGCTATGTGTGTCTCTCTGCTTTGTACTTGCTCCCAGGAAGGACACCTATGGAGTTTACTCGGAGCCCGTCGACACAGAGGAGGTGAGCAATTCAGTTCTGGTCTGCTGTGTATTGTGTTATGAAAGTTGGAATTGGTGATGCTGACAGCAGTTGGTTCTGTGTCTGTTTTGCGTGCGTTCCTGCAGCTTCCAGATTACCTTGACTTTATCGATCATCCTATGGACTTCTCAACGATACGTGCGAAGCTGTTGAATGATTCATATACCACCTTGGAGCAGTTTGAGGTATGATGCCTGTAGTTTGAGTTGCTGTCTCCTTGCCTGTTATCAGTTTTATTGGCTCTGTTTTTATTCACTGGCATTCCAGATGGTTGCTTCTGTCTACTGTTATAAAGTACTTGCCTTTTTTTCTGCCGTCTGTTGTTTTCTTATAACAACCAACGCCTTAGCTTAGCTTCAGATGTATTCTCTATCCTTTATTTGGTACTATTTTATTTACAAGGCTTTTGCACAGTTTAACTTTTAAGTCAAACTAGTTTATCTCTCTCATAATTCACTTCAATGGATCTGTTGATACTGCTTGTTGGTATTGTTTATGAAGCCACTGTAATGTTTTCTGCATTTTGGTAACAGTGTCAAGGAATTCCTGATTGAGAAGTTCATTGCTATATATCCTTGTTCTTACACGGGACAAAAATATGGTTCATTTTATATGAGTTAAATGCCATCATCAATGGAAAGTACTATGTGGATTGGCATGTAGAGGTCACATGGGCTACTTTTTAATGATTATCTTGGACTGTAGCTAAGATGTAGCCCAGTTAACTTCATGATAATTCCTCCTGTTTTAGCTTCAATGTTGTATCCATTTAATAACTTCCAGTTACTTCATGCTCACTATTTATAGTCTTTCTGTACGCTATTGGTTTGCCCAACTATTTCAGTGGGAAGCTTTGCATTCTTCCCAGCAAGCCAGCACAGAATTAATATGCTGTGCTAACTCAGGCTAGATCGCTGGAGACTGAACTGTCACGGTAGTTGCTAAGAGTAAACCCAATTGTGATGGTTCTGCCTAATCAAATTGGCCGCTTTATTTAAAAATATCAGTATCCCAAAACTCTGTAAACCATAGTAGTACTGTAGTGATACTGCACTTTTTATATAGGGTTAACCTTGTCTATCCCTTCAACAGTTACATTTTTTTGTTGAAGTGAACACCAAGTATGTTTGTTGGGTTGCGCTGAAAGGTATTTTGAGTCCGATTTCCAAATTCTGCATCAGGTCAAATAATTTGGGAATTGTAGTTGTAAATTTGTTTCTTTCTAATAAGGGATCTTCTTGTTATGTGGACTTTAATTAATCTTTATGTTTTCTATTCTGGCACAAATATTATCCAGACACTGTTCTATTTTCTTCCTAATGTCTATACTTTATTTTCAGCCCTTTCTTTCCCTTCAATATATGCACTTTCTACTCGATAAGCATTTGAGGGGAGAGAGTTTATTATTTCAGACCATTTAAAAGCCTTTAGTGACATGCTATCCTATCATGCCATATGTAATACACATAAAGTTGCTTTGTTATTTGTTTGGTGCTATCTGTTTTTGTACTAATCTGTCGACCTGTCATTGAGTAGTGCATATTTTCCCGGAAACAAGTTATTGTGGACATGGAAAATTCAGTGGCATATTTTTTCCCCATTTTGTTCCATGCCTTTGTTTTTGAAAAATTGGTGTGTGTAGACACAGCAACATTACTTAGTGTTTTCCACTTTTCCTACATATGTTTGCTATATGAAAATTAGTTTTTTCCCCCTAGAAACTAGGTACTAATCATGAAGCAAATTATTATGGAGTAACACTTCACTATAATAGCATGGATCTTTTAATACATCAGGTTCCTTGCTTTATTAGTACGAACTTTCTCTTACTAGCTCATGTTTTTCCATTGTTGTGCAGAATGATGTGTTTCTACTTACATCAAATGCCATGTCCTACAATTCAGAGGACACAATCTACTTTCGGCAGGTATTGTTTTACTAATGCTACATGTGTCTTTTGCAATAGGACTATGCAAATCCATTTTGGCAAATATACTGCTATATTTTCTGAACGCATTCGATGTTTGTGTTATGTGGGTTATTCATAAGCCTTGCAATTTTCTTATGCCGGTGCAATTTATTTTTTTTAATAAAAAACTCCATATTGCACACCTGTTTCACAAATGGTGCATTCTCCTTTATGTTATTATTGTATTGCTGTAGTTGGTGTTGTTTTTAAGTATGGGTATCATTGATACACTAAGTGCTTTTGGTTCGATTGATACACTAAGTATGGGTATCATTGACACACGATTTTTAATCAATTTCTGTTGGTATTTTTTGTTTCGAAAATCTATGTAATTTCTTTTATACTGATAATTCCTATGAAGCCAAGACATAAAGGTTGATATCTTCCATTGTATGTTTCCCTGACAAGGAATTATAATGCAGTGAAAAAGAAACCGATACACTTGCATAAATACAAGACATTGTATGTAGGATACATTCCTTCTATGTTACTGACAGTTTGCTTATTTTCTTATTTGGAAGCTGTTGACATCCATAGACATTGCCTTTGCTTTTTTGTCTTAAAGACTATTTTGTTGTGCAAGTTAGCTTATCTGTGTATAGTCTTCTTGGCTTCCAATTTCCTGAGATGTCCATTTACCTACCTAGGCACGATCTATTGAAGCTCTGGCCAAAAAGGATTTTGAGAACCTGAGGCAGGTTAGCGATGTTGAAGAAGAACAACCCAAGACTGTACCCAGAAGAGGCAGACCACCGAAATATGCGAAGAAAATTGTGGAGAAGACTGAAAATGATCTTTCGCCAGATTTATCCCATGCGAAAACAAAATCTGCAGACCATGCTGAAACAGTTAGAAGAAGGTTGACTGGAGACAAGACTCGCAATGCAAACATCACACCAAGAGAGTTATCCTTCCTTCAACATAATGCACTTGCTTCTTTTGCTGGTAAAAGAACAGATAAATTTGGTGATTATTCAGGTTTGTTTATACTGCTCATATCTCTACAATGTTGTACTTATGGAGCATGAACATGACATGATATCGTGTTGACCTTTTTTAGGGCCTTCAAAGTACGGAAAGAAGACCACCCCCACTTTTTCAGATGATGATCGTCGTAGTACATACGACCAGCAATACTTTCATAGTAGTCCTCTGTTTTCTGCCCTTGATGGTGAGAGGAAACTACTTGTGCCGGTAAGCACACACAGAAAATTTTATCCTGGATAGTTTACGAATTAAAATATTTGTAAATCTTGCAAACTTAAGTAAACTGAACATTTGCAACTACTATTTGCTACATTGATATCTCAGTGCTGAATTCATTTCATTATGGAAACAGGTGGGACTTCAACAGCAACATGCATATGCTAGGAGCTTGGCACGGTTTGCTGCAAAATTCGGTCCCATTGGCTGGGATATAGCAGCAAAGAGAGTCAGACGGCTACTGCCTCCTGGGACAAATTTTGGCCCAGGATGGGTTGTGGATGGTGAGCCACCTGAAAACTCTCAGTGGCCTCGAGGTCCCACACTATCCGATCCATCCATCCAGTCTACTAGTGTTCCAGATGGTAGCATGATACCCAAAAATGATGCATCCCATCAGAAGTCCGGACTATCTTCAAATGAAGATGCTGCTGGCGAAGAGCATCCTAATAGAACAGAGCCAGTTGCTTCCACATCTGCATCCGTTGAGATGAGCTCCAAATTTCCTACGAAACCAACAACTAGGTATGAAAATGGAGCTAACGTGTCATGTGATGGTGCGGTTAGTACTGGACAGACACCTCCCTTGCAGCAGCACAATCATAGTCGAGAGACCCCCTCAAACATCAATGGCTTCACTTCTGTGCCAAATACACCTAGTCAATTTACAGGGCAACCGTTCCTGGGATCGATGACACATGCTCAACTTCTTGGGATGTTTTCTGGAGTCAATGGCAGAACCAATGGATTTATGCATGGGCACCCTCTGGTGGCCAATAACATTAAAGCAGCACAAAATGGGGATGTTGGAAAGGCAACCACAAATCCACCACCAGATGCAGGTCATGATTCAGAAGCTGCATTAGCTCAAAACAAAAGTTCTGCTCCAATTCTAAGTGCTGGTGTTCAGCCATCAGGTTCCATGCCAAGCGGAAAGTTAGCAAATCCAAAAAAGCACCCGGACTTGGCATTACAGCTCTGAAGAGAAGTAGCCATTGACATAGTTCACCTTAGCGCGCCGTCCATGATTGAACATGATCCAGAATCCAGCTTCTCCGAGTACTTATTCTCCGGCTTCTGCAATGCTGATGGACATTTGTAGCACACTGAGTGGTGCTCAGGAGCTTCGAAGAATAACAACTGATTTCTCGTCGAGGAATAATTCATTATGAGCCAAGGTCATGGTAGGAGTAACTAGAGCCATTGAATCATATTTGACTCCCCGCGAATTTGTTGTAAAAGGGTAGGTAGTCTGTATAGATTCTAATCTTATTTTCGATGATAATGTTTCGGATGGGCAGCATCTGGCATCCAATGTGTAACATTATAGTAGTGGAGGTATACAAAGCAGAGAGGCAAGTGAATAGTTCTGCCTTTTCCTGCGAGGATCCGGTTCCATATTGTATGAGACTGGAGGATGGATAGCTGCTGAACTCCTCCCCCAGATTGAGCTAAGTAGTAGCCTGAATCACCAAATCTCGCTCTGAGCCTCTGACATGATTCTGTGTTGACATTTTACTGACATGATTATGTAGTGCTTATTAACATTTGTTGATGTTGTTGATGTTAGCCTGTTACTGTACTTTCTTGCTCTGGAATCTGGGATAGAGTCGGAGTACATTTGCTGTTGATTTTTCCACCATTGTCAGCCAGTATTCTGCTGTCCTTCGTTTTTCACAGGACAAAAAGGCAACAATAATGATTCCTCTGTTTCTTTTTTCTCTCACACGGCTTGGAAGGTGAAAAAACTGAACCGTGTGGATCTCACCGATATCGCATGATTCTCTCCCGCGATCTGCTGCTCCAAAATCTGAATCCTTCATTCGTCGAGATCGCGGCTGACGACGAAGAGCACTCCAAAATCAAAATCCCAGAGATTTTACTAGAGCAAGGCATAGTATACAGGCCGTATCAGCACGTGAGAACCCGTGAGGTTGCGCGGCATCGATGGCAATGGCAAAATGGCATTGGCGTTTCCTCGTCATCATGCTCGGCGCCGCTGCTCCATTGATTGTGGGCATCGAGATCCGGTGGTATGCTGCCACCCGGCCGGGCCATTCCATAACTTCCTCACAGTGAAACGGTTCAGGCCCGTACTGTCCTCCGGTACCGGTGTCTAGTGCTTTCCCCCTCAGCGAAAAATGCCGTCAGCTGCTGTTTATACAACTTTTCATGCCAAGAGCGCGAGAGTGGAGTATATATACATTCAGTCACAAACGAAAATATCAGGGTTTTTTTTTATATTTTTGATACTTTTTAAAAATTTATTTTATAAATAGATCCTAAAAAAATTATTCTAGAAATGGATCTGTCGTGGTTATACGGCACAGCGCCAGTGACGTTAATGCATCCCCTGTGCCACCATGCTCGCAAAAATCGCAAATACTAACTGGTTCGATGCCAGCTTCATCAGTTCATTGGCGCCATAAACCTATTTATATAAATAAACAAATATATATATATTAGTCCTCGACACCGGTGATGTTGGCGCCAAGGATCTATTCGTAAATATTTTTTTACAAACAGATCCTGAGAGAACCTATTTATAATTAATTTATTTATAAATAGATCCACAATGCCAATTACGTTTGCGCAATCTCCCTTTCCACCACGGTTACGAAAATTGCAAACACTAAGTGGTTTGGCGTCAGCTTCATTAGCGTTGTGAACCAGATTTCAGAAGATCGTTTATTTTGAAACGGAGTAGGAGTCTTGTTTTCTCTTATTACACGGAAGACCTACACGCACGTAGCCGAGAGTACACCCTCTTTAGTCACACTGAAAAAACAGAGTAGCCAATAAATATCCAAATCTCATTAAATTCATACTGAAAGAACATCCACGACTGTTAATCGTGGTTGCGAGAAACATGATGTGAACAGGTTGGGTGAAATCATGCATACACGACCTCATCTTATGCTTGTAGGGCTTCCCCACTCGACATCTTAATTTTGTTTGAAATCAATCTAGCAAATTGTCTGCTTGATTGCTATCTAGTAGGGATTGATTGGAACAAAAGGATTGGCTTGCGATCTACGCAAAAGTCCCTGATAGATTGATCATGCCGAATCGTCAGCGGATTGGAGTGGTTTGCAAGGAATGGAAGCATATCTATATGTACTGTTATGTTGAGACACAGCTAGCTGCTTATGATCAGACGTCCTAAACCTAGTACAGCAGCAACACGTAATACTCAATGCGACCTCACGCGTATAGATTGGAACACAAGTGGCTGCTGCAAACGCTATAATTTCGCCGTGAATTCGTCGCGCGTGCGCGCATGTGAGGCGAGGCAACTTCACATGCATGGAGATTAAGCTACAATTGGTTCACATCCACTTGCCAATTACTACTAATAAAGTCTATAACATGTTAATAATTATTTATCCGAATTTCATCAGCCATTGGTCCACAAATCATGTGCACGCATTCAGCTATTTGTCACACTTGCATACTGTTAACAATTTATTGGTCATTTTAGTTAGCTTGAGGCCACTGATTAATTGACCAACTCTGATCAATCTATCTCCTTATTGACGAATGCTCCTGCTGTTCAGCACTGCAGCTATACTAGTATTAACTACTAAGTAGATCTGCGTCACCTGGTGCTAATGATAGCACTAATCACGAGCAGTGTGTAATACTGTTCTGCTTTGTCTGTATTATATTCAGACATTTGTGCTACACTACAAAATGACGATTGACGAGCTCCATAGCTAGCTAGCCTTTCAGCGCCGGGCATGGGAAAAGCCTACACAACCACCATTATGTCTCATTCTCTCGTATTAGCTGTTCTTTTCAGCTTATTTATCCGATTACTGAAAGCTCGACGTTCCAAAAAAAAACATTTTCTGAACAAAAAAAATTTCCACTACTTTTCCTCAAAAAAAAAATCATCTATGTATTATGTAGACCATTTTTTAAACTATTTGTTAAGTTGATTTATTAAACGATATATTTATTTAATTACTATAATTAAGTTCATTGTGCTGCTATCTGCCTCCATTTTGATCACCATTTCTGCATGCATTTCCCTTTAATTGTCCAACTATTGCGAAAGGGCCTACAGTCTAGTGGTTACAAGAGCTTCAGTAGCACCTGGGAGCGAATTTTCTAGGATTTAACGGCGTTGTGCTTTTAGTGGTAGGCGACGTACCCCTCGACAGCGAGGCGCCTGTGGTGATTTCGTCAATCTCAATGATTTACCGGTCTAGTATGTTTATAGGGTAGAGTTTGCGTGTGTACGTTTATAGGGATGAGTGCGCACGTATTGTGAGTGTGTGTTGTACTGTGTAGTTCTTAAAAAAAAATGTCCAGGACACATCCTCAACAACCACCCCCCACGACATGTGTGACCCCCTCGCAGAGAAGATCAAGAATTCAAGAGATGAATGGACATCCAAAATGGTTAAATTGGCCCTGATGAGTTCATGTGTCGAGAAATTCATCGCCCAATTAGCAGGCAGTAATACTGAAGTTGTCTGCCGCATCCTGAGTTCCTCACTGTTGGTGGAGCATGTGTGTATTCAGTTTCATAATTCACCACCAGACGGGCCAGGTTTTGCATCTATGTCTTTTGACTTCTCAACAGCATACACATCTCATCACTAATAACGGAACCACGAATTTCGTCCTGATAGGTTGAACATCATTGTTTCGGAATAACATTGTCTGACTTTGGTTTTTACCTAGCTTTGTGGCTGACATGTGGGTCCATATGTCAGCCTTCATATCATCTAACTTTTCAGTCAGAGGAGAGTTTGCCTCGTATTTTGATGAGACAAAACTAAAATTGCACTGATTTAGGGGCATTATTGGCCATTGTTTGCACTGTTGCAAAGTTGGAAACTTTCCCTGGAGTCGCAGGCATGCACCGTCCATCATGTCATGCTGCATGGCCGGGCCATGCATGCATGACGCAGCTGCAATCCATTCCGATTCCTGTTCGTCTGCAAAAGTTTGGACCTGCTCGATGATCATGATGATACCCTCCTACTCCTTGCTCGCTACGATCCAAATGATGAGTCCACCATGTTGCAGTTATATGATTATATCATGTTATATATACATCTAGAGATCATAGGTGAATACACTGAGTTGTTAATGTAAAATTAACTCTTAATAAGTTCACGGGAGACACAGATAATTCAGGGCTCAAGCTTTAATTTGCAGTATTCCTCATCTGCAGTTAGTTCAGACAATGAGTAATTAGAGTTGATCAATTGTTACATTGGACGATTTATAGTGAGATCACATTCACATGTGACTCCTGCATGAAATGCAATTCTTAGAGGGAAGCCTGAAACATTCTGAACCTTTTATTGAAAAACAATGACTGAAACCTTTTGTAGATCCTTGCTCTGAAAAAAAAGGGCCTCAGAAACATGTTCGACTCCACACAATAATAGTATATGATAGCTTTGTAGGGGACATGTCTGATGTTTCAGCTCCAGAATTTTCAGGTAGATATTGTATTATAGTCTTTATTATATGCCAATAATTGTTTTCAGATATTATAATATTTTAGTTCATTGAAGGAAAATCAGATCTGCTCCATATGATTTCTTGGGAGTACTTGTTCGATTAGACCAGAGCTTTACTAGTTAGTTAATGCCATGTACTAAGTCCCATGTATGCGGGTTGTGGACCCCAAGCAATATGATTGTAGATGCAGCAGAGTTTGGTAGCAAAATTGTTTTGCATCCATCAAGAGCTGGACTGAAAATACCTTAGGAAAGCATTTCAGGGAACACTTCTCCTGCCATGGTCCAGCTTGGCAGGCCACATTTGACCTTAAGGCAAATGCTGATATGGAACTTGAAGAAGAGGATAGAATTGAGAGGCAAGAATATACTAAGATGGCACCGACAGATTCTTTACCCACTGTCAAAAGTGAAAAAGGTTAGCTATGACCTCTTGTCATTTTAAAACATCTCTTATTTTCAGTGGTAGTATTTACTTTTATCTAGATGCTCTTGTCTTGACTATGCATAGAAGTTGTGCCCAGCTCTTGTTGCATACTTCACCAGGAAGTTTGTTCTGTTTGGAAGATGCATTTGTCTCCCTTGAAGAGGACATAACAGCTTCACAATTTACTATGCAATTTATATATGCATCAACCCTGACAATACTACTATATTGAAGTTTCCAACAAGGCAAAACAGATCATGATGTTTATATGCCATATTGCATTGCACAAGCCACAAAAAGGGGGGGTAATACCAAACATTAAACAGGTTTCATCACAATTTTAATCTCCTATCCCCTTGCATACTTGTGATCACCATTCAAAATGTTCAGTTGTTTACTTGATCTGCCCTTCTTCAGAGAAAAAAAACAATGTTCAGTTCCATCTTCTCTCTGAAGCTGATGTATACAAAAACACAAGCACGTTGTTTCATAGTGGTCTGAAGCCCAAGGCGCACACACATGCATGCACCAGCATCTTCCATGATTGCTGACACGCAAACCAAGCACTGTTCCCACATCTGGAGCTCTGAACATTATACCACATTTTACCTCCACACCGACGCATTTGGAGAAGGGATATGAACTGAGGAAGGCAAGTTTTCAGCTAACCAATGCGAATGCATTTAAGATTCAGCATAACTCGCGGCCTGAATCGATCGGCCCTGGTGTTCATTGATGCTTCATTCAGAGAAAGCAGCTAGGATGACTGAATTTTACTTGCAAATTAATTCCGCTGTTGCATTACACTGTGAAACGATAGTGCAGCGACGTACATGCCACTTGACGCCACTGTCTCCCTGCCTGAATGGAATTCAATCCTGGTGGTTGTACAATGTATGACTCACTAATAAACCCTTGGTACAGATTGTGTTGTTGGAATCAATGGCATGTGGTGGCCTTGAAACTGTTCAACCTTCTCGCTTAATCACATGGCTCAGGTTCCTGGTCTCCTCGGACAAATTCTGTTGCCCGTTTCTTCATGTTCCTTTTTTAAAAAGAATAATGGCCCATTTCTTCGTAAAACTATGGCAAAAACATATTCCGCCCCATGCAGGCCTCCCTCGTGGAAAAAAGAAAAGATAAGTGTTGGGTCTGTTTGGTTTGGTGCCCTACCAAAATATTGGTAAGGGTAGAATCGTAAAAGTTGTGTTTAGGTTAATGCCAATTAAAAGCCAAACCTTATATTATAATGATGAAGTTTCAGAATAATACCAATTGGGTATTGGTATGCCAACTATTTGGCTTCAAAGAAAACAACAACACTTGCTATTCAAATTACTAAAAAGATTGATAGGGATGTAGGGCATATTTTGGCATCAAACCAAAATGACCCGTAATCCCCTCGCTCGCTCATCTTGGCCTAGGCGGTGCATGTGGGCAAAATTGACCGAAAAACCACATCCTAAGAAGAGTATTCCTCTTCGGCCATCCTATTTCACACTCGCCCTTCAATGAAACACCTCTAAAATATAGTGGCCAAACCCTATCTTACCAAATCCCTCCATCCAAACTTACCTTTTGAGTTTAACATTGACACATGTGACAATAACACGCGGTAACCTTTGAGTCAATGACACGTGGACGAGGAATTTAGATAGCAGATCAAATAATCAAATCTCATATCGATTGTAGAAGTGTATTAGCAGTGTGACAATGAAATATGGGACCCACTAGACCTCATATATGTGGCCCACATGTCAACCTCATGAAGGACGTCCCTGCTGCGCTGACCTGGCTGGCCACAGTCCACAGGGAGGAGCGAGAATGACAATTGTCTTCATTATCTTGTACTCCTACCCTATGCTTCTGGCATGCCGCAACGCTGGCGAGGAAAGCAACGATTTTTATTACATCAGCAGGTCGCGCGCCGAGCCAAGAACCCTCACACTGTCACTCACACATCCACACTCCCTCCCCATCTCGCGGGAAAAGCCAAAGCACCAGCCAAAGAATCCACCTTTTTATTAGAAATCGTACCAGAACGAAACCAGGAGACGAGCCGCGGAAGAAACTGCGAGACTGATGGCCGGCTTCCAAATCCGGCAGCTGGGCGGGCGCTGATGAGAGGAAATCTCTCCCTCCCTCAGAGGGGAAAATCTGGCAGGATAAATGGGTAATTAATCCGCGAATCCGCCGGTTAATTCCTTCCAAGATTGCTTCTTTGCTGCTGCTGCTGCTGCGATTCGGCATGGGGACCAAAGGGGGCCATGACGGGCGCCCGTTGCTATGATTTTCTTGCCCCGTTTCGCCAAATCCCTCGGGCTGTTGCCTCCTAACCCCGCAATCCCTCCTTCCCTCGCCGGTTGGTGATCAATCCGGCTCCTGATTTGGAGTTTCTCTCTTCTCGGGGACCCATTGTTGGGCGTTCCATGCCCGGTTTGCTCGTGCATTAATACTGGCCGCTTCTTGGATAGGACTACTTCTCTTCTCTTCTCCTCCTCTTCTCACTAGCTCGCTCTTGCCCCTTCTCTTTGGCTTTTCTTGTTGCGATTGTGTGTTATGATAAGAGTTCATCGGCGTTGAGGAGATGATGGGTTGCTTTGGGTGCTTCTTGCCGGAGGTTGACGACGACCTCAAGCCATCCAAGCCCAATTACCACTCTTCAGATGAATCATCAGGTTCTTGGATTTTTTTTTCTCCTTTTGTTTTCTTCCATCCGTGTGTAGTGTGTTTCAGTTTGTCGGTTCCTTTTTGTGCTCGGATTCTGACTGTTTATTGTTGCAGGCCCCGATGCGAGGAGAAAGGTCGCGCCTTTGGCGTCTGATGGGGGGAACGGCTATGCGCACAGCTTCACCTTTAAGGATCTGTCAGTGGCGACTGGCTATTTCAACGAGGCAAATTTCATCGGAGAAGGTGGTTTTGGGAAGGTGTACAAAGGCAAGATCAATGGGCAGGTGAGTTCACCGACTCTCCTATATTCTAGTTGAGATTTTTGTTCTCCAAGATTTGGTTTTTTATCATTTTTTTAATGGTTTTCATCTGTGATTTCTAGATGGTGGCAGTGAAGCAGCTCACTCAGGACGGTGTGCAGGGGAGGAACGAATTCTTGGTGGAGGTGCTGATGCTGACCGTGCTCAATCATCCGCATCTCGTCAGTTTGGTCGGATTCTGTGCGCAGGGTGACGAGAGGCTGCTGGTGTACGAGTACATGCCATTCGGCAGCTTGGAGAGCCATCTCTTTGGTACGTTATCCTCAAATTCTTCGGTGCTTGATATGGTCTAGTTCGTGTTGGAAATTGGGATTTTGTGTGTTGACGACAATGACGAGGAGTTTATCTGCTCTTGTCAGATTACAACATTACTGTTGAAATGTCTTTTGCATATCCTTTTGGCAGAAGACGGGCCAGTGCCAAAAGTTTTTTTTTGGGGTCTTATGGTAGCTCTCTGCTTGTGAAAAAATCTTTGGCAAAGCTTTAGATAGTGACCCACTTCAGCGGTTTACAGTTCTAAATGACTAGCTCTCCTCAGTCCAGTAATGTGCTTCCTCAAATCTCGGTCTGAGTTCAATATCGTGATGGTGTGTTTATGAGGAAAAGATAAATAGAAGAAATGACATGGAGTATCTGTTTACCTCATTATGGAATTAGATAAAAGGAACAATATGAAATTAGATAAAAGGAGAAATAAACCCTGAACAAGCAAACCATCTTTATTTCCTGGTTCAATAATTGGGTGCATTTTCCTTCTGTTTCTGGAAAATTTTCTTGACATGTTATTTTAGCTTTGCTGCTGTTAGTAAATGCTTTTACTGTGGCACCCAGAGTGCGTTATGTTTTAACTGACTTATCAATATTGTTATTCTTAATCAATCGAGATAAAAATGCAATCTGTTTTAGTTTAATAATGAAAGGAAGCTTTTTCGGACTCCACAATGAAAGGAATCTCCATGACAGAATCATAATAAATCCTTGCCTAGCTGAACTGACCAATAATCCTGTAGCATTGAATTGTTGTAGCATTAGCTTATTCTTATATCCGAAGTTATTGTATAGGAGTAATATTCTAGGGCTACTGATACCAAAACCAGTCCTTTATGTGTTGAAGCTTTTTCTGTGCAATAGATGGCAATGATGATAGAGCTGAGATTATTGAATGCACATCAAAATCCAAAGAGATATAAACTTCAACTCAGCAGCTTAGCTACCTGTGTTACTAGATTTCAGGATGACATCTATCTCCTTTGACTATTGGTGCATCCTTTTGTTTCTAATTAATTCTATTACAATTGAAATTTAGTATTTGAATAACTCCAAAATCAGAATAATAATAATAAGGAATATGTTTTCTTACTAATTCTATTCAATAAATATGCAGCAGCCATTTCTACATTTTCTTCCAAGTAAATTTTCTACTCATCCATGTCCTTGCCTTTGCCGTCTTTCTTGTCCTGTTCACATAAAGACCGAATATGTTTTTGAAGCTTTCAAAACCATGAATGGGGAACTTTTATTGATGGTAAAATGGCAGGCGAACGAGGTATCTTCCTGTGGGTTATCTATGTAGGGTCGTAGACCAGTTATTCCTGACTGAGATGTATTTATTGTCTATTAATTGAGTAGTAGTAATTACGAAATTCAAAATTTTATTGTATTTATAATTGCAAATCATCCATTTTGTGCAAGGGTGCAAAACCATATAAAGAAGAACAGATCCATTATTCAGTCAATATAAGTTTTTTTACACCTGTTTATTTAAGCACCAATCTGAGAAGCCACCTTGTGCTGATTGACCATTTTCATAGATGCCAAAATTGTTCAGCAAAATAATACCTAAATCTAGCCAAATTGTCCCCACGGTTAATTATTAAAGTTCACAGGCCTTCATGGCCCGTCTCATGCCTGAACAGCACATGCTCTCCTGAATGATACCAACATTAGCCTGCTAGGTGATGGGCATGATGTGAACCATCTTAACTTTTTCATGAAGATTCTTCATTTTTGTACATCAACAATTTGTTGCGATGAAGTCCTGTCCCTATACGGGACTAGAACAAATTCTCTATGCAATTATGTGACATTATTTTGGAGTTGTGCATCATCAGTTTCCTGTATTGATATACTCCTGCTTGATACTTTATCTGGCCACTGCTTAATGCTACATTCTTAAACATGTGCTCAGCTGCCAGTTCTATATATTCAGTAAAATATTACTCCATTCACAATACAACATTTTCTCTTCCAGTATTCGTCTTGCAAATTTCATTGTATTGATAGAAATTTCACCTTTGAATAGATGTGCCTGCTGGCAAGCAGCCACTTGACTGGAATACACGCATGAAGATAGCTGTTGGAGTGGCAGAAGGGCTTTCGTATTTGCACAATGTGGCTGATCCGCCGATAATTTACCGTGACATGAAAGCTGCTAACATTCTGTTGGATGAGGGCTTCAGACCAAAGCTCTCTGATTTTGGACTAGCAAAAGTTGGACCGGTTGGTGACAGAACTCATGTCTCCACCAGGGTTATGGGCACTTATGGCTACTGTGCCCCTGACTATGTGGTGAGCGGTAAGCTTACCATGAAATCTGACATATACAGTTTTGGTGTTCTCCTTTTGGAACTGATCACTGGCAGAAGGATCTATGATGCTTCAAGGCCTAAACCAGAGCAGAGTTTACTAACATGGGTAGGCAGCTTTACCTTCTCCTAGTTTATGCTTTCAGTGTTCTGTCTTGATCTATCCCTAGTCAAATTCTGTCAATAGGGTAGTTGCCTGTCTTATTCCTATAAATCTAGAATATGAAGTAAAGATCAGGCAAAAGGATCGTGGTATTTTCTGTCTATGCAAGTCCATTTTATTTCACAATCACTTAATTTCAATATTTCTGGGTTCTTTTTTGAGTGTTAGATAGTGCTGACATTATTTTCCATATTGCCATGGCATCTTTTTATATGAGCATGAGGCAATGCATTTTATAAATGATGATAAACATAACATATATGCACACCATCCAATTCGACTGTGAAAAGTTTTGACACTTCTATAGATTTCAGCTCATTAACACCGACCTTATTTTTTCTGGATTTTGCAGTCAAGACCGTTTCTGCATGACAAGAGAAAATTCCACAGGCTTGCTGATCCCGCTCTTCATGGATGCTATCCAACATCTGCACTAAATCAGTTGGTTGTGATCAGCATCATGTGCCTTCAAGACCAACCCCATGTCCGCCCAATCATCTCTGATGTCGTAATAGGTCTGAACCATGTTGCAAGTCAGCCATATGTCCCTGAACGTTCCTCGGTGTCCCTGAGTTCCCCAGCAAGGTGTGGGTCACCGCAATATGCCGGCACGCCATCCAGAAGGAGAGCTGGTAGAAGAGATGCACAGTATGCATAGCCTAGACTACATATGTTTGTCTCGAAGAACAGCAAGATCTCAGCCTGATGAGACGGGTAGATAGTTGAAACTGTCAAAATGCCATATAGTCAAAGACTTCTTGATTCAAGAACCGGTCTTTAGTGACCTGATTGACACAATTTGCGGCTGTGAGACTGGCGATAGTTGGAGCTGACCATGACTGTTCTTTCATGTCCTTTATTGTGTTCATTTCCTTAATTCTGTTGCCAATGTACATATATCATCTGATGTGCCCTGCTTGGGCAACAGTCAACAGACATGCATCAGAGCATGGGAACAATGTAGGAGTACGTAATTGGGATTTTGATCATGTTCTTTATCATGTAATACTACAAAGCTGATAGCTCTCATGCACGCCTTTTGCTGAAAAACTGGCATCTTGTAGATGGAATTTCTGAAATGTCTCAGTTAACACCACTGCAAAATTTTCTCCTGTTCTTAGCTTGGAAGATTTTGTGAATCAGAAATTGTGAGCTCTGCCTGAAAAGTTTGACGCTGTCGATCAGAAGAAGAGGTCCAGGATGATGTCACCAGTTCATTAGCAGTGGACTCTGAACAGTCTGAAGCCAAGATTTGGTCCACGGGGCAACCATGTCAAGCTATGGAAGCACACATCATGCCAGCTATCATGATATCTTTCTTCCCTTTTTTTCTTTGAAAGGTGGTTGTCTTTCTTCCTTCACCTCCAAGGATAGCCATGAGTTCTTCTCAGAAAGAAAACAAAAGACAAAGGGACATCCATGATTTCACCTTGTTCCTTCTAACTCAAAGTCTGATCCATTTTGCTGGAATGACTTTTAGTACATTGTTCCTAAGGTGTGGGTGCAATGTAGGGGACTGCCACAAGAGTTGAGGGAGTTTTTAATTATTTGGGCGGTTGGTCATATTTTGGAACTCACTAAGGAGGTAGATATGAAGTTTACTAGAAAGCATGACGTTGCTCGTTTTCAGGCCTTAGTTCTTGATCCTGCAACTGTTTCTGAATCTGTGGATGTGGTTATTGGTGATTATCTCTATGAGTTGTTTTTAAGGTAGAAAATCAGGATGATGAATTAGAACCAATGCCAGTAGATAAGGATTTTGATGATGGCTCTGGTGATGGAAACAAGGATAAGAGGGTGGATGATGTGGTGTTATCACAAGGTATGTATAAGGGTGAGTATTCAAAATCAGGCCAAGGAAAATCTAGTACTCCTGCTTCCGGTGGCCTACAGGATTTGTCAGTTCCTATGGAGGGATTGACTGCTTGTGATGAGGATTATGATGTCCTCATTGAGGATCTTACTGAGATGGAGGAGAAGCGGGCTGCGAAGGAGAAAGTGCCTGTTGATGGACCTATCTTGGAGGAGTTGGCAGCGGTGCGAGAAGCTTCTGTGGTCAACTCTCCAAGTAGGCATAGCAAGAGGAGGGTGAATGACGCTGATCAGCT